>LD689094.1:1617671-1995602 GCA_003118335.3 Papilio memnon
GACGAGGAGGACGGGGAGGGGGCGGGGGGCGCGGGGGCCGGAGCTGCCATCGCCAGCGAGCGCGAGTACTCCAGCAGCGCGACGTCCGTTGGATGTGCGGGGGGATACAGGCCTCGGTACAGTTCAGGCCTGCTGTAAGGATGAGCGAGGCGAGCGGCGGCTGCCGCGGCTGCGGATTGATAGAATACCGATGCCGACGGCGGCGGCGCCGGAGTATCTCCATCCTTACTCGCCATATCAGCGAGAGACCAAATTCTCGGCTTAGCTGAAGCTGAAGTGCTGCCGGGTGGAGCGCGAGAAGGTAGATGTTGGTAAGCAGGATGAATGGGCCTCTCATAAGGCTCCGGCGACTCGGGCCCGCTGTCGGCACGTGATTCTGACCATTCAGATTCTGTTCGCTGTCCTAATAAGTCCAACCTCTGTTGCGGCCTCTCCCCATCTTCGCTGGAGCCGGTGCCTGAGTCTTTACCATCTAAAACAAAATAAAATGATAGGTAAGTAAATAAATGATGAAAGAATTTAGAAAATTCATTACTGTTCTAGTACGCACCGAGTGCATCTTTTCCGTCGTTACTCTTGTGGTCATCATCGTCATTGTTGTTGTCATCATCATCGACTCTGTTCCTGGGCTCCCAGGTCATTTTATTTTCTTTCTTAAGGCGACGACGCGCGTTCGCGAACCACGTGGACACTTGTGTGAGTGTCATCTTTGTTATGATCGCCAGCATTATCTTCTCGCCCTTAGTCGGGTACGGGTTCTTCTTGTGCTCATTAAGCCAGGCTTTCAACGTACTTGTTGTTTCACGCGTTGCATTTTTTCTTCTCGCACCGTTTAGATCCATTCCGTACCTGGTAAAGAAATAAATGATTAGAAACAATCAAATTCGTTTCACCTACTTTGTTAAGAGCTCATTGATAATGAAAACAACATGAATCGTATTGTAATATGCATGGTTTTGTTTTATTACACGATTAAATTGTGCGTAACTTCGAATTGAATATGTATGATGACTAATACAATTACGAAAAGTAGAATTGTCTGCACAATGATGCAAGTAATACTTTAGCATTTAGAGATGGACACAACAAAGCGTAAAGTAAAGTGTGATTTGGGCGAGATTTCAGATAAAGTGAACCGTGGCCGCCCCTTTCCCCGGCTTTCCTCCTCCCGCTTATGCGATCGCCGGGCCAATGAAAACGGTAGCATAATAATTGAAATCGAGATAAACCATCCGTTGCCGCGCCGGCGTTAAGCCGTAGCTTATCTCAGACGCAGCTATACGCATTTGTTGGCGGACCACGCACCGTTATTCCAATTGTCCTATCTTTATTACGATGCAGCCCCCGTATCGCAATTGTATTAAACCAGATACGCGTTAGGGCGTTTGTATTATTGTAATTATTACTTCGCTTTTCAATTTAACAGATATCCAAACGCCCTCGTAGTTCATTGTTTCTATTATTACAGTGTAACTAGGTAACATTCATGAAAGTATCATTTTTAATACGAGTATAAGAGAATATGAAATGAAAACGAGATCGATAGTATTTAACTATCGCATTTCTACTTTTGATTGTGGATTATAACCTTATAAAACTGTTAGGATAGTTTAATTAAATGAAACAGTAAATTATATTTGCTGCAAAAATAAAGAGATGTTATTGAATGAAGTTAATAAAACGTGCGCAACTGTTTTGTCGTTTCAAATTTTAAAAAGTTCTCAGCTCCAAGCCGCGCCGCGAACACTGCCGAGAACATATGCCGCCAGTGCAAAACTGTTAGTAACTGCGAGGGTGGAAAATGGGGATGAGTAGTATAGGAAATTAATAAAACTGTCACTTAAATCGCAGAAGTGACGGCTCGATCCCCTTATCTCACACAGAGTTATCCAATATTATATCTTAGTGGCAAGACAACAAGGTTACTTTTTACACTGACGCCTATTTAGAATGAAGTCGATCTCTATTGTTAAGTCCGTTGTTGACTTAATTCTTCTCGCCCTCAATTGAATGAGATTCTCGTAAATAAATATGAAATGAAATTCATTTTATTCCGAGAACGTTTGTCCGTGAACTCGCCTATTTATTTCGAATAACATTTATTTGCGATAACTTGCTGTAATAATTGAAGAAATTAAATAAATATGTTGGATGTATGGTGCGACTTGTGTATGAAACGTTTAAATGCGACATAAATTTAATGACGTTCTCAAGCGAGTAAGCGCTATGAATGAACTAACATCCATAGAATTCAAGTGACAATACGAAAGTGGAGCGACGTCGGGCTTAGGCGTATTCCGCAAACAAAAAAAGCTTCATTTATCCACGGCGTGCCACTTTCACGGCATCCGAGCTCGCGGGGATGGCTGCGCGGCGCGCTTTTTTTATTATTTTGCAAGCCCGGGCGCGCGCCCCCGGAGGTTGCGGCTACCCACCCCCGGCTGACACCCCCGCCTTCAATTAAATCCCTATCTCGCCCGCCACCTCATGCTTCCTACTTAAACTCATAAAAATGAGATAAACACAAAAATATTGCTCGTACCGAACAGTTTTTATTAAAGTTAACTATGCTGTTCCGCTTAATTGGGCTGGGATGTCTCGAATAATCATTTCGACAGGCCCTTGTAGTGGTTCAAAAGGATTTCGCTTCAGATTTTCGTTTGTACTTTGTCTTTGTTCTTGATATATGATACTTTATGTAATATCGGCGTACATTTAAACATCATCATCATCAGCCTTTATCTGTCCACTGCTGGATATAGGCCTTCCTCAATACCTTCCACAGAATGCGGTCCTCCGCCTTCCGTATCTTTACACAGTTATTTATAAATCCAAGAACATTCTTATGGATTTTTATAAGCAGTATTTTCCAATCAACAATAACTGTTGTGGCCATAAGTGTACCGTGATAGTATTTGAAGACATGTCTTTATTTTCATTGTCAAATTTAAAATGTTTTTACAAGGGCGTATTACAACGATGGCCGACAAACGCAAAGGTAGGTGTTATAAAAACGTTCGTACTTAGCGGGCATGAATCGAGAGTCATAATAATGAAATAAAGGCAAAAGAATGAACCACAACGGTCAGGGCGTTTGTTGTTAATATCCCAGAACGAGCGGGACGATCCGTGCGCCGGCCTGAAAAATAAATCAAAAACCCCCAACGTGCCTCGTTTTATTTTTAATATCGCACGTTTTTTGTTTTCGATGATACTGCAAAAAGTCACTCGTTGTTCTGGTACTTTAAAAAATAACGTGCAACAGTTACCGATTACCGATTAAATGTTTATGTTACGTTGTTATTGCATCTAAAAGCATTTAGATGTATTCATACGAGGTTTTCAGTTTTTTTAGTAACAGTAAAGGTTGATGTGAAGTTGGATCGTTAACACGTTAAATTATATTGACATGTGCAAACTTTATATCTACTGTTCAAAGAGTCATCATCATCACCAGCTCACTATACGTCCCCACCGAGGGGCTCGGAGCCTACCCTAAAGTTAGGGTGACTAGGCCATAGTCAACCACGCTGGCCAAGTGCGGGTTGGTTGACTTCACACATATCTTTGAATTTCTTCTCCGATATGTGCAGGTTGCATCACGATGTTTTCCTTCACCGTAAGATCGTCGGGTAAATTATGTACATATGAAAATTCGAAAAATCACATTGGTACATGGCGGCGGGATTCGAACCCAAGACCTGTAGATTACAAGTCAAGTGCTTAAACCACTGAGCTACCGACGCTCTTAATCACATTGGTACATGGCAGCGGGATTCGTTCAAAGAGTAAGTTAAGTTATTTTCAATAGTCATAATTACAATCTGCTAACCAAACCTTCCTCAAGTTACCTAAATTAAGTCTTCATTCAGTAGACTACTTTGACAGTAAACTGACATGGATCACATATTTTTTCGTGATACAATTTGAATGTTATTATTTTCGTGGCTGAATATACGTTTACACATATTTGGTTTTATATATTGTTGAGAAACTTAATAAAATTAATTTTACAGAGTTTAATTGAAAGCGTGAAAGTTTGTAAACTGATTAAGTGATTTTTTTTTAATAAGATTGGATTTTGTGTCGTCGTTTTTTTATCTAATACGTTCTATAACATCAATATGATCTAGAAACAATATTGAAATATCAGCCAGGCTGCTTCAAGGAGATAAGCAGAATCCCTAGGGCGAGTACAAAAGGGGCAGCTTTCATGCAAGTAACGTTTGCGAAACAATGTAATTAAATTAAACACCCTATATGCGTTACTCAACGATCGGCTTAGTCCTCCTCTGTGTAAGTAATATGGTCACGTGCCGGCAGAAGGTTAGGTTAGTCGTGTATTGTTGGAATATTCCTAATTTATTTATCAAACAATGAAGAAGTTATCCCTCAGTTATTATATTATTTATATTGTAAAAACGACATTCATATGTGTTACTTACTAAAATAAAAAATGTGAAATACCAGTAGGTAGGATTAACCCTTAAATGCACGATTTTTTCGTTTCAAATACATAGATTGAGGATAGATGAAGAAAAAAAATGATTTTTCAAAATGGTCTATGGCGTAAGGAAGAAAAGACTGATGTATAAATGAATCATCATGCATACGAGTATAGGGGTTAAATATTACGTAAAGACCGAAGCGTACACAAAAGGTTTGAATGTTTACTAACTTATATGAAGTGCAATTGCAATTATTTCCATGGGCTTAATATTTATATTAAGGTAATCAAGTTTGTAACACCTGATTTAGAATAAACACAGTCTGTGTGTAATCAAATAGTGTTTGAATCAATGTTAATCATTTAGCATAAACGGAACAGAAATGAACACGTCCATGAAACTGTATCCCTTTAAGTACAAGTGCCGAACGTCGACACGGCGTAGACAAGAGACAGCTAAACTGCCATCCACGTATTATGTTACTCTAACATTTTGAAATCACCAATGACATCGACGGCACCCATACAAGAATAGACGGCGACACTCTGTGAGGTAATAGGTGAACAACTTTTCTTCACACTTCACCAATTTTATTAAACAGATGATCCTATGAAATAGAAAACGACACTTAATCTTCGGTGACAGTTTTGTGTAAAAATTATTCGAGGATTGTGTTCTATAATGTATCCCCTTTCCTACGAGCTACATACTGGAATGTATTCAAAAGGCAAATTCAACATTAAAGGTATTAGGTTATAGCGTGAAGGAACTATAATTCGTCTACTAACAGTTGCTTAGCAAATACTTCATACCACATTCAAACAATTTAGTTAATAAGTAAAATTTTTCGGTTTATAAAAATGTAGTTCGTTAACATAATGAAACATTGAAAAACTTAACACATACAGGGGCTTGAATGGCATACAAACATCGCCTTTCATGCTACAAATAAATTACTGTTCATAAAAATGGTATCAGATTAAGCTAATTATTCGTGGTCGTAATATAGAAATGGGCGCACGCAAAGCCCAATCTCGGGTATGGGCGAAGTTTTAAAAGGTAGTATACAGTTGGTGAATATTGGTGGGTAGATACGGTGGCCGGGGGCGCGGCACGCCAAAAACACATTACGAGCCGCCAACGCGCTATTACAGGCAACCGCGACTCTGCGTTAGCCCGCTATACGATACCCGCTTGTACATGCTATCCAGCGACTAATTGCCCGGGCCCATGCATAAAAACCCCTGACAGGGACAACTGCGTCGAGGGAAGCCTACGTAATACCCTAAAATGTAAACGATCGGACGCGGACCTCTGTTATAATTGGGAGAGAGAGATATTTTCGATGAAGCATGTATATAAAAGTCGAAATCGTTAGGTAACGAGGTATAAAGGGCGTGTTATCTACGTGCCTGGGCGGCGCATGTCACGTGACAAACGAAGCGTAAACTCACCACCGCTGCCCTGTCAACGCCATCTTTGTTTTTGTTCAAGGGGTGGCTTTATAAAACTTTTTCTGTATCACATTATACACATCATTTACTAGTAACACCTGCTACCAGAATTTCCAAAATTTCTACGACATGCCAAATATATATTACTTGCTTTCGCGCTTGAATCAGTACGCGAGGAATTAAAAAAAAAAAAGTTATTAGTCTATGCGTTCTTCTAGACTTGAATTTTGTAGATATCCGTTCAGAAGTTTAGGCTACAAACTCTGACAAACAACCATCTATCCATACAAACTTTCGCCTTTATAACATTAGTAAGATTTAAGCATTTGCTGATTTACGGTTATGATATTTCATTGACGTTTATTTGCATTTCAGGGATAAAGGGAAAATTTTAAAACAAGAATGTAGGACAATCAATAAATAACTTTCCAATAGGTCGGGGAAAGTTTTGTTTGTAGTTGCAAGGACAGGATGTGCATAAATAATTCAATATGTGAAAATAGATTAGGGAACATCTATACTAATTTTAGAATGTTCTAAAGCTATTTCTTGTACGATTGTACGATTGTTCGCTCATTGATTAAAAACAGATATATTTTCACAAAGGTATAACAATGTTTATTTTATTATTTTCTCAGGTCGTACTAGACAGGTTCGCGACGTATAACACAATGTGCCGATGCAAGTCGTCGCGTTTACTTCTTACGGAGGACAATGGGTCAACTGGAGTGTTAAAAAGTTTTTTTAACAACTTTGATTAAGTCTCTCCATATATTACCTATTTATCTGACCCGGTGGGCACAAGACAAACTAAATTAAAATAGCTATTTAGCACCCTTCTAACGATAGCAAAAGAGGGCCACAAGAACCTTGTCATACTGTAGTTGTCAAGTCTTGTTTTATATGTAATTTTCTATATATAAGTAGGTGTAACATATTTTATGACAGAACTAACCGCGATAGCAGCGCCTGTCTCACTGGGCCAGATAAGTATGTCAGACTATACCTACTTGTGTACTTGGAATATGACATCAATTATTATTGTTCAGTTTATCTGTGGCAAATTATTTTTCTGTTTCACTTGCTGTCTGACCTTTTACATTACGTCTCTGATAACGTTGGGTGGCATCTTTGTATGTGTGCGTACCAGAATTTACATTAATTAAAATATAACCACGTCTTTGATTTGTTACTTGACAATATTTATGAATGCCTGTAAACATGGCAAGTATGTATTATCAGAAGTATTTCAATATATTTGTCCATGAACGCCTTAATACAAGTCTCTGTCCTCGGCAACTTAATTCGTTGTTAAAAAACACTACTAACTTGTTCAAGTTGACAAATTCATGTAAAGTAGTAGATGAAATTGTATTTAATATATTTGGAATAAATAAAATAGAATAAAATACAATAATGTAGATTTTGTGCTCATTTAAGAATTTATTATGAAGTATATTTTCCAAAAACATATTAAACAATCCGAGATTGTTCGTAATTTTCGCCTACCTTTGACTAACGTTTTCGTCAAAGTCGAAGACATGTCTTGATAAATTTTTGATTATTGATTTATTTAATAGCATTTTTAATTAATTTATTTTATTTTTAGTTCCTCGCGACTTCGCCCGCGTGAAATTAAAACATATGGCCTATGTTACTCGCAGATAAATTACCTTTCTAACGGTGAAAGAATTTTTAAAATCGGCCCAGTAGTTTTTGAGTTATTTCAATACATACAAAAATACAAAAATACAAAGTTTTCCTCTTTATAATATTAGTATAGATATTTAAATTTACTAGGAACAAAATATTATACATGATATTAAGATAAAATGTAATATATCAACTACTACAGATTACTGTAAAAAGGTTAGCGTAAAAACCACAAAGAAAAATTCTAAATTCTCCAATAACGAATATCTTGCTGCTCTGATAATTACTTAATTTGTATAATAACGTTATGAAATGTGGGAAATAAAAAGAAATCTATGGGAAATATTCATAGATTGAGAATAATCTATACATGTAATAAAATTGGAGTGTCTGTAATACCAAAAGAAAAATTCCAGATTGGAAGATGATGCTGAATTTGAGGGCTGATTTTAACGGGACTTTTACTGAAGAGTAGCTGCCATGGACGGGCATGTTATAGGCTACATTTTTTCAATTCCGCGCTGTCAAAATGGCGACCGGACCGCTATCTCTGGAACGGGTGGACCGATTTGGTCGGGATTTTGACTGGAAGGTAGATGCACACGGGAATGTTCTGCGCTGAAGTTTGCGGACAATAGCTCATGTTCAACAAACTAGAATTATCTAAACCGATGATAATTTCAATCAATCAGGATTTATTAATTATTACGCGATAATATTATTTATTCACACATTGTTATATTATGTTCAATATTACTGTACCTACTTTTAACACTACTTTGATAAATGCATTTCCATTATGTTTCTCGTGGTTATAATAAAACTTTTTTGATAAGGGAATTTCATTACAGGTCGTCATAACAGGTTTATACTTGGTAAGATATACATTGTTATTGATGTAAACGACTTCAACATTTTATTACATTTCTTTAACAAGACTATATGGTTCAAAATACTTTTATTATTATATGAGAATGCATTAATTTCTGAATGAAATTGGTATTTAATTATATGACTTTGTTTTTCTTATTGACTTTACATGACGATTGTTTGAAATTTAAAAGCAAGTTTATTTTAGATATAAAATTGTTATATTTAATATAATGCCACTTAGAGATATAAAAGTACAATTTTGTTAAGGTTCTTTAATGCCACCAATCACGAGACACGATTCTAAGTGTTCGGTTTTGTTAACGGGCCTCTGTAACTTTATCGAGGTTTTATACTCATGGGGAAGATGTCGATCGACATATGCTGTTCCGAAGAAAAGAGTTACATCTTGTGAGATCCCTAAGGAGATATAACTCTTTCCGATGAGTCGATTTATCATTCATCAGTCAACAGTTACAGTGTAACATGTTAGTTGTCGTTGCGTCGGGTGGGTTGGCGCCGACCAAGTCACGATACGTAGTCCCGGACCTCACAAGAAGTCATATGTAGAGCGTATAAACTAGTGAAAACTGAGTGTCTTCACTGGTTATCGCAAGGGTCAAGTCTCGATTTATTGCCTACATATTATTGATATCAATATGAACATTGAATTTTATGCGGTTGTGAGGCATTGTTTCGCAACCGTTACAAAACTGGGCCCATGTTGTGCAAACGTTCGATATTTTAACGTATGCTATTGACTCGTGAATAAGATTATTTCGTGTCAGTTCACAGCGCCCAAGTTAATTAATACGCATGTGACGTAACATCAAATAATTGGAACAAACGATATAAATTAATATTTTAATAATCACACTCGCATGACGATTACATACAATTGAATGATGTGTTTGTTATTAATTTTGTACCTGGATAGTTATCAGCAGATGGCTTGAAATATTTTCAATTCACACTACATAAGTATAAAGTATCCGATAAACTTTATTACTAAAGATCGAGTAAATGTAAAAATATGCATTCAAAGAGAAACAACATACGAAATCTATCATATCTCTTATTTCAATGTATTAAGTAAATATAAATATTTCTTTTAGTTCTTATCAATGACTTTTTGGTAAAAGATATTCTAGCAAGGTGATAATAACATTTTATTTGTAGAATTACGTAATGCAATTTAAGATCCGGATTCGAATGCTTTAAGAAGTACTGAATAATGGTGATAGTTTTACGTATTGACAAAAAAATATCTTTTTCTTTTATATATCCATACATTTGCGCTTATAACGTCACCGATTAATCGAATGTCAGTAGTTCCAGTAATAAAAAAGAAATGATAGTAACTGTCAAACATTTCATCTTCATCATTTCTACATACTCGTACTTGCTGATATAAAGCATGTCGTAACAGGTCATTTAACAATTAAGGACAAGTTATAATGATAAGCGTTTTCTTTGAATTAGTTTATACAACAAGATGACTCCATGATTATTAATAATTTCTCTTCACTTATAAATAAAAAAGATAAGTTTTGCTTGCACCTTAGAGCACCTAAATGAATTTTACAGGATGTCCTAGAAGTGATGTAAGAAGTCCTAAAGAATGTCTAGCGTAGATACAAAACTAATAACACCCCTTTGGTTACACTATGAGAATTTATTTGTCATGAAACTGATGTTATGTTGCTTTTGGAATTGTAACAAAAATGTACTTAATTTGCCTGCACATTTCGTTTGAACTATCAAGAAAAAAGCAATGTGTTAAGCTGTTTAGTTTATCGTACCTTAATAACCAAAATACTTATTACATACTAATAGTAAATGAAAAAATAATTTACTCAATTAAAACATAAGTTACTAGCTTTCGCCCGCGACACCGTCTGCGTGGAATTAAAAAAAAACGTCAGTACCCTATGTGTTCTTCCAGACTATCCTCTACATCTGTACCAAAATTCATCGGAATCCGTTTAGCCGTTTAGGCTACAAACTCTAACAAACATCCATCCATCTAAACTTTCGCATTTATAATATAAAATATTAATATTATATAACAATTACACAATAAAACCTTTGCACAGTGACACAGACAGAAAGCGACATTGTATCTAACGTGAGTATAGTGACAATGAATAGAATATTAATATTCAACTAGCTTAGATATAAGTACTTATAATTTGTGTTATTTTATTACATCGCGAAGTAGGGATTTTAAACCGTAAGCTGATTGTTATGAGGTTCCCAATACATTAAATCGATAATAAAATTTTACACAGAATAATCCCAATAAAATATTATCACAGTATTAATTAGCCCTAATTTGATAATTCAACACCTGCCACCTTATGGCTGTTTTATCTTTTTAACGTGCGCTTAAAAGTATTTCAAAAAGCTAAAGCACTTAAAGTTTGATAAGTTATACGAATAGGAAAGTAATGACATGTGTTAAGTTATTGTGTAACCTATTTACCATTTAATTCACTTGTAAATTTCTATAATTAATGTTATTTAGTAAAATAACAGTAACAAAATAGATTGTTCGTCATCACATAATTTGTTTATTCCTTTTCATTCATTTCATTTGAACATGGATTTTGTTATACAATACTACCTTCAATAGTACTCATAAATCATGCTGCAAATAATATCAAAATTTAAACCCTAAACATGAAGTGTAAAGCTTAAACATGACTCGTGGCGACTGCAGCTCGCCTCGTGGTAGTCGCTGACCGATAGGAAAAAGGAAAGAGGAAGCGACCAATGCGCCTAGAATGAAATTAGCTCGTCGGTCAATTACTCCGAACCGAGAGTGGCTTACTAATGGCACACGCGGCGCTGCCTGCATACGACACCGCTCATTTATATGCTAGCCCGCGTACTCTTTATTGTTCCATAGATTGGTAATACACGGGAGGACTGGCACTTTGTGCTGTAAGTCGTTGTCTGTACACGTATCCTCGATTAACTGTGTGCTGTGGCTATAGGCGGAGCGGGCAGGGTGTCAGTACAAGCCGACTGCGCGAGTGTGGACGAGTGACATCATGTCCGGACCGGCGCGGCCACACAGAGCACGCGGGGTACGTGCTGGCAGGCCCTTATTGTACTACCACGTTTCATCATATTCCAGATGACGCATCACTGAACAGTCCAACAGGCCTCTGCAGGCATTTTACACGAAGACCACGTCATAGAAATGTTTACGGATATCGTATGCTTATAGACGTCAAGTCTATACAACGATCCTACAAAGATCAACAACTGAAATATGAGTTAAAGTTAAGTGTAACTTCTCTTCTTAGAAATTAAGGTCTTAGAATCCAACTGCTATTTCTTATTTAGTTAAAGTTACAACTTAACTTTTTAATATGAGATTTTAACTTTTGATGGAAACTTTATGGTTTTTATTTTAATATTATTGACTTATATAGTACAGGTGTGAATAAGGAAGTTCTATATAGTACAATAAATATAGCTATAGCAATGCCATAAAAGTTTTTTTTGCCAGCATTAGGTTTATTGTGTTGACATAAATCTCACTGTAATCAGATATTATTAGGTATTATGCAGATCGTTACTAATTTACCTAAGCGACGTCTTTTAGGTTCTAGTAGGAATAAGATTATTATTGGGGTAAAGCCATGTGCAAATACAAAAATGACATGTCAAGTAACTGGTCAAACTTTTCGGTGTAACTTGTAAAGATGTATAGATTAATGCATTAAAATTAATGAAATATTGCATTGAAATTAACCGTGGAATTGTTTATCTTTTGAAGTATAATTTACATATCTTAGATTGTTGTCATTTTAGCGAATCATTTAAGCATTTCACATAATAGCGTGAATTGGCAATATAACAAAATGCATCTTTTTAACATTGCCATAAACGAGAGTCGATTGGATAATTAACTATTTGGTCAAACAAATACCGACGGGCGCCATCTTATTGGGAAGTTATAACCATTAAGAGGATACAATCGCAATTTCTTCCTGTCGTAAATAAACTTCGGCGGGCATGAGTAATCGTTACTTTGTGTGCACAATATCGAATCGGGTGGGGTCCAAATAGATTGCTACGTGAGTTGCATCCTTACCGATTTAGTATCTTACGAAGAGTTACAAGAGAGTCTCCAACGTCACAAAATTGATCGACTTTCGCTCTTAATCCGACGCGTTTTGGTGCACATTGGGGTATCACGAGGTGACTCGATTCGTGGTCGCCGTTTCTTCGAATTTCGTTTTGGACGTTATGTATGGTGTAGTTGAATTTTCCGTTTGTAATTATGTCGGCGGAGAGCGGAAGCGTCGCCGATGGTTGGGACACAAGTCACGCGGCGGCGACGCGGCGGCTGACCACTGCGGCTAACGGAACCCGCCCGCTATGGCTCGTGGCGCGACCATCTCTCTGGGGACTCCATTTTTCGACGCGTTATTACATTATTAGGGACCAACTGTCGCAAATTACTCTGGTATTCTATCTGTGAATATTATTTTTTAATAGCAATCGATGTCTGCATTTTGAATGATGTTGGTGCCGATGTTTTGTATGTGACCTAAATGTTTAAAACGCTGAAGTGATATATTGAAGACATCCTTTCGGTGGACATTGAATTAATTATTTTTTGTCATAAGTGAACTTTGAAGTTGAAGCTTATTTTAATGTTTAAAACGGTTTGTATGTACTGTGGTTGTTACGCTACAAATAAAAATACAATAAAATGGAGTAGTAATTGTAGTTTAGTTTCATTTTTATAAACATTATATTTTTTTATGTAAACAGAATTTGTTCCAGTTCTAATTAACACGAAGTGATCAATTCATGCTACCTAACACCGTGATATTGGAGCGTATAGCAATTTTCAAGGTAAACGTATCAAATAAGTATTTGTGTCGGAAATTCAACACCATACCTAGAATATGAAATATGATTATGAAATCGTGACTGGACATTGTAACCTTATTGTAGCCACAATTGTCGCAAATTAACAATAATTTAAAACGTATGAAAACGATGTTTCTAATCATGAGTTCGCACTGCCGAAAACATTCACATAAACATCTTATTTCTCTATCCCTATCTCTGACAAAAGTTGAAAAACAAAGTGCATGTCTCGGTGACTGCGATGCAAATATGTAAGACTTATGTCACCCGATGTGTTCTATAAAAAATTGACATAACCTACTATAGCTCCCTTGAGAACAAAATATTTGAATCTGTATACTAACTTAAAAAAAGTTTTATCTTCCTGTGACCGTTTCCTTAGGGAAGTATAGATGTGAAACCTCGTTTTTGCTTTGTTCCTGTTACCAAGTTTTTATTCCTTGCGACAGAAGTTACATGGAAACAAATGCAAGTGAGAAGTTTGCTTCTGAGGTTTCTTATGTTATTGTTTCTTTAAACATATTTTAAATATTTAAAAGTGTTATAAGCACCTAGTCACTATAAACTTTGACATTGTCAAATATGAGTATATCTTGTTTCTATCCGATAGTACATAAACAGGCAACTTTGTATTTTATTGCAATTGTTAAAAAAATAACCTAACCGTATTCATTATCTAAATATCAACAGAAAACATTTTTTATCAGCGTTAAAGCATACGTTAAAAAGTTTCATATGGACTTATAATATCTGTATTGTATTCCAAGCGTACACCTTTGACTAAACTATCGCATAACTGTTGTGGGATTGTCGATTGTTTCGCAGGCAACTGTTTAGTTGCACAACTAAAAATCGAGTAGTGTGCGCACGAGTTGTGCGTTAGTTTAGGTGTGCGCGCGCTCTAAATGTAATAACAATCAAATATGAAAATGAAATCATTAATACAGGTCTACTGCGCAGAAAAATAGAATAGTTTTTTTGCGGAATTTGATACTCCTCTGATTATGTATTTAATTATGACATTCCATTGTAATGAAATAAACATGTTACTGTTTCTATTTTATTGCCGCTTGATGAACTTATCATCTAAGTGACCAGTTGTCAGTTTTATAAAAAAATAGTGAGAACATTACTAATTGTCGTCGACACGGGTCTAAGGTATCAGATGCGTCGGATAAGCGCACCGACCAAATCGCACCTGCATGATCACTAAAGCCGCCTACACTGTTAGCACCAAGACGTCCCGCTTTATACCATATGAGCTGTTCCCGTTCGGTTTCATCCGCATGAAGTTATAAAAACATTTTTTTTTTTAATTCAATTAGGTGGCAAACGAGCAAGCGGCCACCTAAATCCGCCGAAATGGCGAAGCGACCGCTGTCCATAGACATCCGCAATTGCAGATGCGTTGCCTACCCTAAATCGACGGAGGAGGAGACGCACATAAAGAGGATATTTCTCCTTCGTATGCGTCTCCTCCACCGTCAAATCCACTTTCCCATCCAATACTTTCCTTATAAGAAAAGGGTGGAACGGGAAAGGGACTAAAATTGGGGCTCCGGCACCACACTCATCAGACGAAACGCGGAATTGCTTCCACTTCACGCCTGTCTTCTGTGAGGTCGTGATATTGCACCGGGCGAGCCGACCCTACAGTGCTAAGATGTTAAAGCGGGCTCTACCACTGTTATTATACATATTGTACTTTGTTATACACATTTGTGAAATTTTCAATTGCAAATGTCAAAACTCAAATGTACAAATGATAACGAATGCCTTTGACATTGGATAGCAATTACCGTTACCATGGCAACCATGCTTCCTTCATGTTTTCAGCTTGTAGTTTTTGTCCCTTTCCGGCATGACGGTTGTTTCCAAATTATTTACTTCCTAAGGTTAATAGCGTGAAAATATATAGCCTATAGCGTGTCGAAAGAGTAGGGCTTTTTATTAAAAATAGTATTATTCAAAAATATACTGCGGTTGCGGACATCCTACATAACTAAGTAGCATGTATTTACACTCTATTATCTATATTATATTATAGTAAATAGTATTAGTAATAGAAATAGTGCTAATTTACGCTCGTTTTATGCACCTTTTGACTATTTTTTAATTACCGGGTGTCGTTGCATACTAGATGAATGAATGAACGAATGAAGAGAATCGATAGTCTGAATATATCGAAACAAAATTTCAAAGACCAAAGGAAAAGAGAACGAAAGCAAAACAAAATTAATAGCACGTTTTATCACTTTTTTCTTCGGGTCAATTTCTCTCTGTCTCTTTTTTAACATACTTATTTACTACTATTTATATGTCAGATATCAATAAATAAATATATAATACTGTCTTACAAAACTTCAAGCTGTTAATTTTAAAAAATATTAAATTTTGGTTAGTACAAGATTTCGTATAACAACATAATTATGTTGAAAAACAAATACCTAATTAAAATTAGATTTCTTGAGAGTCGACTAATAGTACTATGATCGGTGTTGATAAGAACCGGTCCAGATCGGTGTATAATATTATTCAAACTGTACTAAGGCTCGTGGTTAGTTTCGAGCGCATGTCATCATAGACGGACCTCTTTTTTAGTGTCGGGGGGTAAATCTTCCAAAGATACTATAGGGAGAAGGCAGGGTTATGTAGGATTTGACCCACTAAAACCCCCTCGGTGGCTGTCCTCAAGTGACATAGTCGAAACTTCCGGGATCTTCAAGGAACACACCGGAGTCGTAAACCTACTGCGGGTGAAGAACACGCGCAGATGTGTTGCCCCGCCGCGTAAATATTCCGTCAATGTCTAAAATTGTGTTTTGTGCGGAACTTACGGAATCCCAAGCCTCCATAAAGTTTGCATTGCACTATACTACTAACGTACATGTAAAGGTGGAATCAACGAACCTGTCAAGAAATCAAGATCGTAGCATTCAATGATCGCTGTTCGGATATCGCGCAACAACACGCATTCACATACATGGCTTTATTTATAATTTCACAATATCTTCGTATGATATTCTACTGTCTTCCGTATATAACGCATAAGATACGAAATCAGCATATTAGGGGAAGTTTGAGAGTACACCCAGAGGTAGAGAAATTAAGAAGTAATCGCCTGTAACAAGAAGTATAAAAAAAAAGTTATGAGTGTGCAGGGGTACACCGGTAGAGGTAGACTTAGAAAGAGATGGATGGATTGCGTGAAAGGTGACATAATCAAAAAGGGAGTGATGACTCAGATGACGGATGATAGAGTTGTTTGGAGGACGAAAATCCGTTGCGTCGACCCTACGGGAGTAGGATAAGGTAGGGGAGTTGATGATGATGATAATAACGATCAATGTTTGTGTGACATACAAATTTTTATGTATAGTTACAGGTTAATTATATCGACTCATCAAAGATGCTGTGATGGCGGAGTTAAAAAGCAATTTTTCTGATATTATTTATAACGTTCTATTTTGTTCTCGTTTGAATAAAATGAAAATTCATGCGGAATAAATTAACAAGTTCTTTAAACGATATCAAAGTTGTATAGGTAAAGTTATTAAAATATACAACTTGATGCTAGAAATGGGAGCAAAAATAGTAATAACTTATTTCATATTTTGTCAGATGAAATATTCATTACTTTATAACGTCTGTGTTATTGTAAAATGAATTTAATGTCGTCGAATGTGCACTTGATGCCTTGTAAATGCAAAGTTGGACATTGAATTTTGTACGTTAATATTCTTGACGACATAGTACACAAAATATTCAAATTACTAAATTAATGAATAACATAAATTAACACTCAACGAAACACCTGTATTGTCAATAGTTATTTAAATATAATATTATTGGAGGACAAAGGGCAAAGGATGGATGTTGGATGGATAGAGTTAGTAGCCTAAACGGCTGAACGGATTTTTATGAAATTTGGTATAGATGTAGAGGATGTTCTGGAAAAACACATAGAGTACTTGCTTTTGTTTTCTTTAATTTCACGCGGAGGGAGTCGCGGGTGAAAGCTAGTAATTAAAAAACATTATATTGTCTTTACGTCACATTTTCTACGTTTTAGACGAGTCTTCAATCAATTTATTTTATTTTTATGTTCCTTCATAAATCAAAGAATATTGTGTAGTGGTATCATCTTTTTTTAATTGCATATATTATAAATTACCACGCATTGTCTTTGTATCAGCTTTAATTAAAAGCATTACGATATTTTGATTCGCAATAGTCAATTAGCGTTTCTATAATTGCGTGTAGTAACCGACGACGCGTAAACGTAACTGCTGTTAATCATGTTTTTGTGCGGATTAACAAAAAGATAACATGACAACAATGTATTATACAAAAATCGTGTAACCCAATATTAATTGAAGCGAAAATCGTTATAAATGTAAAATAACGTTGGCACTTGGAAAAAACCCCGACCGAGACGTGTGAACGTAAGTGTGACGGCCTATAGATTTTCCATTCACGCGTAGTAGAAAGCACATTTTAGTACTCATTCCCCCATAGTTGGTGCTGAACTCAACAAAAAAGCGCCTCAGTACACAAGGCGTGAAACTAATAATGGACATTAATAAAAAAATCTGGAAAAACATGCTAGTGTTTAGTCGGCTCGCATGTGTTGAGGCGCTTTAGTAATGATACCGTAAGTGCTAGACCGTTTTTTTTGCTTCGACGCCGTAAATATCTAAAAAGCACAATAACTTCGTACTCCGTAATCACTTATAGCTTGTATTACGTTAGCATTTACAATTTAGAAACCATTATTATTGACTGATTAAAATACGAATATGATATGAGAGAATGTCCTCAAAATTTAAATAAAATACTTTTGTTTAAAATTAAATTAAATATAATTAGATATTTTAAACAATGCGACGAGACGATGTGGACATAAACCAGAAAGTGTTAAGAATGAATGAATGCAAGAGGAAGACCGAATAAAGTATGGATGGATTGTGTGAAAGAGGATATGCTTAAGAAGGGAGTGGATTCAGATATGACGGCTGATAGAAATGTATGGAAGAGCAGCACATACTGTGCCGACCCTCCGTAAGGGATAAGGGCAAGTTGATGAGATATTTTAAAAAATATTGTATATCTGTGATAGTTTTGTTTTCCTTAACAAATTATCATTGATATCCACCGTTTTACAGATATTTGACATAAATCATAAATGAGGTGTCAATTATAATCTTTTATATGTCCATGTAAGAAATTGCTAGAATCTTAAGATAGGAAAAGAACATATTACGGGCATTTCTCTTCTAATTTCTCCTACCGTTTATGCCATTATTTGGTTAACATAACATTTTATTGAAGACGATGTTTTAGCACCGTTTATTGACCTGTTATTTGAAATATTTGTGAATGCAAGGAACCCGCATTTGTTTCGTAATTATCTACCCTTTTAGCATCTTGAACAATTATTTACCGTTGATTGAAATTTAATAAAATGCTTACCTTTGAAATGTCCGACGCATTAGTAAGCTTTGAATAAATGGAATATTATAATTATTTTATTAATAAATAAAAAATAACATATAAAAATTCAGATGATTAGATCAATATATGCCCAGGCGTACGTTCAAAGTATTATTAATATTTATTTTTATTTGAGACGAGTTCGGGCCGAGAAGATAATGTTTCGAAAATGTTGATCGATAGTGATTGCGCATTAGGCGTCGACGCCATGTTAGCGACATGTTCGTTTTGCCGACAAACACCGATACAGTGTCGATAATCTGATACAATATTCATATCTAATAAACTCATGTTCTGTAACCTTTACAATTTACCGCTATCGCCTTACATAAGAGTGTTGTCTATATCAAATCTACCTACATGTGTGTGAATGTTGATAATGTTTCCTTAGCGTTTAAGAACGAATTTATGCAATAATGAATACAACAATTTATGTTGAGCTTTATTATAAACAAATTTAACGAAGCGCAGCTGCGATGTTGCATAATTCGGCCCGTTATAGTGACATGTTCGTCTTCCTCGTTTACTGCGCGCAGTTGATGGACTGCACTCCATTGGCATTGTAAAATGTTTTTACTTCTTTTGTAGATTTGCACGTCTAAAACGAACGTCGATATTGCCAGCGCGGAGTCGGGACTTGTCCGTTTAAAACGCCGAAAGTCCAATACCGTACGGGCCTGCCGCTTTAGTAACTCGCTCAAAAATTAATTATGCCAAGCTCTAAACTCTCGAGCGCTGTCAGTGGGAGCTACGGATTGGGAATACCCGTGAGCAGCGTTAATATTGAATAAAGTGGACAGCTATCCGAGAGTGCAGCGGTATTGTACGCGTGCTATTAGTAGCGCTAATAATTCATGGCACCGCCGCGCAGTCTTTTGTCAATCGCACTTCGGCACCTCGTTAAATATTTACAACTATCTTTTCATTCCCGCATTCGTCCGTTTAGCTCTGTTATTCCCACTTATCAATTCTGAAATAATTTTATGTTAATAAAATTCCGCCGACTACACATGTTGACAAAAACAAGTTGGATTATACTTTTTATTGTTCTAGAATCGAATTATTTTTTGTTTATACGTTCGTTTGTGATGTTTTATACGCGGTCGTTGAAGTAACGGATATTTTAAAACATTTTGTAGTTAAAATGATAATAAAAACTCACCCGTTGAAAGGGTATCCAGCAAATGCCGCATCGTAGGGGTGATAAACTGTGGGATAAGGCCAGCTGGCAGCACTCGCAGCTAAATTCTCCTTCAACTCGATTCCTGCAGCCTGTAGATGAAAGAAAACTATCTCAAATATATTGAAAACAACCAAAAATGTTGTACCCAAACATGAATATGAAACAGTAAACGACAAAGTGAGGTTACGATAATGTATACAGCTTGTGTATTATCTGTTAATTAGATCACAAGAGGTCAAACACAGTATGTGGCACAATCGTGACTTTAACAAACATTCTCTCTCTTTAATATTCAAAACGTTACCGTGCTTCATAACCCTTTTCAATTAGACGTTCACTTGTCAGCGAATAAAGCAAATAATCTCAGTAAATTAGTTTATTAAATCTGCTTTCACATTTCCAGTAGCTTTAAATAATCCATTATGAGAGCGCTCTAGTCGGATTGATTTCTTGATCGATCGCTCCGATCCTTTCGTCTTAACTATTATTATTTAATGGCTATAGATATCTGACTCACGCATCAATCATCTTTCTGAGGACAAATGCCTGTGTTTTTTAGTGTCTTGTTATTGATACGTCTCGACATAATTATATTAATGCAGACCGGTGCGGTGGGGAGCTTTGACGACTGCTTTTTACTATCGCTCTTTATAACATATTTGTTTATAGATTGTGCATGAAGTGTGTTCGTTCTGTGTTTTATAAAATAATCAAACAAATAAGTACTTCGATATAAATCTTATCGCACTGTCGTCGTCCTTTGTTCTACATAGAAAATTATTTAGATAGTAATCAACCGAAGCTATTGCATGAACGGTAGGTAAGAATTCAATTGTTATATTAACTGCTTGCGCTGATAATGGATACAATAATGTATAAGGTTATTATTAGTATGCTTTTAAAAGACATTGGCGGACGGATCAAAAATTTATAGCGATACATTAAAAATACCTCAGGACCGACTCCTAAAGCGGTCATCCAGGATAAATCTATCAAAAGATTTTGTTGTCCCAACAACTTCATTGGTGGCCGAATCGAAAATCCGATAATAAATTTTACTCAAGTACGACAGCGTAATCCAGTCGCGCTGTCCTCTTTGTTGCTGCGACCTTTTTGATATAATTCCAGTTTTCTGTTATTTCAAATGATCGTACTAAGCTGTGACGCGAATCTGTTATTCGAATTTATTGTTAGGGGAAACGATATTTGACCGCTTGCCGCGGAGAAGCATGCATGATGGATTTGCTAACTTCAAACTCTTAATGCGTTTTATACTTTTTAACGTTCATTGAATTTTAACGGTGAGAAATAAATCGATAAAATAAGTAATTTTTAAGTACGTTTAGTGTGTTTTACCTATTCCGTGCAAAAATGCAGGTAAATAGTGACAATAGAAGTGATCTTTCTTTAAGGTTTGATACAAAGAGAAACAAACATAAATAGAAAAATATTTGAAAGCAAACAGAAATTACCATTCGATTTTATCCAATACTACAAGAGTAAGTAATGATATATTGACAAATAAGTAAAGAAAATGTTCTTATATGGAAATAATAAGAAGAAATAAAACTCTACATAATCTTTATTCATATCAACATCGGTGGTTTAATGGAACCGTGCCGTAATTCAATCTACATTAATTATATCAGCTAGGTATATTTTTATGTTAGAAACATGTTTATAATCCAATCAGTGTTGCGGAGAGCACGCTAGCATGAGTTGGTCGATAGTCATGTAAATATTATATATTGTTGATTGTCACAATCAACTGCGTAGTAACGTTTTTTTTTTAATATTTCTAGTATTAACAGCAAATTATGATAAGTGTTTTTATTTTAACAGTTTTAATTTGTATCGTGATTTTGTGACACCGAACTTAGTATAAATTATTAAACCCTAACTTTCAATCGCGACTTCGTTTGCGTTAAAATAAAAAAAGTAAGTACACTACATGTTACTTCAGACTATCCTCTATATGTATGCCAAATTTAATCGAGATCCGTTCAGCAGTTTAGGCTACAAACAAACATCCATCCAACCATCTAAACTTTCGCATCTTACTTCTTACTAATCTTACTTCTTACTAATCTTACTAATATCATAAATGAGAAAGTTTAGATGGATGGATGGATGGACGGATGGATGGATGTTTGTTTGAGTTTGTAGCCTAAGCGGCCGAAGGGATCTTGATGAAATTTGGCATAGATGTAGAGGATAGTGTGGAAGAACACATAGGCTACTTGCTTTTGTTTTTTTTAATTCCGCGCGGACGGAGTCGCGGGCGAAAGCTAGTTTATAATATTAGTATGTTGAGTGTTGAGAAATAATTTTTTGGAAGTGAAAATCAAACCTAAATTGATTAAACTGTGAATAGCGCAGCCGTTTGTAAAATAAATATTATTTTTAAACTCGCACATGAATTTGTCAAAATGTCGTTATATCGAAACGTTTTAATATACGGGCATCTCACCACAAATCTATTAAGAGCCGTTAGTGATACTGAGATTTATTTTCGGGTCGCTTCATTAGAACTATAAATTATATTTTTTTTCAATACGTGACGTTACAGTCCACATCCTGTGATGGGACCACATGTGTGAAGTGCGGATGGATTTGAATCAAAACTAACCAACAAATGTTTTCAAAGAACATTTTTTCTACGCTGGAATTTTATTTGCGACAGACACAAATATTGATTTTGTAAAATTATAACGTAGGAAAATTTTAATAAAAAGTGAAGACGCGCCGTACAATCTAAGATTTAAGTCGGAAATAAGTTGTAGATGAAATAAAAAAAAGTTGAAGGAATAAAAAACGAAGGAGTAGGATTCTCCATTCATAGACACGGCTCGGTTTAACACTTTCGCCACCGATGATATATGATCATATCTACATGAATGATTGAATCATCTGCCGGGACACGTTCACGGCCCCACCTTTTAACACCTTCCTCTAAAGTTTTACTACACGTCATATATTACGATCCGTGGCTACTTTTATGTTCTTACGATCATTATCATTCAAAGTCACCCACACGCGGTCGGAGCGGCGCGGCGGTAACTCTCAATCTAATACCAACTCTCTGTTTTATAACTTTATGCCTAGAGCGCTTTCGTACAATTTTAATGATATAAATGAGAATGGTATTGGATATAAAGAAGCCATGCTTTATTAGGCCTCAGTTATGTATATTGGCAATAACGAAATTAATGCTCGTAAACTATAAATGAATAACTACTGTTTGTACTTTGTTAAAGGCCAGCTATATAAAAATGTTAATCTCTAAGAAAGAAATTGTTAAACGCATTAAGTTATTAAGCCGCAGCGAGGTAGGAAACAACCTTTTTTCGAGATGATATACAGGTGAACATATGTCATCGGATTACGATTTTAATTTATACGTATTCTTTGTGCAGTAAAGCTTATTGTTGCGTCTACTTAAAGTTGTGAATGATTCTTATAGCTGCCTCTGTAGCGTACTATTTTGACATCGGGTCCTAATTATTTTAAGGTAATACTTTTTATGATGGGACCGGAGAATAAAAAATAAACAGTAAGCTTCTCAACTGAGAATTCATAATCCGTTCCATTTAATAACCGTCTCGTCTCGGGCCGGTGTCACATTTACTGTAATAGATCTAATTAGTTAGTAGCCTGTCATTTGTGCGATTAAGACGTTAATACTATCATTGTATATGATTGTAAATATTAATTCTGTGATGACAACTCTATATTGATGTAAGCTTTTGTTTAATGATTGTACAATTGTGGTACAACTATTATGGTTTTATGGATTGTTGTTATTTTTTATTAGTTATTGATTATTTTACAAATATTTTTCTATAAAGCTTAAAATAAACCGTTTTGGTCCTTTTATTGTTGTAATAAAATATATACATCTAATTACTGATTTTAACTAAAACTCGTTTGTCAGAGACAATATCTATAAGCCTCAAGTTTATAAGTAAAGCCTATCATAAAACATATCTAATCGGTGTACATATAAAACGTAAAACGGTGCTTGTACTTACAGTGTTAGTGTAGAAGGGCGGCTGGTCAGCGGAGAGCGCAGGGAAATAGGCGGCCATGCCGGCGGCAGTGGCGGCTGTCGCAGCGGCGGCCTCCGAGTAGGGCGCGCTGTACATCGATAACGGTACACCCGAAGCTAGCCTCTGATAGTTGAGGAACTCGTACTGGCATGAGCACACTGTTTGTCCTGTGATAGGGTCTTGAAATATAGGGCGGCCGGTGTCGCAGCATCGTGGCGCGGCGGCGGGCGAGCTCGGCCGCGCTGCGCCCCCCGCACCGCCCGCGCCCCCGCCGCTCACACCCGCCTGCGCCGGCGGCGGACTGTTGGAGGCTGTCGATATGGTGCTCTGTAAGTTGTAAATTTTGAAATGCCTTTATGGCGCGTTTAACCATTCGCAGTTGCAGACATCTGAGAAATAGGAGGCCTCCGAACGCGCAGCACACAATCGCAAAGCAAAGCGGGATAAGTATGTAATACGGATTCAGTAAAGCGTCGAGCTATAAATGAGCTTTTAACGAGTTGAAAGGGTAGATCATGGGCGTAGCCGAAGCCTCGTCAGCGCTGATGATCCGTACGCAAATCAGTCACGCACCGAAACCCTTTTGATGCATATGAAGGAATTAGATTATGCATCAGTGCAATAATGGGATGCGACTCGTGATTGTCGAATGCCGACAATAGGGATCGGGGTTGGCGTATTGTTGTTATAATAGATTTATTCGCCGGACTACCTGAATGGATGTCGCGGTTGCAAAATAAACATCCGTCTAATATCTAAACACAAAGCTACAGAGACCCGGGCACGTATGTCCTTCTTAATTGAGCTTGGCAAGAATTCATACGTATATATAAATAACTTTCTAAATATTTGTCATTAGAATGAAAAATGGTCTTCAGCGGGCTAACAATTGTTGTGTTCTCAATAGGATTAGAAACCGAGAAATGCCAGTCGACCGCTTATGATACAACTCTGTGACAGGCAGTTGAAAGGGAATAAGAATTAAAACTTTTGTGTCCTTACCTTGTTATTATAGGATATTACCGGAAGAGATATGTTATTTTCTATTATAAATCTTTTATATTAATCCGTAGTGACGTGTGTAAGGTTAAATTTTAATAACTGTTGAAAAACTTTTAGTTAACGAGTTTGTTTAGTAAATGGCGAGATAATTTGAATATGAGACGTTTTAACCTTTTGTAAGGTAAATAGTGTGCGGTATGTACGTAAGCGTGGTGAAGTCACGACGAGCTGTGACCCGCCCGTTAGAGATATGGCTTCGGTGTCAGCCTTAACAAGCACACAGCGGCGCGCCATGTTACCCTCTACTAGAAAATTTCGATCTACTGTGCCGCGCCTCGCTTCGCTACTAAAAACATTTATTGTGCCGAGGGAATTATTGAGGTAATCCTGAAGCCGTTAAACGTCGAGACCCCACAAGTCAACAATACGTACCCTGCATAGTTATTAATTATTAATTAATCCTTGCTAGCTAATATCAAATAGGGCAAACTTGTGTAGACGTATAGCACAAGTTTGCCATATTTCGATTATCTACATAGACCTGATTATTAATAGTAACAGGTAATATGTGAATCAATACCAGAAATGAATAATGTACTAAAAATGATTCAATCCGACATAATTTATTTAACACTGCCGCCATTGCACAATTTGCATATCTAGTGTATAACCTAGGTTTTTAACATGCATACAAAATATTTAGTAATCATGACATGATAATTACATATATCCGTCTTTATTTATTTTCATTTAATCTGAAGACGTGACGTAAATTTGGAAATGCACTTTAGCAAATTGCAGAGTATAAAGTTCATTTTATGAAATTAAACCTTAATTTTCTTTTTAGAAATTACTTTGATTAGTTCCTCTCTCTTCTATTAGTAATTTATTTCTTGAATAATTTTGAATTCTTACCGAATTTGCTACCTACTCGTATGTAATGTAGGTATTTATGTAACAAGAAGGACGTTAGTTATGAATGTGCAGGGGTACACCGGTAGAGGTAGACCTAGAAAGAGATGGATGGATTGCGTGAAAGGTGACATGATCAAGAAGGGAGTGATGACTGAGATGACGGATGACAGAGTTATTTGGAGAACGAAAACCCGGTGCGCCGACCATACGGGAGTGGGATAAGGAGGAGGAGATGATGATGAGTAAAAGCATTTAAAAAATGTATTAATTGATCGCAATGCCGGTAGTAATTATTATTATAATTATATGAAATTTTTGACTAATTGGGTAAGGATGAAGTGTCAATAACAATTACAATATGCCCACAGTCTTCAGTTTTGTTCAGATCTATCAACAAAGTATGTAGACTAACTCATATATCTAACCGCTATAGTCATTATTCCATATTTAAAATGTTTTATTTAATAGCTCTTAAACAAACGCAAGGTTACAAGATTCGATGAAAGTCGACGTCTTGGATGCTTTAGTTTCATTACCTATTTAATACCCGCTGGGAAATACAGCTTCTGAGTTTAATGTAAATTGGTGTTTCATGTTCTGCGCAATACAGACGTTTATAACAAGTGACAGTCAGTGCATAATATAGACGTTTACAGAGCGCAAAATGAATTTAAACTATTCAGTGAGATTGTGAGCTTCGTGTTATCATTAAGTAGGTACTAAAGTTTGCGGACATCGCACTACTTCCGACTTTGCCGGGCCTGCTATCCGCTCACTTAAATATTTATTCTGCTATTTAATTAACATTATTCTTTGTTATTTTTACTTCAACGATTGCTTTTGTGATATCTAATAACGTATTTTAAAGTGAGAATTAGTAGATGCTTGTATTTAATCTATACTATAAAGAGGAAAGATTTGTATTTTTGTATGTATTCGATTCACATAAAAACTACTGGGCCGATTTTAAAAATCCTTTCACCAATAGAAATCTGTTAGTAACATAGGCTATATTTTGTATTGTTTTTTTAATTTCGCGTGGGCGAAATCACGAGCAATAGCTAGTTTAGTATATTTTTACTGCATAGGTGGCGCTAGTAGTGGTCTAGCAGATAATGCAACTATATAATTTAGCATTTTGTTTCATAGTTCTTTAAATGGATTTACTTTATGTAATATTATATTTGTGTCCATTAAAAAGTTTTAAACGGAGATTGAATCGTTTTATATTAAGAGAACAATAATTATGACCTAGAAAATGGACTTAGAGTATAAAAGCAATCGTTGAATCTAAGAGGGCATCTGAAGCACGTACTTGCGAATACTGATATCTTGAATACTATTATTTAAAGTACTTATATCTATTGGAAATTAACCTCTTTATAGCTAATGATATTACTTTGAACTGACCGACATCAGAGTGCCTCCTCCATCTAACAATGCACAACAAAAATCAATGAACTGATCACAAATGAGAACGCGGAAATACACAGTACACATACACAGTATAATATAATGAAGTGATATGCAGATGACATAAATATAGTAGTACTTTGATCGGCTAACTAACCTACTGCAACAATAAAACGTGTGTGTTTACGAGATGCGACAAATGAACGATATCTCAATAAATACCTAAAAGTGGAATAGATTATAAGATGCACGGGTTTATCAAATAGTACATACGTTACATTTGTAGCAAAACGTTTCCGATAACGTCGACACTTTGTTAGTGGGTGCGTGTGTCACACATTTATCAACACGACGACTTGGGGAACAAAACGCCAGCGCAACTATTGCTTACGCACTTACATATATGTGCTTATTAGATAAAACGCACGGAAAAAACTCGTCGTCATATCCTTTTCAAATATCGGACGGCTCAGGATTAAAGTGCCGCTGCACCTTATCTCGCGCAGACATCTTTTAAAAAACAAACACGAGAAGTATTCTCTTTTTGTCGTCTTTTTTTATCGTAACCCGCAGGATGTGTTAGCGTCGTTAAGCCCTTTTAAGTGTTAAACCATGTAACTGAATATTCGAGCGTATAAGGACCCGATCTATTTGTTAAATAATGTAAAAAAGTTAATCTTAGAGAAATCGGACCCAATGACATGAATTTCGTTAAAGACATCAGCCGGGCAAAAAACATCGTTGACATGTTAGCCAGTTCGTAACCGTGGGTGAAGCCGGCCTCAGCCAGGTAACGTCGAGCTTTTTTATCAAAGTCGGCCCTTTAGCAGACATCATTAAAGTATTAAATTTACGATAAGGCTACCCCTATTACCGAAATAATTCGGTATTTCTTGCTAATGTGGATAAGGCCGAGCGATAAGCGAATGCGACTCCGCGAATCGGAATGTCCAAGCCTACGCGAACTGTGCAAAATATACCGAGCGTAGTTCACGAACGATATTTACAAATCAAAAATATTAACACGTCAGTACGCTATTGATATGTTGTGAAAACACGGACCAAGATTCAATAAGATTAGATATTTATTGACGCTGTACAAATAGTAAGTATCAGATCGAATACGATCTTCTCGTACTATCGTATCGTACAGGCTAGATGGAGTGTCAGCAGATGCAGTAATTGCTTAGAATGCTGCCTAAGCTCTGGTCGGATTCGAGGCGTACATGCTCCCTGAATAGTTGGAGTGCCGTTGTTCACGTCTAATCCCTTTCACGCAGTCGGCTAAAGAAAAAGCATTAAAATATAACAGATGCGTTGATAAGACGGAGGCGTCACGCCGAGCTGCCCTCGTACATTCCATTCCGCGAGTGAAATGTAATGCGAATTATTTCGATCATGTACATTTTTCCTTCGGTTTAACACCGGCTTAATTGCGCTGATTAAAATCAATAATAATAAAATAATTTGTTTAACAGTTGCTGTCGTGCCGCGGTTCGTACCTTGTGCTAGATTGTGCCGATAGGTTGTGATTCATATGCCGCTCTTGATTTATTAATTCGACTATTAGTTTGTAAAAAAATACCTGTTACTATACGTTTCGATTCATTTTGTATATCACAGTTGTTATTAAGATAAATGCCTTTTAATTCAGTTCCTTTTTATGTAAGTGTTCTTACTTTGGTAGGTTAGTCAATCGATTAAATTAATGCATAGTCGTTGATTGTAACATTTTGTTTTTTTTTTTTTATTTTGCTCTTTTATGTTGTACAAGTGTTGAAAGATAAAATATTGTTAAAGTTTAAAAATTACTTGTTTTATATTTACTTTTACTAAAGATAAAGTAAATTTAAAATTATGCATTAATATTTTGACATATATTTATTATATTTGGAAATATATGATGTTTATGTGCTCATTAAATGACCAACAATATTGTACCTATAATATATATTTCTCGGTTATTTTCCTTTTAAAAGTGTTCGGTTACGATATTTTTATACCATTGTCTTAAATTACGTTCTATCCCAAAGTGACATCTAATAGTTCAACGCCATTGTTTAGGTGATATCTTGAAATAAGAAAACGTTTAAAGAGATTGAGAAAAAAGTGTCACGTATCAAGAGACCGCATCTCAACGCGAATGGACACTTTAAGATAAATTTTATCTTAGAAATATTTAACTTTTATTTCTTAAGTATTTGGACCATACTTAGAGGTACAACGCTTTATGTGTAAAAAGAACATAAAAAAATTAGACTATTGCTATTCTTGACTGTTATCTAAGTCAAAGTTATCCAACCATCAAAGTTTTCGCGTAGTAAGATTCGTGTAACATAATAGCAAGACAATTGAGTAAGTGAGGCGTTCGGAATTATCGCAAGTAATAATGCTTAGCGTTTGTGTCCTAAGCTATTAGTTAACCAGCGACTATCAGGAATTAATTAAGCTATCACACTTAACTGAAAAATACTTGAAAACTCTGTAACATTTATGATGCAGTTACTAATTAATTATTAAAATTATTTCTCAATATTATTAATTAAAATGAACTGATTGCAAAACTCTTTTAAAGTTACCACTGGCATAATATTCGATCAGTTTATTAAAGGCAAAATAATGTAATTAATATATCGATCAGAATTCATAATTAATATTACATTCACGCCATTTACCTACGTAATATTATGGCGCTAGTTAATTGAAAATTTCAAGTCAATAACCGTTTATTCACTAAAGTGTTTATTGTATAAAGTGCAACTTGACTACTTAATTATGACAGTAAAACAAATTATGTCTAACGTTCATTTGCGGATTTTATTTTGTGACAAGTTAATGAAATTATTTCGTCACCAATAAAACTCGGCTAAAGTTGCTCCTACTAAATATGTAGTATTCAATAATTACAACTTAATTGCTAAAAAAAGGTTTACCTAAAACAAAATCTAATCAATGGTAATATGATGATATGATTCATACGAGTACTGTCATTAAAAAACTTCGGGTGTTGATTAAATATTCCCACTAATAAAGTCAACGACCTTCGACCGTTAGTATAGTGCGTGATGGGCAAACACCTTTCCACGAGGCTTTGTATTTGAACGCGTATCCTTTCATAAACTCATTTACATAAAATTGTGACTTTAATTGGACGATTACATGGTGGATCGGGTTGATGTTTTGTGTCTATTCCGGCCGCATCCTGCCAGAGATATCCGTAGAGATAAGACGCCGACCCGGCCCACCCTTGAAATGCACAAAGCCTTAAAGAAATTCACACCTTCCCTAATTAAGGCTGAATTAGGGAAGAATAAATATTGGTGGGGAACCGGTTTATTCTAATATCCCGCCGAATAATGTAAAGATAAATACGTAATAATGGTGTATAATGCTAATGAATTCACGTTAATAATATCATAAACAACGCTTTTTTTTAGACAACTAGGGTGGAGGAGTTGTAAAAAAATGTTTAAACCGCTCGGTAATTGTATTTAAAAATATAGCTGTTAAATTGTTAATGCATAATAGAATTACTAATTGCTTCTAATAAAGTTTACATACGACTTGTAGTTTAATGTTTTTCAAGGTCGCCGGTCTTTTGCAGTTACACTTTTTTGTTATGGTAATGCTGAGCAGGTGTTTCTTGGCGATGAAAATAGACACCTTGGTGTATCTACATACAATTGTATACGCGGTAATCCTTGTCCCATAATTGCTTGTTTTTTGTATAAATAGCAGATGAGACTAATTAAATTTATTACTGCAAACTTGCTAAACGTATTTCATCGTCTTTTTGTTACAAGTTTCGGATACGGTCTGTGGCGAAGAAAAAAAATTATGAACAGTGTTGCCAATTTATAATAGAGTCTTATCGGATCTCGATCAACCAAGTGGCCAAGACGAGTGTTGTATTTTTTTTTCTAAACTAAGATATGTAAGATTTTTAATTATACAATTGTTTAGTGTTCTTAGGACTAGTTGACCATCGATTTCCAACCATTTTTGCTTATTTGCTTAACAGTTAAAATTCATGTGGTTCAAATTTAATACAATCGAAAAACATGATTTATTGTTTAGACGGTGATCCAATCCATTTCGTAGTTAATCCGACGATCTCAAGAATCGAATAATGATTTCGGTCCAGTTGATATTTTCACCAACTATTGACATGATAATGCAATTGATAATGTTAGGGCCAACTACTTTCAACCTTAGTGCCTTGACATAAGATTGGAAATCGCATGCATTATAATCATGGGTGATCACGATATATGCGAAGCTATATATGCAGGTATCTGTAGAAGTATAAAAGCTCCAGCACAGTTATTGGTTAACCACTTAATACTGTATGTTACATAATATTCTCCCTTGTGTTCAAATCGAAATTGGATTGAACAAGTTATTTACAATAAGGTCGTATTAGTTCACATTGCGATAGTCTGAGTCAAAGGTGTTATGTCAACTAATACTCGCTTTTCAAATGAGCTTATTTAGAGCAATTGGTCAGCCCATAGCCGTCTTGTGGTAAAAGACGTTAATAACCACGGAAATAGCCTCATACCATAAAAGTGTTGACAATTTTCATTTTAAAATTAATTCACACATATTTTGGAGAAAATATCTATGTGTTTTTTTTCAATTTAAATATAAAACTGCCTAATTAAAAATCTAAATTTACGAAATTTTGCATAAAGCTATATATCTAATTTGATATCTTCGATTAATGGGGAAGAACTTGAAGGGGACGAAGAGATGGAGTCAGAGCAATGGTTGTCTTGTGACTACATATGTTAATTTCCGATGTTTGTAGGTTTATTGAAGAATTAATATGCTATAAGATTCTATAGCGTATTATGACGTGTTTTACTGCGGGTTGAAACCTTAACGCTGGCCCGAATAGCTATTATGAATTTTTAAATGGCAATTCGGACACGTACAGTTTCCGACTCGGCCCTCGACCGCGACCGTGTTATTATTGTGTTCCATTCAAACAGCTCATTCATAAAATTGCAAGTTTTCGAAACGACCGCCGACACACTTCAGTGAACCAAGAAATGTATCCGAAATTCTTTTTAGCCCTTTTCTTATTCTGTTTCAACAAATCAATTTAATTTTACGACAGCTTTATATTTTACAGAATGTATTTTTGATGTTTTTAACCATGAAATTAACTTGTGTTATTGCTAATTTATTAGTAAATTAATAATAAAGAGAAGGTATGATAAACTTAACGTTGCAGTTGATGTAATCATCATAAAAACGTTATTTCAACTAGGTATGAAAAAACATAAAAAGTTACTGGAATCATATTCGCAAATAACGAGCTTAAACTTTAAACGAAGCCCATGGTATTTTAAAAGTTCTGCAAAGTTCACAGGGAATTATTGAACCTATATTCAATGTAACTTTGTTGCAAAAACTGCATTAATTAGCGAGTTACTACTCGTATTTGTGCACTGTTGGATTTTAAAAATATAGTTTACGTTTCGGTCTCAGTGGGCAAGTAAATAAAAACAAACTTTATTAATTATGAAAGCGAACGACAGTTTTTGAACTAGTTATTTTGAATTTGTTTTAATTATGATATTGGTAAGAAATTCGTCGGATTTACTCGAAACATAGATAAAAACAGGTCCATTATCTTACTTAAATCACGGCCAACGGCTAGTATTAATATCCATGCAAATGCTTGAATGTATGGGTGTTTGTTATCACGCAACGGCTGAAAGAAACTGGATATATTTTGATAGTAGCGAATGTAGAATGTAGTAGATGTAACGTAAAGGTATTACTACATAATACTATACTATTTTTTTTTCAATCCGCGCGGACAGAGTCACCTGCGACAGCTAGTATAAGATCGAGTGAACGCATATGTCCAAAAATGTCACAGTATTATATTGTAACCCACGGTAGCTGTGACACTGGCAAATTATTTTCAAGCGAGGGAATCTTTTTCCACATCATTGCATAAAGGTATCCGAGGATTTATTCAAGGCCCGCTTTTACTCGCATCATTCTAAACGCATTATTGTATTGGACCTGCAGGGCTTCGTAACGTTTCTATGTAATTGAGGCACACTGCGCGTGTACAAAATTCCTGGAAATACTTGTTATAAGCTATCGTTAGTACTGATTTTTATTTTCCACTCGTGGCTAAGCTGTAAAACGGCTGGTGTTCTTTTTAAAGATTTGATTGAAATAATTCTAGAATTTCTGTAGGTATTTAATGCAGCTTTTTATTATAATAAATAAAAACTTGTGTCAGTTACATTTACGATAAAATATGTCAAAAAGGAAACAAACAGTTAATTTTTATCTTTCATATTTAATTCACAAAACATGTGAGAATTAGTAAAATTGAGATCACAGAATTTCTAAATAGTTTCTTGATTCTAAATTAATTCCATGAATAAACGTTCAATCATAGTAAGCTCGGAGCTGGGCGCATGCATATCGCTAATGAAGTTGTTTCAGAGTGTTCGCCGCAATTTATGGAGCTCCCTTAACGTATTAAACATGTGCTAGTGCTTTGGGCAGCGGCCTAATAATAACTGGGCTATTATACCGCTTAATACCCCTGTGACGCGGCCGCAAACATTCCTACATCCACTAACACAAAATTAGGTTGACATTAATGCACTCTTGACAGCTGAAACGTATGCGGTAACTTAATATACTTACGTGTATGTCACTAATATGCAAAAGTTTGAATGGTTATAGATGATTGTTATGACGTAACTCCAGCATGGCTGAACTTATCTGTGTGATATTTACAAGTGATAACTTTCTAAAAAGTGAATGAGTTTTTAATCCAATAATGAAGACAACAAATATGAAAATTATGTGACATCATCGATTGTAGAAATGATTAGAACTGTTTCCCATTTTACACAAAGGGCTGGATAGAACAGAATTCGTTGAAGGGGCTACTAAAATACTGTGAGTTGCTATTTCCGAAATGCCTATAGAAAAAAATTATCAAAGTGATTAAGACAACACGTGTACTGTACCAGCGGTGAAAATAACCCTTTTATAATATGTTAACAAATTCAAAATGGAAGCGTAGAACTTTAAATGTCCTATAGGAATTTGATTTGTCGTTTAGTGCAGCCGCTATTAAAGCAGTGGCGATTCAAAACATCCCGTGCGGTTCCCGATCGAACCTTTATTGCTCGCTCCCTGTCGTTAATCACTAATCGTCGAGTGAAATACCAAAATAACTCCATTTCTATACGGTGACTTCGCATCAATTCTCACATTTAGTTTAATTTAATAAAATGATGGCAAGGAAGCTATGAAATCTTTGGAATGAAATGGAAAGCCACAACAAAAAGTTGAATTTTAAAAAGTTAAATTATCTATTTTATGAACCTTTTGAAAAATTAATATCACGCAACCCATATGTACATTGATATGCTCTTAAAATCATATTGTAGTGCAATACTAAATATTTCATTAAGAAGTAACATTTTAGTGTGAAACCTACTTAATCTTATTACATTGGTTTTAAAATATGGAGGGATTTGGAATGTGTAATATAATAAAGCAGACGTTTTACTTCTGTGCAAGGAAACTGCAGTTCCGCTGACAAGTTGGTGACGAGGACACGTCAATTAATAGCATGTTAACACTCCATACATCGCCCGTGGGCGACAGTCACCCACTAATTGTCATACATGTGTATTTCCAGTTCACATAATAACATCTCTCAGGACTACTGTCACCTGATTAGGAATACTAACGAAAGATCTGTGGACGCGACGCCTTTTCTTATGGCCTCGGCGTTGATAATGTTACGATTTCTTTTTTTGGCATGTCGTATTTCGACTTTAGTCTGGCAGTCGAAGCATTTAATTCACAAATGTCACCGTTCATCAAGGTTAAAGGCTCTTCGAAGTTAAAATGCAATACGGTAATATGAATAATTGCGTTCGATACGAATTTAATTGTGAGATATTTTTTGTGATCGGTAGGCGTGAAATGTTACAAGGTAAATGTAGCTCTTTGTGTGTGTTGAAAGGGTACAAATTGCCGTGTTATATCAGGTACGTATTCCTGTGTATTTTGTCTCTGTCGGTGCGAGCGCTCGCACAAATCCGGTTATCTTGGATCGGCCACTACAATCCGATGCCACCGTAACGAGATAACATGGTCTTACGTACAGTGTGAACACACTCCCTTTAATTCGGAGAAATTAATTGAAGTTTCCGAGAATCTGTAGCGACTAAACTATCTGATTAGGGAGAGCCGCAAAACCGCTTACCTCCTCTCGATGTTGATAAATTTCTGATACGTGATATAACTTGTCCGTACTAGCATATCGTTTTAATTTCATTCATTTTACTTTCTAAGTACTTTAATGATCAGTATTGAAAGTATTTGAGAAACGTTAATGGAACGATTTAATGTTATGGGATATTATTTTATAATAATTATATATCTATGCGTATGAAAGAGCTTCAAAATACATAATTGAACTAATGATTCTATTACAGTAAAACTGGTTTGCACAAAAGTGAAGACATGAACATTTTGTTACTATATCCATAACATGAAACAACAAAAGTAATTTTCTTCAGTTGTGATTTTACAACCTTCGATGGAGACAAAAGATAATTATTAAATAAAAAAAATGGCACCATATCTAAAGAGATGAAAACAGAGACAGTGAGTAAAATAAAACATTAGAATTAAATTGTAGAGCATCTGTAATTTTACCAACAGAAAGGGTATAAATACAAAATTAAATAAAGTTAATACGAATAGGTTTATTAAGTTGCAATAATAAAAATATGTGTGGTCTAATAAGTAAGGAATGTGTAACAAAGAGTCATTTAATATCATATTTATTACATTCAGACACAACCCTAATAGGAAATAATGCATTCAGCTCAATGCCAGTCATGACATTTCAATAAACTTATGTCCAATTAGACAGTATTGTGATATCTTATTTCCAATAAGATTTTAACTGGACGTTACCACAAAAGCTCGAAATTCAACGCTGAAGTAACAATTATACTTGGTATCTGAATAATATTATAAATGCTTACGGATGAGTGAATATTTGTTAGATGTTAAATGATCTAGATGAAATTTTGAATAGATATATTACTGTCAGTAATAATTAATAGGCAAATTACTAAGATTTTTTCAGCTCCTTGCGGACGAAGCAATAATATAAGCAATAAGAAATATAGAACTGTAAACTGCCCGTAATCCATAAAATCGAAGTTCATTCATAAATTCTTCAACATTTTGAATATCACGACATATTTGGAATCAAAAAATACAACACATCTATTATGAGTTTCAAAATATTATTTTACTTTAACATACGCGGTCAGCGTATCATCGAGAACAATAGGCAGCCGTAAGCACGTTTACTTAATTACGGCCGTTTTATTTTTAAAATAAAAAAGTTAGCATTGAACGTTAAATTACAGAAGAACAAAAAGGGGTCCATGTGGCAATTGTCGAATGCAAAATGAAAAGCGAATATCGCTCATAATATTACTGTGGGTTTCCACTGCCGAATCACCTGTAGCAAGGTAAAAAGTTATCATTGTTTTTCTTTAAAGTGTAAGGCAACAATAGAGAAAGTATCGATAAATTGTATGAAAGAGGATATGTGTAAGAAGGAAGTAAATCCAGACATGACGGCTGATAGGGTTGTATGGAAGAGCGTACATACTGTGACGACCCTCCATAGCGTAAGAGCATGAAGATGATTGTCTCTGTTTTCTAAAGAGAATGTAACAATCGTTTAAGTACGCTATGCTATCTCACCGCGTCCTCGAAGTCTGATAGTGTGTTGGACCAAAACGTTGCTTTCGAATACCGAGTAAACAAAGTTACTAGAGCTATCCTACTGTGCACGAAGTTAACGTACCGACACAAACATTGACTCGTCAATTACTTGGAGACCACTCAGCCCGCAAGAGGCAATTCAACTTTATATGATACACAATTATATTTATATGAAACGGTGTACTAGTGAATTGCATGCACAAAACATCTTTACACGTGTACCTTTGGTGGATATTAAATGTCTTTTTTTTGGAGATGAATTTCGTAAAAGTCGTCTCAGTGCTCACTTACGGAGTAACAGAATCATCTATACCAAATTTTAAGTCTCTAGGTTCAGAAATTTCTGTACTTTAATAGTTGAATTAGTCACTTTACTCTTTTATACCTTCAGAGTGTTTCATAACGGACGGATCAAAGCTTCATGGATCATCAGTAAAAGCTTTGTGGAGGTTGAGGACCTAAACATCTATCGTTTAAGCCAAATTTATGCTCCGCGATTTTCAATGGATCTAACGTAATTGAACAATTTTCTTAAGGCCATTAACTATTTGTTAGTTCGTCTGGCCTTCTGGGCTTATTTTTTTAAAGTTCTTGTCAAATTTTCGTGACATAACGTGGGTTGTGCAATGATTACCTTCTCAATTACCCGTTCTTATGAAAGTTTAAGAAGTTTTTTCCTTTATTATCTTATTAACCTATTTACGAACAATGTTGTAACCTTTAGAAGTTTTCCAACTGAAGTTTACCTTCAATATTTTCCATTTAATTTATCACACAGTATTACGCTAAATTGAACCAAACTTATTTGTTCTTTGGGATTAGATTTGAATAGCGAAATGTGATAGATTTAAGTTTCATTGTAATTAAGGTGGCGATCGACATTTTACCGAATAAGCTTTGGTACATTTATGAAGTGTAGTTACATGTTTTCTGTAGAAATTGATTAAATTTGTTTTATAACCGTGAGTGTTTTGGCATTAATGATTTGATCTACGAGTGTTTTTTTTTTTTCATACTAACGATAACGTTATTATTTTTTGTAGTAGGTGTATATTTTTTTTCTTTAAATATAAAAATAAATTGTGTAATAAAGTAATTATTCACTTTTAACCGAACTTTTTGGAACATAAGTTTATATTTTTAATCTACAAAACATGTTTTTTTTAATTAAAAAAAAAAAAAGGAATTACCTTGACAATTACTAAAAATATTGTTTGATATTGAAATATATAACCGTAACAATCTTTCGATACATTCACGAAATATAAATGTGGAACACAACACTCGGAACGACAACATCGATATCCATACGACCTGAATAAGGCAACCTTGTCGCCCTTTGTTCCACATCGTTTAACATAATGAAAATACTTAAGAATCGGCTATACAAAACCTCGGACCAAATTAAAATGTTACCTCCGCAGCGTTAACGATTCAATTTCATCAAAAACATGATTAATGTGTACAATCTCTTAATCGATTTGAAAGCTTAAACATTAACAAAGGACTCAATATTATATCCTTATATTTGCTTGGAACATTTATGACAATAATTAACAAATAAGGGCCGATATACACGATCGAAAGCAATCGTTATCAAAAGCATAAAGCGACTTTTTTCAGCATCGACTGCAAACTGCTATCAATGTATAACCAATCTGATATAATCTTATAACGCCGGTTGAACCAGTTGATAATAACTTGAAGCAGTCCGTGTATGTCAAACCCTACAAAAATTTATTCTAGTTCTAGTTTTGTCCTATTACAGTATTCCTAGTCGGTTGTGAGAAATCATATTCCTTACGCATGCACACCCATCAGACGAAACGCGGTATCGCTTCCACTTCACGCCTGTCTGTATGGTCGTGGTATTGCACTGAGTCGGGCTATTCCTGTCATGTTAAAACGAACTCTACCACTGTCTAAATAGAAGACAGTTTATTTTAATTTATAACAAAACTATTTTATTGATTTCCATTGTAATAAAACTGTTTTCTTTGAAATTCGATTGTTGTAATTCCCAAACAATTGAAGTAACATCATGTCATGGTCAGAGAAGTCGAACGATTTGTTATCTTTGCGCTAGGATAAGAAGTAACATTTACCGAATATGTATCAGATAAGATTTGCAATATGAAAATATTGTTTTATAATACGTGTAATTTTTCCCTGTTATTCGTCTCTATGTTATTGAAAGTTTGTTGTCAACTGACAAATTGTAGCAATGAGAACCCATGGTTAGAAATATCACATAGGTACATGGAACTTATTGAACTTTTGATAAAATATACTATTAAAAGACTAAAATTATAAATGTTTGATGTATTTAGAATATATTTATTATTATATCGAAGATATAAATTTATTTTTTATGCATACAGTTATTTTTATTTCTTTTAAGCACTAAAAGTATATTTAGAACATAGAAGGCGTTAAGAACTTAATACAGTTACAATTACAAACATTTAAAGTAATTTACTTAATCTTAATTTGTGTATAATTATTGTGGAAATGAGAGCAATAACGATGTGATTTTCTTATTTTAATGCCTTATTATAGCGCTTTTAATTTAATTATAAAGCCTCAACTAGAATTAACAGTAACTAATGCTAGTTTTGTTTATGTTGCCTAAACAAAAACTGTATTTAATATGCATCTAATAACAATGCTTGTCTCGGATATTATAATATAAAATAAATATTATTTTTCCTTGTTGGATTATGTTAAAAAATTAACTATTAAATGTGAACAACGAAAAGATAAGTATAAGTAAAACTAAGTCGTGTTCCAGAACATTTTGTAGAGTTTTAAAATTTTGTAGTAGAATTTAGAAAAAAAAATATCAAATTACATTAAAATTATGCAATAAAATATTTTTGGGATTATGAGTTTAAAATAATTTTTAATTTTCTTACTATAAGTTTTATTACAGTACGGTCCACTTGAAATGAAATGGCAGAGAACCAGTTTATTTGGCAAGTAAAATGATGCCACTAGGGTCTAAGAACGTAAACTCTTAAAGCGTACGCGGCATAAACGTTTACAGCCCATTCTTGTACTTAATTGCTATTTAAATAAAAACACCATGAACGCAATGGGACTTGAATGGTGTTGGAGAAAAAACCCCGTCGGAATTCCGATTAAGCGTGCATTTAAGATTGAACTTTATGCTCGCCTCAATTGTTTTATTATGTTGGTTAATCCTTGTTGTGGAGTGGAAAGGTACATGTATTTATTTAATAAAATAAATTGTTTTTTTTTTAATAAACTTTTACGAGGCATTAAGAAAATATTATAAGATATTAAAAAGTATTTCACCATATTTAATTAGTGCAGAAAAGAATAACGGTCAATAGATTGATCTATTACATATGTTTATAATAATTTGTTCTAAAAAACCTTCGTGATTTTCTACAAACATTGGTACCTTAGATATCTCGTCATTTCAGATAAGGTCTAAGGTCTTTTGTTTATGAATTAAATAAACAAATATTAAGTTGCAAGAAAAATAGAAGCAACAAACACGAGCAAAGCTTATTGAATAATATATAAAAAAACATCCTGTATAGCAATCGTAATACATTGTTCTATAAGTTTTGTTTGTCTATGGACAAAATAAATAATTATGTTTTAAGAATTGTTTTGCTTCACAAGTTCCTTAGTATGTTGTGTCTAAGATTAATCATTAAAGATTAATCTTAGACACAACATACTAAGGAACGAACAGTTCTCTTAGTGTTGGATCATTCGAATAAATTGACTGTTACGTTGAATTTTGTTATTGTATAATATTATTTAGGAGTTTTATTAAACAGAAATAAAGTAACATATATCTATATATACTGAAAATAAATATCAAGGTAAAGGTACACAACATATGTTTTCTGACGAGATATGATATTATATATTTTTGGTATAGGTATCGCTTTCTAATATACTGATATTTGGCAAGTTTTCGTAGCATTTGCAGAAGATTTTTAACAACAATCAGTAATATCATCAATACAAAAATTGTTAGGATTAGACAAAACTAAATTTTAATATTTCATTGGACAAGGTAAAATGATTTAGTAAATTTTTTTTAAATTATTTGACATAGTAAAAACCTTTATTTCATTCTATAATTAAACTCAGTACAGAATTAAGTAAAGTTTTTTTTTCGTTTTATAAAATAAAAGTATTACTAAGTAAACTTTTAAAGTCCTCACGTATCCCGGACAAAGTAAAGAAGCAGTTGGATGCGGACATAGCTTGGATATAAGAAATAATGAGGATAATTCCCAAGGGGGAGGGAGTTCTCCCCTCTCCCTCACCACATGGTGGCATCTTATCAACGAGATAGCAAAAGTGGATCGCAAACGTCACGCACGAGGCCCCGACCGAATCGTTCCATAATATTATCTTTATTAACGTCTACTTACTTAGGATTCACTATTTTAATATAGCGCGTCGAATCCAATAGACAGATAAAACCCACCAACAATATTAAACACCCATGAAATTTAATAAGCCGTTATCGGATAACAAATATCGTTGACAGCGAACCTAATAATTGAACTACTATGCACTTAAGAGATAATTAGGAGGACAATACTTAAACAATGAATACAAATAGAGTTCGTTGAGCAACATGCGTCTTCTCAGAATATTCTGACGACAAATAACTTGAATAAACGTATGAGAAAAAAAACAGCTCGATCGAGGCATTAAATCGAGCTTACATAGCGGTTGCCTAGCCTTCAGAGTGCGGTCTCTTTATATTAAAACTTTGCGGTGTCATACCTCAAATAGCGCGTGTTTATTCAGTACATAATTATGTCTAGGCTATTAATTACAGTGCGGTATTGCCAACTCTCGTCGCAATCGTCAGTAATTGTGATGCTTTCGTATTCGCTACTTTAATAGGCGCAATAAAATGATATGGTCTCGAAAAATATATTAATGTCTTTTGTAGGAAACATTTACGGTTAAGTGACATTAATTGTTGCGGTTACTATTCGCTATTTACATTATTCATTTTACAGGAACTTCAATAAAAAATGTATATGAGGACAAGACAATTTGGAATACGTACTTATATGTCTGATTATTACTTTAATGTAAGTAATTCGTAAGTAATGAAAAATTAATTGATTTATTATTAATGTAATCGATAAATAAGTAATGTCAATAAGTCAAATGTGTTTTAAATTTTAAAAATTTGTCTTGCTTGCCATTAATTATGAAACACCAAATTGGTTCGTATTTGCTTCATATCGCTAATACTAGCATAATTACGAATTTCCGACTTAAAGATTGTTGTAGAAAAAATTAGTAATTAGCATGAAGTTGAATTTTGACAAGCATTACTATGGCGAATTTTAACCTTATCAGAGAGAATAAGTAGCGTGCATAATTAACGAGGGTTTGAGATCTTTGAAATCAAGGAAACAATAGCTGTAGAAAGACTATACAAAACAAATTCAAATATAGAACAAACAAAAATTAATACGTTTAATTTATAATGACATTTAAAAATAAATAAACGCTTTTTGAATATAAAAAGCGGGAATATTATTTGGGTGTCGGCCAAGCGGTAATGTGTGGAAATAAAAATTCAACAGGTACGAGTGTGCGTTCCAAAAATTATCTGACGTGTTCGATGATTTCGAAGACAGTGATATTTGCTATTAATCATGCAGTAATTTTTGATCATGAGATATAATAGACATTTAGTGGTCGTAATATATTTTTTTTATTAACAATATTCCAACGTTCGCACAAAATTCTAGTCAAGTGCTGTTTTGGAATATAATTTAATCGTTTTAGACTACAACAAATAATGAAATATTTATCTTTTATCCTATATGTATATTAATGATAATTCTAAATCACTTAAACTGCAATTATTTACGTTTTTATAGAGCACAAGCTTTCGCCTGCGACTCGGTACGCGTGGAATTAAAAAAAAACAAGATTAGCCTACGTGTTCTTCCAGACTATTCTTTACATCTATACCAAATTTCATCAAGATCAGTTTAGCCGTTTAGGCTACAAACTCTAACATCCATCCATCTAAACTAACGCTTTTATCTTACTAATCTTATCTTACTAATCTTACTAATATTATGAATGCGAAAGTTTAATGGATGGATGGATGGATGGATGGATGTTTGTTAGAGTTTGTAGCCTAAACGGCTGAACGGATCTGGATGAAATTTGCAATAGATGTAGAACGTAGTCTGGATGAACACATAGGCTACATACTTTTGTTTTTTTTTAATTCCACGCGGACGGAGTCGCGGGCGAAAGCTAGTAATATTATAATAGTAACATTACAAATCTAAGTTATCACTCTTAACAATAATCTAGACTATTCTGAAAAAATGTGAAAATTAAAACCACTAGTATATCTTATGGCTATTTAAATGAATCCATGCACTTTCTTGAAAATTATTAAGTTTATATTTACTAATTTACTACTATTTTAACAGACTTAAAACGGAGGAGGTTATCAATTGGATTGGTTTTGTAATAAGTTAAAAATGCAATAATACAAAAAAAAATCAAGGCCCATTACGTACATCTTTTATTTTAAATCAGGTATAAAAAATTTTGATAAATAAATTATTTCACTAGTTTTTATTTTTATTGTCATACTTATCGTAACTTAAAGTTATTTTAAGTTAAATATCATATGAGTATCAGTGGATCGCATTGTAAAGTATTAGTTTACACTACGCCTTAATATGAACACGCCTCAAATTACTGGAACAGCGTATAAGTAATACTTGATCATGTTAAAGTTCGGATAAATTTAAGTTAAACGAAGACGAAACATGTTTCTTGTTGGAAATCCTTTTTCTAATATTACGGATTATTTCTGCACGAGAATAAAATTGTTATTAATTTAATTGTTATAAATGTGTTTTAATAATTATGAAAACATATTTTATTTTAAGTTACCTATAAGTTTTGTACCAATTAGAATCGGAATGATGAACTTTTATGTTCCGTAAACTAGGATATTAAAATTATAAGTTTTGTACCAATTAGAATCGGAATGTTGAACTTTTATGTTCCGTAAACTAGGATATTAAAATTTAGAATGTTAAAAACATTACGTTTGTGCATGAATACACATAAATAGCTACATCTTTCTCTATTAGAATTTAAATCGATATGTATATCAATGTCGAAACGAAATTAATTTTATCCTGCTTCCCGTAGCACATCAAATTAGGAAAATTAAAAAAAAAACAACGTTTATAACAAGAGGCTAACCGTATGTTGAAATTCAAAATGTAGAATATCAAAGCGTAAATGAACCAACCTAATTGAAATCTTTGTTTAATTTTGAATTTAACCAAACAACATTGTCGAGAAGTAAACGGTTAACGTTTAAACTTTGAATAACTTTCGAACAACTTTACTGGAATCCGTAACCACATAAATATGCCACGAGCGCATTTAGATAAAATGAAACATTTGAAGAAATTAAATTATATCGCAAGCCTGTATAATAAACAAAACAATATTATGGTATAAAACAGTAAAATAACATTTAATAAAATGTCCGACATTACCTGGTTGGGGGGCGATCCACGGAAAGCGAACTGGGACGTCATTTTTCACAGTTTTAAATAAGTGTGTAATAATCACTGGAGTCAATGATCACTGTCCGCACGGCACGACACTTCACAGTTTCATGTTGTCCGCGCGGAGCGAGTAGCGTGTAGCGTGCAGCGTGCGGCGCGGAGTACGGCGCGGCGGCGGGATCGATGGCGCAGGGCACGGGTGCCGGCGGAGCTTGGAGCGGAGCGGAGCGGCCGCGGAGAGCAGCGGGCGCGTCGTCGCGCGCGCGCCGCCAGTGGGTAATGCGGTAGCGGCCCGCCAGGTGATAGTAATTGGCGCCGCCGTCCCTCTCGCGCCTCACCCGTCCCTCTCGCCCTCGTCTCTCTTTGTGTGCGTTTGCGTTTCCACGTCGCCGTTTGACCCCGCGCGCTGCCGACGCTCTCGATTTTTGCGCTGCGGTGGGTGGTGCCCGCGAGCGGCCGCCCGCCCGCTCGCCCGCTCGCCCGCTCCCGCTCGCCGCCGCCCTTTGGTGGGGAGTCTCCGGGTGGGGAGATGCACTCCTTTCTTTTTTTTCAAAAGCTTCTCTTTCTTTTCTCGTGTTTTTTATGCTGCCGCCGCTATGGAGCGGTCTCTTTTATTTCGCTTTATACGCTGTATATATATATTGTGATAATTAACAGTGAGGACGAGGCGCACGACGAGCGAGTTTGCCGTAGTTGACTTAATGATAGCTTTGCATGTCATTAAAGGTAACCACGACATTTGTAATCTTTAGTTTTTTTTTTTATTTCTGCCGCTGTAACACCTCGCCGTGTAGAGTTCGAGACTGTTGGAGCTCGGTGGCGTTGTTACAACACCGCCTGTTGTTATAAGTAACTCTAGTAGTAGCAACATATGTATAATTTCATGTATTATAAGTTACAATCCGTTTTTATAATGCGTGATTAAAAAAGCAACAAAGCTTTATTTACTTTTTTACGGCGTTTAGCAAAAAAGTAATTATTACGTTATTTATGCTTGCATGCAAAGAGTGTGATGTTTCTTGTTTTAAATATAATATCTGTTTTTATGTCGTTTCTACCTATGAAAACCTACTGACTCTGTTTAAAAATCACTGACAATATCTTGCTATGAAAGATGGTAAAAGAGTATGTGCCAATGTTAACTACGATATTTTATTGAGTAGATTATTTAATTAAGATATGCCCTATTTATCAACTCTTCGAGCAAACTGAACTCACATTAACAGTTTTAATTAAGAGGACTTTAACGTTACATGTAGAATATTAAACTAATCTATTGAAACGGGAAATCAGGCCAAAGACAGAAATTCACGAATATACATTATTCTAAATGTTACCTTGTTATGTAATTAATTTGTTTTAAAAATTTACTTCTCTTAACCTCACTGGCATTAAAGGTAACCTATTCTTACTTGTACTCGTATGTTATAGGTACATTTCTTTTCTCAGGTTTCTAGATACTTTGAATCGATCAACTAATTTTTGCCCTGAATTTGAGATTAATTCATGGCAGCTCAAGATTCTACTTTAATCACCAAACTATGGAGTTGTCCACATTTTATTCAAGAAAACGCTAAATAGAGTTAGAGCTACGGAAACTCTCAGTGTTGGAAATGGTCGACTTTTTTTTGTTGATTGTAAAAAAGATGATCCAATTACTGAATTCCCATTTACACATTTAAAATTAATATATGTTTTCAAATGTATATCTTCAATATATCTAAAATTATCACATTTATTAGATATTTTTTATTCTAGAGAGTATAGTAATTGTTCAGAAGTTTTCATCGTAAGACCAGGACTCTGCAACTTAGAGCGCGCGCACATTTGACTAAACTATCGCACAGCTGTTAAGTCGCGCTTTGATTCCTGTGGAGATGCGCACATTACTCGATTTTTAGTTGTGCCTCGAAACAGTTGATTGGGCTGCGAAATAATCGGCAATCGAATATCGCTTCACAGTTGTGTGATAGTTTAGCCAAAGATGTGCTCATTCAGTGCGCACTTAATTCTCATTTAGCGATCCAATGAGAAATTTAATTTAATCTTAATATCCACACATCCACTAACAAAGTTATAAACTATATTTACTTATTTTAATGTATCTAAATTGTTGAATCAATGCTCTAAATGTCTGATATACATATTAAGTTATTTTGAAGTAGTATTATAGTTTTTATTCCTGAAATACGGTTAAAAATAGAAAAAAGGTTAGTAGTACTCGTAACCGATGACTATGCATCTGCAAGGTACAAGAAGCAAGAAGGGTTTACCAGGATCATGTTTACGATTAAACCTAATCACTGTCTACCCCTCTAGGTTACAAGCGTGAGTATAAATTTTAATTAACCTGTTTAAGACTTATCGTTTCAGTCATGTTTGTCATGTTTGCCAATAGATAGTAGCACTTTCTATGGTATTTATGTAAAACTAGTTGTATTACTTACTTGTTCCTATTTGTATATACCAAATTCCTATATGTACTCGCAAAATTCAACACATTGAGTGATTTTATTTAGTAAACGAGTACTTATAAGGCAATTCCGTAAGAAAAAAATTGGATGTTTTGACTGGATTGTGTTAATTATGTAGGGTTACCGTGCTGCGTCTGCTAAATTAGTTAGATGTGAAGTTATTATTTCCTTATTTAAGTGCAACCTAATAAATTATAAACTTACATTTTTTCGGTTTTGTTTTGGAACATAGTACGGTAGCAGCAGTATTGCAAGCTAGATGTTATCAATTGAGGACAAGAGTCAGGCGCTCCGGTCTCCGGCTACTATCCAACAATTAAACAACAACGATACAAACCCGAACGTGTACGGGTGAATAAAGCGCAACGCTACCCGGATCGATCTGTTCCCCTCTTCTTTCTTATCGCGCGCGAATATTTCACACTGAACGCAAAAAACTCACACAGATATAAAATATTCAAACGGTATAACATAAAATAAATTATCTTAGGTGTGGTGTGCTTGTGTGAGTTGCGAGTTAACCCCCCCCTGCCCCGCTCGTCCCCCGCCAGGGCGGGCTCAGAGGGGCGACCAATTGGGTTGCGCGGAGCGCAGCTCTCTGTCACTCGGCGCGCAAACTCCGCGGCCGATGCACGCTCCGCTACACTCTTCTTCTTCCGCCACCGCCATTACTGTGACCACAAGCCCACGTTTCTATTATATCAATAACAATTGCACAGAACTGACAAAAGGAGTCAATTTCTTTTGGGTCACCATCATGTAGTGGTGTATAATAATCAAATATAAATAATGAAAAAACAATATTATTGCAGATATTTTCTTTTTCTAACGTATAAATGCAATCATAACATTATACGAGTAACTCATAGACGATTTATGTTGCCACCGTAATCTAGACATTATAAGGAAAATTATAGACATATGTTTTTTTTGGTCACCACTGTTCACTGATGGGCTAAAATCCAAAACATGGAAATTGTCTACTTTATTTATCAAAATAGAAATATACAAAATTAAATGCTTAAACCCAATACATAAGTGAAATACCAGAGTACTGAAATAAGACTGTAATGTAGAAATGAAAAATTAAATAATTTGAAAGAAAGAAGACATTTTTTAATGGCGCGATTCGAACTCACGACTGCAAGGTCGGTAGTCCTTCATCTGTACCTTCTACCATTAGGCTATTGACAACAAAGTATATTAAAAGAATAGTCACCTTATGCGGAGTGAAAAGGTTACATACGACATCCTTCAAACAGATTGGAAGTGGACAATAGTATAGTTGAAGTAGAGAGAACGTACACAAGCAGATATTGATTGAAACTGTGTGGTAGTGGTAAGTAATGCAATGTCATCTCTAGAACTCATATACTCTAGATGATTAAAGTATATTTGAATTTTTTATACTTTTCACTGCGTTGAAACACTCGAGTTCTACTGGTAGTTAATAATTTGAATTAAAAATAATCAAAAAGTCCTCATAAAATCAACGTGTATACCAACCGTAGGTTTCCACTGCAAACAACGTCAAAAACAGTTGAAAAAAAAAACAGATTAAAAAACAAAAGTATTTATTTGTACAAGTTATTTTGTTTTAACGAGTATGTTTTGTTTAGCTTACAATTTGAAGCTATTACCAGTACACTATAGTAGAAGAATTGCTCCAATAAAATAATTTGCTTAAGTTCTCAATCGCCTAATATTAACAAGCATATTGAAATCCAATTTTAAATGTAACTAAAGCATGGAATATTATATAGTTATAGGTATTGATAGTCGATGCCTGGCAATTGTTCATGTCGTCGTCTACTGGTTAAAGATAAGAATGTATGTTAGCGATGTGCCATATTGACTTTGATAATATTATCAATTATTAGGCACTTCACATTAGCAACTCGACGGCGGTAAAGTTTAAAGCTATTGAAGATTTCGCCTTGAACGTTATTGGAAATAGAACTGAATTTCTGCACTCATAGGCAATCAATTGCGGAATGCTAAAACGTTATTCCAGTTAATACAAACAACATTCTGTTTAAATAGTCTTGAGACCCATTGGTAAATGATAATGACATCGAAAGATGACAATAACATACAACACATACTATAATTACATCCACCATAATACGTGTAGAAGAAAAGGTGGAATGGAAAAGAAATAGGGGACACCAAGAACATCACACATGCAGCAGATAAAGAAGAAAGTGGGAGTTCTGTTGTATCAGAAGTTCAAGAGAAGACTAGAAATTGCTCCATCAACAAGAACAGACTTAGTTATTCACTAACAGAAAGTCTGGTCAGTGTGTGCCAAAGACCGTGTGGTAGTCGTCTTCCTATTACCATCATTTTGGTGGTTCAATGGATAACCTATCTCCAAATTTTCTTAAACTAACATTAAATTAGTATCGATATTTGTTACTGAAATATAAACTTAAAAGCTAATCAATGACTATCATGATTTTTAATTAATTATTTGTAAAATTTCGCAAACTCATGCAAATTCTAAATAAGTTAATGAAAATTAATTGGTCATTTAATTCAATGAGCTACAAATATGAGCTACATTTTTACGCTATAATTGAACAAGTCGATTAAAAATGTATTGTACAAAATGACCAAGTTAATTACTGTCAGTTAATGTTAACAATGAAACCTTATTTCCATATATTAAGTTAGACTGAATTTGTTACTACATGACTTTGACATTGTTCGTAGTGGAAAATTTTGTTAGCAATGTTTCCAACAAAAAAAATAGCTTTATTGATTTTCCCTTTGGGCTGGGGATTGGTGTCCATAGGGTGGCGCTCTGTGTGATGGATCACCAGGCCCTCGCCCCACAGACCACAATTAAATTTATAAAACAAAAAAAATAAAATAAAAGAACATTATTAATTTGCTGTATGGAAATATTTTAAGAAATTAAAACTATATGTGAAGTGTTGGTGTGTAATGTGTAAGGGGTAGGGGAAATGAGTCTTTTTTGATTAGGATTATCGATACTAACATTATAAAGAGGAAAGATTTGTATTTTTGTATTTATTTATATAATTCAAAAACTACTGGACCGTCTTCAAAAATTCTTACATCATTATAGCTACGTTATCAGTAAGGTTATTTTTTATTATTATTTTTAATTTTACGCGAACGAAGTCGCAAGCGACAGCTAGTTCATACAAATATTATAAAAGGGACGAACTTGTATTTTTGTATGTATTGAAACCACTCAAAAACTTTCAAAAATTATTTCTCCATTAGAAAGGTAAGGTAATAATAAAATGTATTATAGCCAAAATGTTTTCTTTTTTCAGTATAATACGTAAATTACTTAAATAATATGGAAATGTGTTTTCGATTGTCTTTTATATCGATATAGACAAGTACTTCAAGATTAGCCTTCATTCTTGAATCAGCTACAGAGCTTGCTTTATCGGTATAAATGGGTATTTCAATCAATCAATCATTCAATTAGTTACGCTGGCCTTGGCGTAAGTGACTACAGGGGAGAGCCCTGATGGGCTTTCACCTGTCCCGTGTAACCCATCTCGGTCGTGAATATACAATCACATTCTCTCAGGACTGGGGTTTAAATACTAACGGAGACGCGATTTAAATTCGAGTTATTTTTGACTAGCATACGTTGCAATGCTTAGGTCAAAAGTTTAAATAATCACAGTAATAGCCAATGTCATAGTTGGTGAAAATTTCCTAAGGTTTACTATTTTTTTTTTATTATTCGAATCGGTGGCAAACGAGCAAGCGGCCACCTAAATCCGCCGAAATGGCGAAGCGACCGCTGCCCATAGACATCCGCAATTGCAGATGCGTTGCCTACCCTAAATCGACGGAGGAGGAGACGCACATAAAGAGGATATTTCCCCATCCTATGCGTCTCCTATACCGTCAAATCCACTTTCCCATCTAATACTTTCCTTATATGAAAAGGGCGGAACAGGAAAGGGACTAGAGTTGGGCCTCCGGCACCACACTCATCAGACGAAACGCGGAATTGCTCCCGCTTCACGCCTGTCTTCTGTGTGGTCGTGGTATTGCACCGGGCGAGCCAACCCATTCGTGCTAAGATGTTATAGCGGGCTCTACCACTAAGGTTGAAGAGATTCATTCATGGCAGATTTGGTTATCTTCATCACCATCATCAGCCTTCGCTGCTCGCTGCTGTACATAGGCCTTCCCTGGGGAAGGCTACCTGCTAGATTTGGTAATTAAGTTGCTTAATTCTAAGAATTTTCATAAATACATACCTTTTAATTTACTTATCTACTTTACTATCTTTAAAAATATTTTATTAAATATTATAATGAAGTTGTGGTTTGTATAATTTTAGTTTAACAAGACTGTTAATTTTAAGTAATATTTTAAAGAGGCCGTTCAAAATTGATAAGTAATATTACATTTGCTTCAAGGATTTGTGTGTTAATTACATTATTATTTGCAATGTTCAACGGTTTAACGCAATTTCTATATTAAGATAATGCAGAAAAAACCTGTGTGAATTTATTATACATTTAATTACGATTATGTAGATAACGACGAGGTTAATAACAATTGTTTGCGTTTAATTTAATAGGAAATGTAATTAAAATTTAGATAGGGAATGGTAAGAAATATCCTTGTGGTGATTCGTTATTACTGAAATATGCCTAAATGTACCTACTCTTAATATTTATATTAAAGGAATAATTCTTACTAATATTATAAATGAGAAAGTTTAGATGGATGGATGTTAGAGTTTGTAGCCTAAACGGCTGAACGGATCTCGATTAAATTTAGTATAGATGTAGAGGATAGTCTTGAAGTTTGTTTTTTTTATTGCCACGCGGGCGAAGTCGCGGGCGTAAGCTAGTTTACCATAATGGTGATATTTAATTTACGTAAGAAGATGTTCTATATTCAAACCCTTGAGGTATAGACAAACGCTTCGGCGTCTTAAAAGACGTTCGTAAAGAGATAAAAAAAGCTGCCAATATTTGCTCACATCAAATGAGTTTCTCGGGTCGAAGTTTATTAGCGTCTCTGCATATGGGCCACAATGCGCATTTCAATATCACACTAAAAGCGTCGATCTACATACGTCCTTCCGAGCAGACCCTAAAAGTGATTTATACCGAGACCCTATTCGATTGAAGTAGATTACAAATAATGAATAAAATTGCATACGGAATGAGTAAATCGAGACCGTCCGTGAGTATGGATGTTTGCTCGACGCGGCTGTGTGCACACTGGCTTATTGCCGGTAAATAGCTACTATAACTGTACCATACGATACGCCAACGTGTGTATAGGATCCCGCGTCACTGCTGCTTTTGATCTACCGAGCACGTTGCTTACTTTGCACATATTAAAGCTGATTTTGCTTAGTTGGTATTGGTTGATTTCGAGGAATTGCTAGTTGCATTTTCAATGAGATTACAACTAGATAAGTTAATGATTACATATGGTGATGTTTCAACCGGTTAATAGGTAAATTAAAGAGAGAAGAGTTAATACAGAGACTTAATGCAGAGAAGTCAAAGTAAAATATCAATAATTTAATATTATTATTATCAATAGTTAAATCCATAGTGTCTTTTAGGAAAAAAATACCGACGCCAATACTAAATTAGCTTATATTTAATTCTTACAATAATTATTTAGTTTTGAAATTAAAATAAATGCCATCTAGTTTGACTTTGACTAACTCAACTTAGGGTTGAAGTACTTTCTTTTTTATTATAACTGGTTAAATTTTCACGTCCCTTTAATATCTAACATCTGATAATTGACCTTACACAAACAAAGATTTTCTTCAAACACTAAACAGTAGTAAATAACAATTAAAATAAATGAATATCAAAGATCCCTAAAAGTTAATCGCAAAGAAAGTTAATATACGGATGTACAGCGAATCGTTGGAATAAGGTAAATATTTTTCTCTGTTGCGGGGGAGGACAAGTTGCAAAAACAGTTTAAGACGAAAAAGAGTAGCGAAAACCAGAAATGAATCTGGGCGGGCGGGAATCCTCCCGGCCCCGGTGGGAGGGCGCGGGAACTACACTGGAAGTTTTCCATAGACTAATGCATCGGCTACAACGATCTTTATAAAATTGTTTTTATTTTTTACCATCGACTCTCTCTTCCAGTTTTCAATTGTTTTTGTTTTTATCGAAAAAAGAGATCAAAAAGCTATCAAATTATATTTTTTTCAATTTGATATTAATAGTAAGTATTCGAGTGAGTTTAATATGCATAAATGAAAATGTGGATCGCAAAATGTTCAAATTGTTATTTAAAAATTCCACATGAAGAATTCATTTCAAGTACTTATATGTTTGAAATTAATACTTTGATTTTGCCGTGTCTATGAGATTGATAATGGCGATTATTTGCCTCGCTCACCAAGTGTACTGTTTGTGGATACGGTGGCACGGGTTAACAGAATAGAGGGATGGTCATTTAGTGGAAGGTAGCCCCCTCTCGTGTCTGCAACGTAGACTGATTAAACGATCCGCTGTCTGTCTCTAACTTGTTTTGCTTCCACTATACTGCTGCACTTTTAGAGGTATTTAATTGTTTCTTCTCTAAACATTTGCTGCTAGTATTTTTTTAGAGACCGCTCTAGAATGTTCCTTTAAATTTTCACTTTTATATACGCTTATGTTTCCACGATTATTTATACATGTTTTGAAACTTTATTTGTATCAATTGTGTAAATGTATGAGGAATTAAATTAAACTTGGCTAAAGGGTCAGACAGTCCATGAATACAAATTTGGCAATATAATGCCGGAATAACAACATTTTCTTTGTTCTTTAATTCGGGTTAAGAATGTAAATAACGTTTTTACGATCTAAGGTTTTGGGCTGCAATCCTTCATGCTAGGCATGACGAAAGAATAAAATTTGATAGGTATAGCAAGGAAAAGATGCGTCTGAGTAGGCGAATTTGTGCCTATAATTACCGGTCAATTGATTACTAAGTCCGATGAACATTAGTAACATCTGAAAACATACGTCGGGGTCCGTTAAGGTTCAGAAAACGATATAAAAATATCTTTAATAGTCATTATTTTTGTCTTAATGGAAATACAATAAAACCTTCAGTATAACATTTACTTAATTACGAGTATATTTACGTCAATACATTTGTTACCTATTGTAACCAAAATTATGCAAAACGATTAAATGAATAGTGGTTGAGAAAATAAGGAGTAAAAGGTTAGCGGGGTATGGGCATGTTATGAGAAGGGATGAATCGCATGTAACAAGAAGGACGTTAGTTATGAATGTGGGGTACATCGGTAGAGGTAGACCTAGAAAGAGATGGATGGATTGCGTGAAAGGTGACATGATCAAGAAGGGAGTGATGACTGAGATGACGGATGACAGAGTTATTTGGAGGACGAAAACCCGGTGCGCCCGCCTACGGGAGTAGGATAAGGAGGAGGAGATGATTTGATTAAATGAATTGCATTTGATTAGTTTTACAGACCATTTTATACACAGTAGAGCTCCCTTTTCTGGGGAATTACAGACCATTTTAATAAACCGTTTAACTAATAGCCATAACAAACATGATTTTGATAAATGACTTACATAATAAATATAACTATTTATAATTAAGGGTGGAACTTAGTTCACATACGGTGAATTCTGAAACGAATCTTATCGTCATAAGCGCCGCATACAATCTCGCAGTCGTCAAAATAATGGAATCAGATTTATGTGTGGCGTAATCATTTAAGCTGTATTTAATGCTCTTTTAATATTTGGCCGTTAGTTAATTACTTCTCTTGCATATGTTCTTTAAAATGAAGCCTCGGAAAGGTTCTCTTAAGAGAGCTTTTCACTCTGTGTTTACTTTACGTAATATAATAAGCATTCTCGGATCACGTTTGCGAAACAAATTTATTAAAATTACGAAGTACACTGTAATAACTGAGTAAAACTATGAATAAAAAAAACACTACGCACAAAAAAAGACACTCCTGACAATTTATTGCCGCTTTTAGCAAAAGGTTTTGTTGTTTACAAGACGCCTTTTATTTAAATCTTTATTTACGATTTCTCATTCACCGTCATAAAGATAAGATTGATATAGACCTAAGAAGTTAGGTTAAAAAACACCGAAAACGGTCTTTTTGCTGCCATACTTTTATTAGTACATTATCAGGGTAAAAAAGTTAAAAAAAAAAACGGTTAAAGTATAATAATTTAATTTGAACTTGAACAGTCAAAATGATTGATCCTGAAAACAAAAAGTATATATAATTTCTGAAATGCACACCTAAATTTTCCTATAAGTCGGGAAGTCAAATCAACACAAAACGGCGCAAGGTCATAGACTTTCCTCTGTCATCCTGTCTCATCTCCTCAATGCTATTGAAAATACAAAGCAAACAAAAGTTTTAATTCCGGTGTTTTGGCAGTATAAGCAACGTTCTTACGATAGTAATACGTGTAACTTAATGTAAAATAGATGTCATACATTTAAAATGTATGTATGTAAAGTATACAAACAAAATTATTAACATATTGACTAATTAGATTAGATTTAACAGAAGATAGTTATACCGCGACCTAAAAGTGAGGCCACATAAATTGGTGCCTTTGGAATAATCCGCGTAATCCCGCAAGGTACATTAATTAAAACGTTTCCCGCGAGTCGAAGTCAAAATCATAGTGTTTATATCTTCATTTAGTTTACTAATGGCCGGTTTCCCAGCAAATTTTAATCATTCGTTAGTGTTTTTGGTTCAATAACTGCATGAAATGAAATTCCTAACTACCAAACTTGAGTTTTACTCCGTTGAAACTTTCAACCTAACACTAATGAAATACTAGGTAATGACAAAATAAATGGAAGCTTCAGCAACCCAGCATAAATTATATGAACTCCACTCGATTTCTATTTGTATCTGTAACTAGCTTTCGCGCGCGATTCCGTACGCGTGGAATTAGAATAAATAGTATCCTATGTCCGTCTCCTGGCTCTAAGCTACCTCCTCACCAATTTTCAGCCATATCGGTAAAGCCGTTCTTGAGTTAATAGTGTAACTAACAAGACTTTCTTTTATATATATAGATTTCTACAGAAAAAATCATGTGACGAAATAGAGTCAAAACAGTTTCTCGTAACTTCTTACTGTTAGTATAACATGTTTTGAACATATATTCGCAGTGGAAACTCACGTCTAAGTTAACGAGCTCTAATTAGTATACACTTTTTTACAAATCTTTAAACAAACCACCTTTCAGTGTCAACAATCGTACACAATGTCAAGTATTTTATTAGCCCCGACATTACACTTTTAGAATCACGTAACGTTTAAGGTCATTCCTGTTAATTAATTCTGTACTTACTTATTAGAATTACTGATTCAGAATGACAATCGAAATACAAGAATAACAAGATTTCCTTTAGCATTAATGAACCATTATTGTGGTAAAATTTGTAATATCGGAAATTTACTACGCTGTAACCATAAATATCTCTTTTATATTTAAGTATTAAGGATTTTAATGTGGTTTTTTTAATTACAGGAAGGGACCGAGGGCAGAGGCCAATATTTCTAAAGCAAAAATTTTTAAACAGGAATACGAAAGAAGTTAGTTTTAAATAAAGCATGTATGTGAACTTCACGCAAACAAACTGTGTTTTAACAAGCTACGCTAAGCTAACTTAACTCGTTAGTTCGGGAAACTAATGCTACATACGCTTGGTATGATTTTCTATACTAAAAACTGATTGTTGTAAAACTAGGTTAGTTTTATAGTATGTGGTTTTTCCATTAAAGATTTTTGTTCAAAAAACTTCGCGCAAGATATAAATGAAAACGTGTAACTATTTATCTAAAATTCTATATGTATATTTTTTTAACTTCCAATCTTCTTTTGGCTTTTCCAGCTTTGTGTTGTTCATGGGAAGGGGAGACATGAGGAAAAGAAAGGTTGGGCGGGGAAGGTGAAGGATATATTCTAGATTTCCTCCGGCATCATACTTATTAAGCAAGAAGCAATAACATAAAGAAAATTTATTTATTTTGTGGGGTAGTAGTATATCTCCAGACGAACTGATCCAAAAAAATTCTACGATAGTCATAAGACAAGAAATAAGAAGCACGATTAAATAATTAAAGCAGAGGACAGTACATATTTTGGGGAAAGCAGCCAAATTCTATTGCAACTTACATGAACTGCTATCATAAGAGGGGTCGCACACCTTAGACTAAACTGTCGCACAACTGTTGTGCGACAGTCGATTGTCGATTGCTTCGCAGCCCATTCAACAGTTTAGTTGCACAACTAAAAATCGAGTAGTGTGCGCACCTCCATATAAGCTCATATGAATCAAAGCGAGACTAAACAGTTGTGCGATAGTTTAGTTTCAAATGTGCGCACGCTCTTAATCGTCACACTTATGACACATCAAATTTGTTAAATCTGTTTTGTTTTTCAAAGAGAATTAGAGAACCGACATTTTTTTTAATACACCAGTATTTTTATTTTCTATTTCTATTATTTTACTCTACTCCTTATTACATTGGAGACTTGCTATAAGCACCATCTCCTGGTGAGAGCGCGCATCCAGCTATTAAACGTCATCGGACTTCACAATCTTATCTCGAAATACAGTCAGTTGTTCCCAACCTCTGGTTTATTGGTCGTCGTTTGTTATCAAGATAAGTTATCTTTAAGAGGCCAATTAAATTTGAAAACAAAGGTATCATAATAAGGCGCCAAGGCATACGGCGGCAGAGGTGAGGATCGCGGGGTACGGACGCCGGAGGGCGGGGGGCAGTAAGGCAATATTGCGTAGGCGATGCCTGAGTCGCCGTCGCTCAAAGGATTCAAAAGCAAATACCATAAAGAATCGGCTACCTTAATTTTTTTAATGCATTTGAAGTGGCTCTCTTTGTATACAACCAGAACCATAATAATTGGTTTTAATTGTACGTTTAATTAAGTAAGTAATTAAATTTTACAATGTTACATTGTTAAAATAAAAAATTTATGCCTTTAATGTAGATAGTGTTTACGTGCATAAAGAAAATAATTGTTACCTCCGACTAAATAGACCGATTTGATGAAGTAAAATATAATTTATTGATTTTATTATTTCACAATGTCAAGATAAAATTAAGCATAATTATTTCAAATGTTATCTTAAAACAGAAGCCGACTCCATACTTCGGCAATATCCGCTCTGAGCTTCAATCTTCACACTTTATTGCTCTTATTTCTTCCAATGGTAGACACAAAGAAGTGTGTTTATAGCTAATGATACTTAGGTGTGTATTTTAACACAAAACCCAAACCTACAAAAGGTTAAGGTAAAAAATACGCTACACCATAATATAAGACCGACTGAGATGGTCAGTGACATTAGTGATTCGTGGACCTTGTCACGATGCAGTAAGACTGTTTTTTGTGCATTCAAAGGACCATTTGAAAGTAGTAGCCGAACTACGCCGTCGTTGTCCACGGCGGTGGCGCCTATTTTTTGTTAATATTTTTTACTCGCATATTAAACCGAGTTGGCAGTAATAAAATGGCAACAGTAAGAAATTTAACAGCCACTTTCGGCGAGAATCTTCGACATTATAATGGCCCGAGTACGTGGGAATATTCGATCACATTCCCAATATAAAGTTTTAGATTTGTATTTTTCAGTCTAACGAAGCCTAGCTATAAAAAATAACTTAAACTACAACTAGACATTTCTTTTAATAGTTTTGATTATGGCAGGGGCAGATTTTCTTCTCTACTTTCATAATGTAAAATGTTTATTGTTCTTATTATGTGGTAAAATCATAAGGTGTTAAATGAATATGTAACCTGATTTTTTTTTAATTTAACAACGAATACAGTTGTCAACAACAAAAAGTATATACAAGTGGAAAATCAAAACGTTCAACAGTACAAAATTATGTTCAAATAAATCGAAGTTTGACAAAAAGGAACTCACTGGTTAGTCTCCAAAGGGTAAGAACTAAATTGATTAAAAAACATCTCAGTTATATTTCCATTAGAACTCTCTTAAAAGTCAGCTTGAACTTTTTTCATAGATATTGATCTTAGATTGGTTTTTATCTTACTACCGAATAGAAATACATAGAAAATATCTCTAGCGCTATCTATTTAATTAGACATGTATAAGTTTAAATTAGACGAGACTGTCATGTTGCTTTTAACCCTGCAACTCTTATCTAGCCGTATTTAAATAATGAAATTCAATTTTAAGAAAACGCATCGTTTCTTAAAAAATTCAAACTGAAATCAGAGAAAAACACTTAAATGCACGGTCAACTAAGAACAAACAAACTGAAAAGCGTAACTTATAAATTAATCATACATAGGCATGTATTTGAGAGATTTGTTCAGTACTTTAGGCTACAAACTCTAACAAACATCCATCCATCTAAACTTTCGCATTTATAATATTACTAGTTTTCGCCCGCGACTCCGTCCGTGTGGAGTTAAAAAAAAACAAAAGTGAGTACCCTATGTGTTCTTCCAGACTATCCTCTACATCTATACCATTTTTTTAAATCCGTTTATCCATTTAGACTACAAACTCTAACAAACATCCATACATCCATCTAAACTTTCGCATTTATAATATTAGTATGATTAGTATGATAAAGTAAGATAATATTATACATTATGTCATTTATCAAACATATCTTTCCTGAATATTAACTACTAGATTATATTAACTTTGGGAAGGTAATTCTTTAATTAATTTGCCTGTGAAAACCATAAAACAAATCAATATGACAATTTACTTGAAATGTGATGCAAAAAAACACTAGAATGAAATTAGAGAAACAAGTCAAACTTCAGGGCTGACTTACTTTTTCTTGTCACGCGAAGGCAACGACACCCGAATATAATGTCAGTGGAAAATGGGGGTAGTTATGAATAGAAATGTAAATTATCGCATCGTTTGTGGAATAAAGTCTGTTATTGCCAAGTTTTGCCGGTTCTAAGAATTTCAATTTCTTATATTGGGTTTACGGAATGTTTTACTGAAAAAAAAATCTAGTACAAACTGTACACTGACACCTAATTATGAATTGAATATTGATACGCGGAGATTTATTTAAAAAAGTGAAAAGCTGAAAATTGTGAAACTATTTCAGACATGTTGGTGATTGGATAAAAATACTACATCTACACTATGGGTACACGTTAAGTATGGCCTAACTATTTAGATTATATTTAAACCTAATTAATTTTCATTAAGGTCCTCATCTAAAAAATGAAAACACGAGCTCATCAACATCTTTTACCACTATCTGCTACCTCAAACAAAGGTATGCATCCTAATGACAAGCGACAAAGCACCACTTTAAGATTAACTCAATCAATTTAAGATAAAACAATGCTCCTACCGTTGCTCTTTGTGACCACCCGAAATAATGGGAACAAAACTGTAGATAGAGGAATACATTGATAGTTTGCAATAAATAAATAATTAGTTAGGCTATTTTATTCGCTGTCCGATTCTTTATTACCATTATCGCATTACAGATTCGCCTCGATTTTTTACTTCAAATGAAAATTGCTACGTACGCGCAGTTTGGTATCTAGATACCTAAGTACCTAGGTACTTGACTGCTTTCAGTAGCACCTTCTGTAATAAAAGCTTTGCTTCGTAAATGAACAATGAATGATAGTTCAATATGAACACAAGTTTAGTAATGTAAGCGTGTTTATTGAAAAAAAAAACATTGAAAATTGGACCAGTTTGTCGCATCTTAGTGATGTAATATTTTTTCTATTTTCTCTTATCCAAACGGGACATCGTCCCGGCGCCAAATGAACAAACTTTTTGCTAAACGCCGCCACTACCCTCCATAAAGGAATTAGTTTTGAAACTGAGTACCAGGAGTCAATACGATTTGATTCGTAGACATGAACGTCGTTCTGAAAGTAGGGGGTGACTTCCATAAATGAGATATGTTCGTCCCTGTGAACAGCAAAGAGGTAGAAACGACGACGATCTTGATTAAAGTGCGCAATACAAACGTTGGCCCGCCGCTCCATTAGTGAAAGAGTAGGTGTCACGATTCACGAGCTCGTATTGCCTTTATTATTTATTCCGACTTTAGGCCCCGCACCGCCATCGCTCGGAGCACAAACAAATGAACGTTTATGCACTCAGAATAAATAGTCAAGCGAGAATTTGTGACCGCGACACCTATTTGATTTGATGTCGCTACCCGCAAGTTTGCAGGGTTGCCAATTTATATATTTTCATAGATTAATTATCTATTAGATTAAAAGTACTTTGCGCATTGCTTATGAAAATGCACAAACTCTTTGTACATTAAATACTGTACAATTATTATTCTCAGCTTAAAAAGAATATCAAAGTCGCAATCATTCCCGATGTTGTTAGTTTCATGAATAACGATTAGAAAGGAGAAAAAATTATATGAAGCATTATTTCTCAGCTTCTACATTTCTTCTAATAACTGAGCGATGAACAGATTCTCTGTTCAAAATACAAGTATAATCAGCAATAAAATGATAAAATAAATAAGAATACAATATTATGTGGCAGCCCTACCAATTTACTCATAATTTTTACTCTTTGTACGATGCACTCTGATTTTCACTTTTAAGAATGTCTGCCGAGAAAATTCAAACATTACAAGTTGTTGGCGGAGACCTAAGTTAAAAACTTTATAAATGCTTTTAGCTAACGTGAATAAAATACACGGTTTGGATTTTAGTTAATTGACTAAAATACTTTGAACGTAACTTGTCAAACTTATGTTATTGTTGCTAAGATAAGATGACAACATCATTTTTAAGTACTGAAATAAATTGGAGAATAAATTTTGTTGTAGAAAAGAGATCAAAGTTTAACGGATCGATCTATATAATACCAAACTATATAGGCAATTTAAAGTTATGCCTTAATTTAAAGAAATCCTTTTTAATAGAAATATGTAGATAATGTAAATCGATCTTTGATTTTTTACTTTTATTTTTGATATTAGTTACAAACTAAGGAAAATAAGAACTACGATTGAATATTCATAAGTGTGAATTCCAGTCCAATAACTCTACTGCCCGTGTCACTCGATAATTGCTTTTCAAAAGCCGTGTTAGGTCACTAGATTTAAATGAGGATGTACCTACCTATAGTTTGACATATTTTGTATCGAAATATTACTTTTTTCCTAACAATGACAACAATATAAACATTTTCTTACTGCTTAAAGTGAGTTCACTATAAACTTATATCTAAGGGTTGAATAAAGCAAAAATGAAAAAGAATATAATGAAAATTTTCCTTTTGGTGTGAATGCCGCGCCGTGGAACAATGCCGTCTAAACTGTTTAATTTACATCCGAAACAGTTGAAGAAAAAGTTGGAAGTGACATGAGCGGACACACCGAAAGGCTAGAGTGGTCAAGCGCCGCTCGCCGCTCGCCGCTCGCCGACGCAAAAAGGACGAATCATTAGGAGGCGCCACACGAGACCCCATTTAAAAGTATGAGAATATTTTCACAAAAAGCCTCACATTCAACTCCCGGCACATTCATTTTATGAGAACAATGAGTGATTTTTGTATTTCTCTTTAATTCTATGTCGATTTTATCCGATGCAGCGTAGTGGCGAGCCTCTGTGGTTGTCGCTTCGTTCCGTCTTCGACTTTTTGCTATCGGGAGAAGCGCGGGCGTTAGCGAAGTGCAGTGGTTTTATTCCCGCGGAGGCGCTGCGCCCCGCCGCCCCCGCCGCCCCGTATCCCGGCGCGCCCTCTGCCGCCGGCGCCTCGTTTCACGCTCGCGCCTCCACGCCGACCGGCTGGGCAACCTTCATGCAACCATTGTCAGTTATAACGAGCCTCAAATGCCGTGGCAACTCTACATCCAATACCATACAACATGCCTCGTAAGCTCCGTCGAATTCGTTAAGAGATGGGTACTCCGGTCTAAGCCACGTCATAATTGAATGGGGCATATGTCGAACCGTTATTGTCGTAAAGATATCATTCGAGAAAAGAATGGAGAAGTTGACTAGAGGAGCGGGAGTCATAAGTCGCAATCGGTTGATCAGTTTTTTATCGTTTATTCCTAGCAGATCTATGACGGCTATTGAACATGTCGATGTGTCGATATAATGGTACGGAGACAATGGACATCAAGACTTGTTTATTGAGTCGATGGAGTTGTTTTGAAGTAGACGGTGTGCAGTAGCGGAGGCGGCGTCGCACTGGGGGGAGCCAATGGTAGCACCGGACACGGTGGGAGGATCCGGTAATCATACATTAAGAGCCAGCGAAAACGCTGTGAAGAATCCACTCAATGGTGCAACACCATTCATTATAAATGTTACACGAACATTTATTTTTAACTCATATCAAATTAAAGTTTAATTTACTGTAAGTTCTTTTGATTTTAAAATTAAGATGTCCTTATTAAGACCCACTGTGTCAAGACATCATACACATCATATCGAAATTATTACATGTCCAGCTGCATGAGAGGATAATTCTGTGAATATAAGTAATGGTTAAGAGAGTTTAATTTATTTAAAAACTATATTAACCATAGTTGAATTTTATATTAAGCCTTGTTGGCATACCAATTAGGTATACCTAATTTTATATGCAGTAGTTCGTTGATAAAAGAATGAATTTAAATTCAGTCGAACGTTTTCCTTCAACGTACTCACTGCCTTTGAAAGAAACATTGAAATGAAAACAGAATTTTTAGGGTTCTTTTTCTTATTTTCATGTAGGTTTTGCTGTAAATGTTTTAAAATTAAAAAGTCAGCGCATACATAGTAAAACACCGTAGTCCTTTATGAATGAACCTACTTAAATTGAAAAGAAAATAAAGATAAAAGAATGATCCCGTTTCATTAACTATCGGTTACCCTTCTTGTGTAAAAATGAGCTGTTTACCGATGGCCTTTGTCTGCCTACGAAGATTATCTTGGAAATCCTCTGATGAGTGCTAATGCATATTGTCGTCTCTATTTTGTCAAAGAGAATGAAAGGGATAGTAATATGTATTACTACAAGTCACAGCAGTCGAAACCCTCAGTAAGAGAGGTCGGCGTTTGGTGTTTCGATCGATTCCATTGATAAAATCTTTCTATCAAACGACAGTTGTCGAAAGGTTGTAATGATTTTTGTCTTTAAGGGATATTTTCTTTTTCTTATCTCCTAATTTATCTCATTCGATTACCCCATTATCAAGTCTCGCTTTTAGTTTGACTTTTATTAAATTTTAAAATTAAGGCTTTTTAATGAAAAACATTTTTTTCTTTGTGTAATTTATGCCGTCATTGAATATTAAGTTTGTTAAACTTTGTGCGTCGACCACACTTTAGTGGAGTAAGACTAGGGAGATATATGTCGCATATTCTTTTTTTTATAAGAGAGGGGGGCAAACGAGCGGCGGGAACACAGAGGTGGTCAACGACGCCCATGGACATCCGCAGTACCAGAGGAACTACAGATGCGTTGCCGGCCTTTGAGGAGATTGTAGGCTCGCTTCTTGAAGGACCCTAAGTCGTACTGGTTTGGAAATACCGCCGAGGACAGACCGTTCCACAACGCGGCTGTGCGGGGCAGAAAGTTCCGCGAAAACCGCACGGTTCTTATTTATTTAATCTTGTTTTATCATAATTTTTAGAGCATATACCTCCACTGGCGTTCTAAAAATATTCATCGATTTTTCCAAAATTAATTTCAAGATAATATAATATAATAATACATTCCAGTCGAACTTTCCCATATAACGTTTTATTATGAACTGCTGTAAAAATAAACATAACAATTATAAAGATGATTAAAAATAAACACGAATAAATAATCAACACAAGGAACTCATAAAATACGAGCTGGAACTGGAATAACAAGTGTAGTAGTTAAGAAAAGCGTTATTTATCCTAGCGAATAATGGTTGTATGAGTTCAATAGACGGGACATTACGAGCCAATCATTCAAAAGAATGTGGCACTGGCACAGTTTCACTTTATAAAGTTAGATTACACTTGTGATAGACAGTACTGACGTTCATTTGCAAATATGATTTAAATATTTGAAGGAAAGTGCTTATAATGCCCGCTCTATAATTAGAAATATTTGAATCTCTGTATGAATTATAACGGCGAACTGCGGCGTGCAGTAAAAATTGTCTTCAGATATCGGCAAGACATAAATATTGTCGAGTAGCGCTCAGGTACAACCGATGGCTGATTAGAACGTTCGCGTGACAAACCTCTATTTGTTCGATCATTGTCTTACCCCACATCCTTGCACCATCAAACAAACGGGAACACACACAAGCGAACAAGTGTTCGCATTTACCTTCACTGGGCATTGCGAAATATCAAATCTTGTCCTAGACCTAAAGTCTGAAGTTTTTTTAATTATCATAATCTTCCTCCAAATTGATATATGCTTCATGGAAACTTTTTAAAAAACATAGAAGTTATCCAATTCCACCCAATTATTCACAATCAAGTTTGGTAAAAAAATCCTTAAGTTTCCAATTGATTTATATACTATATATAGATATTTTTCCTTAAAAGATGGAAGTTCTTGTCTTTGACTTCACTGTTAGACTGCATTAGGAACTAATAAATAACAACTTTTTATATATCTTTATTTTAACTTGAAAAGATTTAAAGACTAAATATGAAACGAAAACTCGTTTGACAACGCATGTCAATATTTAATAATTGACATGTAAAAAAATAAATGAGATACTGTTTTACAGTCGGTATTCAACAATTAATAAAATATGTGGAAGCTCTTAACTTTTACTAGCTTGTTTTATATCGTTCTATGTTCAATGTGCAATGAGAAACCAGTGGCAGTGGGCGAAGTTCCTTATTTCTTTTAATTAAAGACGGCTGCTGCTTCATGACTAAACTTGAATGCTCAAACCAGATAATTTAATGTGATTCCTTGTTGGCTACATCGCGGTAACAATAATTAGGAATTGCGTGCGTAATTATCTTGATGGAGCGGTTTAAGGTATGAAACAACAAAGGTCCGTCCTATCTTTGAAGGGGTTCCGCATAAGTCAGAACTTAATGAGGCAAGTCAGAGCTCAGGCGTCGATGTAACAATGTCTAATTTATTTTATATTCGGTTTTTATTTAATTTATTCAGCGTGAGAGAAGTGGGCAGGTTTCTGATTCTTGTTACGATACGATAATCTCGGCTTACAGGATGTTTGTGGCGATTTAATTGGCACTCGAGATGCTCCAAGGGTTTTTGCGCCTGCCTTTTTATTAGTGGTCACAGAAGAGCGTACATACATTTTTGTTACCGTACCGTCGCTCGGAATAGTTTTTTCAGAGATGATCGGATTAGAATACATTTCTTTCCTTTGTCATTACTTGGGAGTATACCTCAGTAAGTAAAGACGCAATAGTAAATGAGTAAGTAAAGATAACCAGGAACAGACCGCTGAATGTGTTTGTCAAATGTTCAGAATTGTAACAAGAATCTGTCAAAAGACCGAAATCACCATCACCTTAATTTGGCAGCGATGTTCATACCATTTGAAATTCGTCGTGATAATGTATATATAAACTATTTTGTTACCAGTTTCTACTTATAGTCTTTATGATACATAAGTCCTGAAACACGTACGCCCATAAACCACTGACTTAAGAGCTAGTTAATTTTTATTGTAACAACATTACGCTTTGAAATCCTTGCTACTTTTCAACTATGTTAGCCTCATATTTCTTTAATGCAAAAAACTTAGTTAAGAGTGCTATTCTCCCTTCTTTCTCTTATTAACAAGGTGACAATAAGGGGGTGTTTAGTGTAGTTTTGGCATAGTAAATTACAGCAAGCGACTGTTCAAGTACCTAACCATTAATGATTCTGAGTGACAGTAAGGTCCACCAACCAAATTATGGACGAAATCTGATTGCATGCATATATGCAATTTGAACCGTGGCTACTGAACTACCAAGTTTTATTACGTACTTAACAAATATTTAATCTAAATTAATAATTTACTTCTAGGTACATTCAAAAACATATAAATGCACTTATAGCTTATAGCGTTCATATTTTATTTAATAATTGAATTAATCACTTATAAAAAAAAAACAAAGCACAATTCTTAAGTAAAACTTGCGAAGTATTTAATTCAATACAATCTGATTACGATAAATTATGACTCACCAATGCTTTCATACAGTTTCAAATTCATAGACTCCATGTTATAAAGTTAGATTTCAATCAATGAATCTTCATAAACCCAACCATTATACGAGTACATCAATATCAATAACACCAGAGGAACTGCAGCGCTTATTACTTGTCAGTTTCTTAGAAAGAAAATACTCTCTCTTGTCTAAGAACATACCGCTCCGTCATACCGCTGCGAGAATTTTTCTATTAAATTTTGCTCTATTGACAGAAAGGTTATAATAATAATAAACGATGCATCCATCGTATCGATCTATCATCATAGACAAATTATTTTTGTCATATCATACTTTAGAAATAGTGAGTAATTATAGAAATTAATTAAAGTGTCAACATGTCTCGGAATGTAGCAAACTGTAAAGTACTTATACTTATACTTCCAAGTTGTATTCAACACATGAGTGTCGAGTACGAACAAGCGGAGCCCTCTTCCCATTCTCACGCCCTTAACTTGTCATCATGCTCGTACTCTGTCGACAAACAAATTTAGTCAAATATTAGCCATTAAACAGTGTGTTGTGTCACATATAACAAGTGTCTCTAACAATTTAATCATGACCAAACAATATGCTCATATTTAAAAAAAAATCCCACACTAATTGATTACAAATGTCCATGTTGCGATATAATGTGTTTTAAAAAACTGTCTCAAACTTAGAATACTTTCTTCAACAATTTTGTAGCTGAAGCTTTTAAACTGGAAAGACATGATTTTAAAAAGTCAAATGACTACACAAACCATTCTAGTCAGGATATTTAATACTAAAGTAGTATTTATCATAATTTGGTCCTACTCCGGTAATGCTCCGTCATTAAAAACCAGTAAACAATTAACATTTCTATAAAATCACTCATGTATCACGTTATCCTAGTACTGCAAACATATGTTCGATATTCATTAACGAAAACATTGGGATTAGAGAAATCAAATACAAAGCGAAAATCAAACGTTCGTTGACAGTTACTATGCGTCTACCCCATGCATTAAGACACGAAATCAAAAATGATAGTCGCAGCTTCCCCCGGGTCATAACTCAGAAGTGATCCTCGCCGTATCCATATCGACGATACTCGGACAATGGATCGGACAACACACAGTAAACGCCGCAAATGCCGTGAGCGCTCGTAAATCATTGGCATAGCGGAAGTGCGTGGCCGGCGTGGTGAGGCCGCAATAACGGTTGCGTCTCCCGGCATTTTGAGCGCGATAGATAAATTAAATGCCAGCATACCCCGGCGGGACAAGCGCGGCCGCCTCGCGCGGAATGTCCAAATAAAATTTTTGATAAACGCACCGGAAGCTAGACCTATTACGTGACATTGTCCCCGGTCGTCTTACGCCACCTCGGTTATTGTTTTCCCCGGACGGCATTTCGGGAATGCCGGTAAGCTAACTGAGCCGACATACGGGAGTCGGCGCTTTCAATCGATTAGATGGCACGATAAGACTAATCTAATAGGTCAGTTTTGTGCCGGAATTAATCAAGCGTCAAAGGGCTGCCTGCAACGAAACGCCGAAGCTGTGGCCCAGTCGTATATCTCCCTAATTAATGGTTTCGCTAGACACGTTTCGACCACAAAGGACGCCGCCTGAGAATGTGATTTTTTTCACATTCGGTAGCCGAGATCCGATTGCTTCGCGACGTAATGAAAATAGTTAGCTTTTTCGAAGGAGACGAAATTAGTGCGTGCGACTTGGTTATAAGACGATATTAATATCCCGTTGGTAATAAACAAGCAGTTGACAATGATAATTCAAAGGCATAAAACAAGGTTTTATCTACGATCGGAAGGCAGCCCCCGGAGAGTTTAGTGTGAAATGTGTTCACAGAGACACCGTTTAGTAGCGTATAGCGCGTGACTGTCTTACAAATTATGCATTTTGGAGACAAGTCGATTTTATTGCTGCGGAAGTGACGTCAATAAAGCACTGTGTACCGAAGTTTATTGTTCGACTCGTATAATTTCCGATCGGATCATTCCACGACATGCATAACGTGGCACGAAATGTAATACAAGGAACGTTTATAAAACACTAGAACATTTGGCAAGCTGACGTCCCCACTAAACGCTCCGGTAGCCCCCATCTTTTAATGGCTCTATTTTTACGATGTATTTAACTTTTTATAACTTTTTTACGAATTCATGTGAGCATATGACTTTTGGTGTGCGAGTGGTTAATATTTGTAACGTTTTTTATTCATTAACCACGTAAAACTTAGTAATGCTCATAACAATGAATTCAGTATCGGTAAAAGATAACACTAGCATGCAATACTATTATTTTTATTAATATTTTCTTCGTAAGTTACAACAGTATATTACAAAAGTGCGATAATTCAGTTTAATGGCGTTAATAAATCATATTTGTAAAAAGCGATTGCACAGTCCTCCTGTTCAAGAACAAATGGCCTGTGACGCCCAAGCGCTCAAAAACCCTAAGAGATTTCGTATCGACTGAAAAAAATGATGTACTTCACGCCTTATATTGAACGGGAAATAAATCGTATACTTCCTTTAAGTGCCAATAAAAGTTGAAGTAAATCATAAAAGTATCACTCGACGAGAAATGTCTATAACAAGTATGTTATTGCAGAATAATTCAGTAGGGTAGGAGGGTGGCGTGAGGTATTGCTCCCTCAAGGACCAGCCGAGCCTCGGCCGGGGATACCCGATGCGACGCTCTATCGATACCTTCAATTATTTATCGGACCCGTGTCTACTTTTCATTTCACTCCTTTCTCAGGTAAAGCTTTCAGAAATGCGGAGGCAAAGTTGTTAGGCCGCTGGGACTTGACGCAACATGAACCGCGGTTCCCTGTCTCAGTAAACACCTCATATCTGCTTTATTTGCTGCTTCTATCTCTGACAGGGATTAATGGTCCAATTATAATTTAATTGTAAGCATTTCCCGATCCGTTTTAAATGGATTTTCAGTCCCGTAGCTGATAATTTGTAATTTCTTATTTAAGTTATTTGTTTTGTTCCTTTTATGACTATGAAAAAAAATTGAATTGGAATGATAAATTATATGTAATTACTAGGAGTTGCTCGCGACTTCGTCCGCCTGAAATTAAAAAATATAGTCTATTTTACTCACAGCTAAATTACCTTTCTAACGGTGAAAGAATTTTTAAAATCGGCCCAGTAGTTTTTGAGTTATTCAATACATACAAAAATACAAATCTTTCCTCTTTTTAATATTAGTATAGATTAGAAAAATCAAACACTATTGTGTACTGTAAAACAGTTTTCCAGAAAACATGCGTCGGTGTTTGATTTGATCAAGTAGAACTGCGGGTTCCATTCTCTAAAAACCCATGCATACTGTTATCTTAGTTCTTTCAAAGAGAACAGCAGTCACTCCTGGGACATGTTAAGACTTATTACATAAATTCCAACTCTCAACTCTACCAAAAATTATTTAGAACATGAAAAATTGGTTCTAATCTTGACTAGAATTAACAAAAAAGCAAAAATAACTATTGTTAATCGTTCACAAGTCTAACATATCTAATTTAATACGTATTCAACTAATAAATCAGTAGCATAATTTATTGTTAACGTACATAATAAAAAAGTACCGTATTACGAATAGAGGAAGGCATAAAAATTATATTATCTTTTCACGTGTACGAGATCGACTACTTTGTTTATTGGCCACTAAATATTGTCAATTTTGTGACTAATAGGAAGTTCAATATTTTATTATGTTCAGATAATTTTAACCGGCAACTCGTGCGCATGTGATCGTCATATGTTTTACCATGAGTTTCCACTGCAGTCTCAATTTCTTTGAAAAATTTGAGAGTTTTATAGAGATATTTCAATAATGACTAACGGTAAGAAAGAAGCTTTTGTGATATACCATAATCAAGTATATTACTTCAAGCAATTTGATCTATATCTATACTAATATTATATAATAAAGCGTAAACACACACTTCTTTGTTGCCCAAGATGTCAGCAATTACAGCATATTTTTTGAATAATTCTTTTTTAAATAAAAAGCCCTAGACTTACGTCACGCTTTAGGCTATATATTTTCGCGGCATTAAATTTAGGGGGAAAAATTTTGGATAAAAACCATTATTTTCGATTTGTATTTGTATTTGTAAAAACCCTAATGTGGGAAGGAGACCATAAGTTGCTGCCAACATCAAGGAAGCAAGATTGCCATGGTTTGTCATCATGTCATGTCATTTTGACATTTGCAATTGATAATTTGACAAATGTAAACAATAAAATAAAGTTTTTATAATTTCACGCGGATGAAGCCGCACGCGAACAGCTAGTAATATATAATTTTAGTAATATTAAAACTACTGATTGTCGTTTGCGATGAATTAAAACCGGTTCGATTAAGAGTGAGAGAGGAGTAAAAAGGGACTAAGTGTTTAATTAACATAATGTTGTGTTTACCAACCAGATTTGTAGCGACAACGAACTGTCCAATACCGCTCCTAGTGTGTTCGTATTGGACAACTTTATGATTCTATGACGAATGATACATTATCTTTCTTTATACCTATAGTTTTAATTTGAACAAGTTTCGGCAAAAAAACAACGATTATTAATTAATAAATGTAATATGTGCAAAGGCATTAATAAAAATGTGATGCAAATATTGTCTATATTTCTACTTAGTAACAAGGAAATTGTTTTACCGCTATTTGTATTATGACTTTTGGTAGCAAATGAAGAAAATGTAACGGATATCTTTATCTTTCTCACAGGCGTAACTGTTATTGAATACAATACAATATACATAGTAATTTATCTTGTTCAACATGGAATAGTTTTTTTATCTAGTAGTTCATTGTATAGTTATTCTAAGAAAGTGCACCTTGAGGCTGTGCTATAGGGCGGGTGTGCTAAAGGGCAGTACAGTATGTGGCATTTAATTAATTAACTTTACAGAAAATGTCTGTAAGTGATACGTTTACCGCAATCCAACGCTCTAAATTACATTTTAACTCTGGGTTTCTACTCCCGAAACATCTGTGCAATCCTGTGTTTTAACTATTGAGACCTAGTGTTGATGTGATCCTGAAATTCCTATAATTTACAATTCGAATCATCATCAACCTGCCCTTATCCCTACAGAGAGTTAGGACAGTATGTACTGCACTTCCATACATCTCTATCAGCCTAATCTCAATTCAATTCCTTTCTGATGCATATCCCCTTTCACACCATCCATTCCTACTTTCCCTCGTCCTCCTTTAGCTCTGTAGTCATCCACATTCAATCTTAATAATTTCTTGTTCATGTGATTATCATCTCTTCCCATATATCTATACCACACCGACCTTTTAATTTTCAATTAATTCATAATTCGAATTACTAAGCATTTTGATTACGCATTTCTTAATTTTAATTCGTTTGTTTTTTTTTGTACATCTGTTTTGAACAAAACACAATTTACAAGTATAGATAAATATAGCTCCGCAAAAACCATATCATTGGTTTGTCCGCGAGTGCGATGTAACAATTTTATGTAACAGTGTAGTAGTGTAGAGTGTAGTTGTGGAATAATAACAATGTTTATATGTGAAATTATATAGTGTTATTGATAATTCGACGCATTCCCGTTATTCTGTAAGTCTTATTGTCTTCATAAGACAATATAAATTTCATAATTCCTCAGCTTACTTTTGGACTATATGACTTAAATTAATTATTTATCAATTATTAATTATATTTTAGACACAAAGTCCACGTTACCAAAAACAAGGTACTAATCGAAACATTGAAATGTAGATCGTTCATAAAATGGGAATGGGAATTCGTAATTCCATAAAAGCATTTCTCATTGGTGTTTGTAATTGTCAGTGGGTATACGATGAGGCGATCTCTGGCGGCTGTGGCGGGTTATATGTGGCAAAAAGCGATGATAATGACAAAGTCCGTCGGCGCAAAGGGCGCGGGAAGCGGCCTCGCTACCGAACGCGTGTCGAATAACGAACAGATTGTACGCAGATGTAACAACATTTAGACATGACAAATTGAAATCGAAAGAACATGGATGGATAACATCAAGAAAAAAAGTTAAACAATTGTTACTTCTATACTTGGAAATTACTTATGGAATAAAAATACATATTTCATTAATCAGTTCAAAAATAAAACCATTAATAAAATGATCAGAGTTATTTGAGAACGTTTAATAACGATGCGGTACTCGCAATAAAAAATTCAGCATTGCGTCTGGCAGGCCATGATTTTATAGGGATTTTAAGCTTTAATGTCTTTCGCTACTAAAATGGTAGAGAGTTTAAAAGTTTTTAACGATTTATTTAAAAACATGCATTCTGAAAATACTATTGTAAACTTTTGACTATTTTTCCCTACTCAATAACTTATACCAAGTAAGCATGAATTACGAATGAAGGGTCGTTATTGTCGGTCACAAATACTCAGATTTTATACATAAAGAATTAAAGTATTTAACTCAAATTTAATTGTACAGGTCTAAACTTTGTTAAGTCGCTCTGATAATAATATAAAATCGTAGTGATACTTAGTCAGTGGCTCGGCGGGGTGAAGAGAGCGGTGGGGATAGTGGGCAATAGGAGATACACGTCGCGACCATCGCTTCGGGGTCACGTAGCGTTACTATACCGAACCCGTTTGCGCAAACTGATCCTTATTGTGTCCAGGGAAATATGCCCCGGCGCGGTCGGGGAGATAAAATAAGGGTATTACGCAAAAATAAAGTTTTACTGCGTCACACAGCGAATTGTGGTGCACCCTACACTGGAAGTGGAATTTTAGATTGTATTTAGAATTTCTTATTAATAAAGATAAAACTTTATGTTTTAATATATGACGCATTGTGTTATTTAAGTATTAGATTTTAAAATCAATAAGCGACTTCGCAAACGAAGAAGGTTCTATTCGTCTGTATTTCGTCCCTAACACACTTGTCTTGTTCATTGAAACCTTAATCCATATACCACTCTTGAGTAACAGTTAAGATTTCAGTACCAGAAAGCCTAACCTTATTTAATAAATCTATACTAGGCCTATGTCCAGCAGTGGGCAGACAAAGGCTGATGATGATGATGATGATGATACTAATATTATAAAGAGGAAAACTTTGTATTTTTGTATTTTTGTATGTATTGAAATAACTCAAAAACTACTAGGCCGATTTTAAAAATTCTTTCACCGTTAGAAAGGTAATTTATCCCTGAGTAACATAGGCTATGTTTTATAATTTCACGCGGGCGAAGTCGCGAGCAACAGCTAGTATTAAATAAAATTATAACTTTTTAACGTAAACACTAAAACGGGGACTAGGAAAACTTCAAGTGCCGTTATTTAGTTCCAGTGTGAGACATTAGATTCCTATCAACGGACAAAGGTAAGCGTGTAATGAATCATAGACCCGTTACGTCATTTTATTAGGAGTGGTCCGTTGAATACTAAGCACGGAATAATAATTCTCACTGCCGAACAAAAATATATTTATTACGCCATTATCCGTTTAAGGCTTATTCAAACGCCGATTAATTTAATGCCTTTTATCGTGATGTTAAACGGATTTAAGTCCTTTAACACGCAGAAGGAATTAAAATTTATTTAACTGTCGCTTTTTGTTACTTAGTTAAATTTACAGACCCTGAAATGGGAGTAGAATCCGACTAGAGCTGTTACGAAAACCAAAAGCTTTTTTCAGTAAGTTGAAAATGTTTATTTTATAACAAAACTGTACTACTTTAGTTTTAGTTCGTTAATAATCTTCCTTATCCAGTGTATTTTTATCAAATCTAGCATCATAAAAAGTTTCTTTTATAAACTCTTTTGCATACTTCATACTCTATAACAACAATGTAACTAACAATATGAAATTATCTACTAAATAGAATACATTTACTATTTACATTGCTTGAGATTTGATTATTCCTAATAATTCATGCGGTTTCATTTGTCATAATTGTGTTATAAGGTACTGTTTTAGACAGATTACAAAAATAACGAATGGATCAAACCAATTTGAGATGCTGTACACTCGCACTGATGTATGTTTATATACGCGCTATATTTCAGACCATTACAGCAATATAAAACGAACACTTTTTCACATTATCCACGCGATCAAATCCGCGTACAAAAGCCACTCTCGCTTAAGACTCACTCGGCTTTTTAAAATCTTATTCAAACTTTATAAAATAAGCGTCGTTCCCCTCGTAAGGGGTCTTAGGGCCGATATTATTGTGTAGCCATCTGTGACGACGAACGGGAGGCCATCGAAAAGACATATTTTAAGATTTAACTCGTAAATTACAACGATCCAATTGGTTTACGCTCGTGTGAGAATTAGGAGAGAAGTTTTATTTGCAGTGCGGTTGTTTATTGCGATTGCGAGGGGCTGCGGCAGACTCGCTCGAGCCCACTTTGTTTTTATTTCTATACGTGAAATAGGCACGCCTAGGAGTAACGCTAACATTTTCAACGGAAAATTCACGTGTGACAGATTTTTCCTGGGCACCTAAAATGTTGCTCGCTGTTAACTTATTTAACCTCTAGTTTAAGGACCGAATAAAGTTAATTTGAGGCTCGTTACGATATGCAGTTATTTTAATCTATCGGTAGTAAATATACTTAATAACTTAATTTAAAATACAATAGTGGGGAATAGGGGATTTCTTCTATGTGTTTTTCAAATTATGCGATTTTAAACGTTAAATTTAAAAGACGCTATAAAGCTTAACAAAACACTCACGCCTGTAAGCCAGAGGGGTAAGCAGAGATTACCCATTTCCATTAGGCACGATACTGGCATAATCATCTGGCTTCGTCTATAGCCGTGCAATTTAATTAATCGACTATCTATTCTTAAATAGTTAATATCAAGTCTCCATAGTTTTCTATTAATTTTGATTGATTGATATCATGGCAGATGCGGAGTGTAAAACCTCTCAACAGCAATTACTAATAAGCCTTTATCTATAAAGAATTTAGAAATATAGACGTCGTTTATTAATGTGGTAATAAATTAATTTACTTCCATAATATAATATTACGGTGCCGCCATAAAAAGTTTCTGTCACCATAATTTTGAACACAGATTGTTGCACTAATGCGTCGGCTTTAAAAGAAGGGGTTGACGACCCCTTTTGCTCGATTTTCATTCGTCACACACACGCCGTCAAATGGAACTTTAATTTTTTAAAATTGGATTTTTATTGCGCTTTGAAACGTAATCAAAAGTGCCTGTTATGGATCCGATAGGTTAATCTATTTAAAGACTCGTTGTTTCATAGTTAACTTGTCTGGCGTTCTAAATACTGATAAATATATCGCTTCAAATACTTAATTATTTAATACTAGCTTTTGCCCGCAACACCGTCCTCGTGGATTTAAAAAAACAAAAGTGAGTAGCCTATGTGTTCTTCCAGACTATCCTCTACATCTATACCAAATTTAATCGAAATTCGTTCAGCCTTTAGACTATAAAGTCTAACAAACATCCATCCATCCATCTAAACTTTCACATTTATAATATTAGTATGATTAAATGTTAAAAAATGTGTAACAAAAACGTTTTTAAACTATCCACAGATTGTTTATTTACTGCACCGTTTTAAGTTTAACATTTTAGACAAGAGTACGAAAAAGTAAGGTTATAAAATATTTCGCCTTTAACGTTAATAACGTTGTCGACATATTAATTGCTGTGACGTCTTAAAAGGTTCGTATATCATCATAAATAACCAGCCACGCTAAACAATGAGGGTAACCGAACAATTTCCGCATCAATAGTCGTAAGCAACTATATTTGAGGGTGGTTTAATCAGTGAAAGATATCTTCCTTATAAATGCACTTAATAACATACCAAATGTCTTCGGTACTTGATAAACAACCTCCACTTAACCATGTGCTACTTATGACTTGGTATTCGCACCGTTCCTAACAGCATAATTGCTAACGTAACGTATAATAGTGGGCTCATAAATATTTCTATACGGTTTTCTGTAACAGGACACTGGACGATCGAGTAATTGCTTTCGTTAATAATGAAGGGACATTTGCTAAGCCTTATTCGATTTACTGCGAACTAAAAGGACATTATGGACTTATTTCTGAATATTTAAATTTACGATTCTATACTACTTTATGGAACTCACTAGTTCATCTTCACGGAATTGTAATAATTGCTATAATTGAATTTAAATTACTGTTCCTACTGTTTTTTTTTAATTATATGAAAAGACTTTGTTAAATTGATTGATGAAGTGATGAGGAAAGTACTGTAAAAAAACGATTAATAGAGAAAATTCGTGTCTCTATTCTGTTGATCATTATATCACGATTATACAAAACTAGCTGTTGCTCGCCACTTCGCCCGCGTGAAATTAAAAAATATAACCAATGTTACTCACAGATAAATTACCTTTCTAACGTTGAAAGAATTTTTAAAATCGGCCCAGTAGTTTTTGAGTTATTTCAATACATACAAAAATACAAATCTTTCCTCTTTATATTATATTAGTATTAGTATAGATAACGTACCTATTTATATGAAGCAACTGGAAAGCTTGCAGCAACACAGAATGAACTGGAAAGCGAGTTGAAATGTAATAAAGCACGGCTTCTACAAGAGTTGTGAGTCGGCTAGTTTCCACGGACAAGCCTCCGTCTACAAACCCCAAGTTAATCGGGCCCCTCGGAATCCGCAACTGTACGAAACTTCTACTCTTTTGTTAAGTTGCTATGAAGCTGCCTTATTATTTTGTGACTGTAAGCCTACATTTAGATATCTTCTTATAATATTTTATAACTTTTGTTAGCATTTGGTAAATTATATTTGTTATAGTTTTTCTTAAATATTTTTTCACCGATCAGTTATATAAGTGTATATAGAAATAGGATGTTTTTATTTCATTGTATGTATTTAGATTTTTTCTCTTCGTTCCATATATGTTAAATTGGTTGTATCATGTATAAGTTTAAGTTATATAGTTGCTTAATCGACGTATAAGCGACTCTCTGCCTAATGAGTAATTAATTTAATCGCACAATAACACCTGCCTAACATGTTACTAAGATATCTCGACATGTGAATGTCACCTGTTTGATAAAGTTAACTAAATATGACCGTTAATAGGTTATAGTCATTATCAAAATTATTTAATAGTAGATTTCACCAGCGACTTTGTCCGCGTGGAATTAAAAAAAAAAAACAAATAGCCTATGTGTTCTTCTAGACAATGCTCATCTATGCCAACTTTCATTGTTCTGCAGTTTAGGCTACAAACTCTAACAAACATCTATCCATACATCTAAACTTTCGCATTTTTGATATTAGTAAGACTAACTGAACATTTGTTACAATTACAATGCCTATTAATGGTGCAATTATTTATATTGCAAGCAAGAAGTGGCATAAAACGAAAAACCTACTTTTTATTTACTTTTTACAATGTTTTATTTCATGACCAAAAACGTATTGAAACATAGAATTATTATCGACACAGGCGTGATGAAAGTCTTAAGTAGTGTGAATCTGCATATCATACTTCATACTAATATTATAAATGCGAAAGTTTAGATGGATGGATGTTTGTTAGAGTTTGTAGCCTAAACGGCTAAACGGAATTCGATGAAATTTGGTATAGATGTAGAGGACAGTCTGGAAGAACACATAGGCTACTTTTGTATTTTTAATTCCACGCAGACGGAGTCGTGGGCAAATGCTGGTTTTCTATATTTTTTGTATTGGTTTGTCTTTTTTGGTATTCTAGCTCTAAAATTTCCGTCTCCCATTAAAATAATGTAAATTATCCAATGTTACGTTAAAGTGCAATATTTTAGATAAAAGACCAACAAATATGGAAAATTCACATCCTTATTTGTAACATTTAGCGTTACAGTTGCTCGGCGAGGTTCAGCACGTTCGTTTAGAAGCGAAACTCTTACCACCTTGCAACGTTAAACTTTACGTTCACTCCAAACTTTAGCGCGGCTTGATTGCGAATCTGAAAAGTTCTTGTCGGGGCATGTTCTTCCCCGCATGCGGAAACAATGTCTACCCAGTTGAAATTGAACTCTATAACTTAACGACAAAGGTTGTTTCACTTTGTTGTCTGTCAAATTTGGCTTAAACTATCGGTTACGTAGTCTTGACTTCAGGTTTACACGAAATAGGGATTAGTTGAGTGTAACGGACCAGATTGTTGGGTTGCGCGGTTTATTTCCTATCAATCTTGATTATAAACTTTACAATGAGTTATCATACTAATATTATAACTGCTAAAGTTTTGATGGATGTATGATACTAGGTATCTCCAAAACAGCTGAACGGATCTCGATGAAAATAAGCACATATGTGGAACATTGTCTGGAAGAATACACACCTAGGTGTTTTTTTTTTTAATTTCGCGCGAGGAAAAGCTAATTGTAATTATAAACGTAATTAAAAAAAAAGTTAATTTTCAAATTACACATTTTTAGACGTTCTTTTCCTTGTACAGGGTGCCCTATAGGTCCTTTGAACATATCAAAGGACTTATGGGCCACCCTATAATACCGCTAAAATGAATATAACACTCTAAAGATAACCCATTAGTCTTTTAATAGTCTTTTAATTTGAGTAGACATCTAAATTTGCAATAGTACTATGTTAATGCGTTTAAAGGGGACATTAACTATTAAATGTCAGACGTACCCTATTAAGTAAATACTTGTAGCTACAATATAGGGCCATTAACATTCATGCTTTATTTATTTACCTAGTTCTCTAAGCTAAGCGAGCACATTACTGTCTTTAAAATACGGCACTAAATTTATAATTTAAAAGATATTCTATGCTTTTTAATATTATAATTATAATAGAATTAATGAAACTTTTTAATTCATAAATATGTTAAAACAAACTTTACTTAAAAAATATATATTTAAGAATAACTCTTGAAACTGCTCAATTACCTAGTTTTCTCGCCTTTAAAATAATTTTACCTTCATTTATTCTTTTAGTTACTGCATTTGATTGCCTTATTTTGGCCATTAGATCTTACTAATATTATAAATGCGAAAGTTAAAATGGATGGATGTGTGTGAGATATTGTAGCCTAAACTGATTAAAGAATCTCGACGAAATTTGGCATAGATGTAGAAGATAGTCTGGAAGAACACAAAGGCAACTTACTTTTGTTTTTTTTTTTAACTCTGAAGGCTAGTATATTATTTTATCTAGATAAGCACCAAAACAATCAGTGATATAGGAAATTATTCAAAAGGAATCAATTTTAATAAAACAACCCATTTTCATTCGCTAGGTGCATTTAATAAAACTATGGAACAAACAGTTCACCGTTGGTATGAACTCTTGCAAATTGCTTTAAGCTTCAGGGCGGCGTCGGTTAACAAGAACGTGCGCGGATATAGTTCCGCCACGCTGTTTAAGGCCAAGCTGCGACTGACTACAATTTATACTTTTAGTACACTAGCTTTCGCCCGTGACTCCATTCGTGTGGAATTAAAAAACATAAGCAAGTAGCCTATGTGTCCTTCCAGACTATCCTTTACATCTACGCCAAATTTAATCGAGATCCGTTCATTGGTTTGACCTACAAACTCTAACAAACATCCATCCATCGATATAAGCTTTCGCATTTATATTAGTAAGATATATTTTCTTTAGTCCAATCACCCATAAGTGTAGGCAGATTTGCCACAATTCCTGCATTCCACTTTTTCTATCTCAAAACAAATTGTTCATTTCATAATATTATTTTATGATTCAAACGATTCGTAAATAAGACTTATTCAGAATATCTTTAAAATCATCAAGCCTTACCAGCAAGAGTTATAAAACTGTTAGTTCTATATATTTTTATGCTCGAAGTCGGAAATGTAAAGCGACAACATCCGTGGTACTAACCTAGTATGGTTCGTAAAATTGTCTTTACCTTTCTAAGGACACTTAATTATTTAAGAACTGTCTACTTATACGTTATACGTGATTTAGAATGAAACATTTCCTTTCATCTAATGTTTAGAAATGGCGTACTCGATGTTCAATTAACATTATACTTCACGCTAATTCGGCAATACTCGTACGAGAGCATTGTGTCCCATTGTTAAATCTTAAGTACGCGACAACAATAACTCGAAAATATCCAATTAGCGATAACTAGGCCTTAAACAGGGAGTCGGAGGGACGAGGAGAGGTTGCGAACAAAACTATGTGGTGGCTGGGAATAGCGCAGCAAGCGGTGCACTAAACCTGCCCCCCCATGTCCCCTTTCCCCCACAGGTCCGGACCAGGTATGTACAAAGGCGAACAGCAATCTCACCCGTATAGGTGCAACTCAGATACAATACAATCTCTTAGCGCTCGCCGTAAGAAGCATACATACATATCTAAAGTGGCCAACCTTTACGATGCTAGATATGATTATGCTAGAAGTGTTTTTTTTTTGGATTTAAAAATGTTACACTTTAGTTTATTGATGCATAGTATTCTCTTATATGCAGTTCTTTTCTTCGGATATCATCTCCTAGCTCCAAATAGGGAACTTCAATTTTATTATATTAAATACTGGTTCACATTTTTCAGGTAAAATGTTAATATTGTTCCTCTATTTCTTTTCCCCTTAATCATAATAAAGTAGACACCGTTTCTATAAAATTATAAACTTAACGGGGCGAAATTATTGTTAATTTTCGTACGATTAAAGTAACTGGCAACTAATAATTTTGAGTACTGGCTGAATGTGCATCGTGCATGATAGATGTCAAGCGGCGATTGAATGACAGATGACAGTTGTCATTGAATGGTGGAATGATGCGTTTTGTTATTATAAAATCAATTGGTTAATCTCTGTAAATGTTTGCAATTGGATTATACTGTGTTGTGAAGTTATCAATTAAGATGGTGGACGAATAAGGATAGTGTTTCTAATGTTACGCGATTGTTATTTCATTATCTCCGACATACGCACGCCTACAATGGAAGATCGTTACCGTGTATATGATCTACCTTCGGAATTGAATTCTACAACTCGTCACTCCGACAAACTAATAAATGTTTGTTACTTAAATAGAGCTTGGGGAGACAAATTAAAAATGCAGAACCTAGGGCCCAATTGCGAGTACAGGCGTATTAAATAATGACTACATTCTATTAGTAGTAAGCAGATACTGTCTACTTAATACTTACAATATCGAAGTAATAAATTACGCATTTTAAATCTTCTTTGAGATATTCTTCCTTTTGTAGGCAGTTGAATTCATGGCAGAATATTGATGGGCGATGTCCAGATTTCTTTTATGTCTACGCTACTTAAATCTATCTACATGTTCCTGTTGCTTCGTTAGTGCGCGATCGGATCACAGTTTTGTTGTAAAGATTATGTCCTAAAGAAACCCCCATCCGGTCTTTGGAAGATTACGGTGCACACGAGATACAACACTACTATTGATCTTAAGACTGTTCGTTGTTATTTTTTTATATTTATAATGGAATTTTAATAACAGTTTATGTTATATTTCATGATTTATAATTAGAAACTCAGTATAAGTCCGTTGTTATATTTTTTATGTTTAAAAAGAAAAAAAATTGTTGTCAAATGCCATCGATGATAAATCGAAGATAGTCGTCTTAAATATTTCTGCCGTAAACGTTCTTTATTAATCGTTGCTATTCCACTTCGTACTTATTAAATTTAAATTAACGTTTACACAACATTCCATATCAAAATGTTAGTCATATGTATTATTTTTGGAATCGTTAAGCGATATTACCACTCTGAATATGAAATATCCCGTGTCATGTCTCCGGTTGGAAATGCAATGTATGCGACGCTTATAGTGGTCGACATCGGTCCTCCGATGTCGGACATGTCGCTCCTATCTGTTTCGATGCATTTGTCGTTTAAACACCAACCTGTAATAAATCAGACGGCACTCTTCTCATAACCGTATGCCGTAGGTTACAACACAAATAAACACAAACACAACCTTACGTTTCCGGGCATAAAGTATATTTTAATCAGAATACAATTCTGTTTAATGACAACTCTAAAGAAGCTAATTTAAGCCTATCTCGAGTCCACTACGGACACTCTTCATTCAATACTTTAAATGAGATTCTTATCGTGCGTCCCTAAATAGATTAGTAGATTAATGATGTCTGTAATAATTAATAATGGATCGTGAATTTTACAACAACAATAAAAGCAGTTTGGTCGCCGTCGTAAACCGTACCTTGCAGTTTGTGTTGTTTTGAATCCTTTAACTTTACGATCCGTCAATACGTTCCATATATTTACTTCGTCTTAATTACACCGACTTTATCGATGCCGTCGTTGTAGTTTATTGCGTTTCATTTTTTCGTATTATCAAAGTCAATTCTAGGTTTTGTTGCATTCAAGATAAGCTGTATCTTATCACAGTGTGCAATAGTAGAGTTTAATTCATTACCCGTAAAGAGCATTGTTGTGCTCCTGTCAAGCAGATGGCGGACGTAGAGGATGCGAGGGTACGATGTTACTCGTAAGTCGATGTCATAAACTTGATTGTGCAATTACTGTATTGCATGTTCGTATTTCCGATGCCACAGTACGGTGCTTTAGTTTTAGTGACGAACCAATCCGCGTTCATTATTTACCTATTAATAAAGCGAAATCGCCGTAGTTAATTGCGTTAACATCGGCCGATGGTGAAGAGATATGTTGGAGTAATTAAAGCAAGTTCAATAAAACATTCAAAAGTCCGATTCGGTCTTAAAGATTATCTTTATATCTTATCTCTGGAATAAGAATAAGTTAAGAGTAGAGACGATAAACGAGAATACTTCTAGAGTACTTAAATTAAACAGGGAGAAAAGGGTTTCAGAGTAGGGGAGTTACGTTTATTTTTTTTCTCCCTCTATAATGGTCTTTCCCAAACAAGTAAGTAAAAGGTTTGTACGGTTTATCATTTTATCAAGTTTATTGAAATCCATACAAGAGTCATTCAGATCGATTTAATCAAAGTGGGCAGTAAAAAATAACGAACGGTGGGCGCAACTCGGTCAACGTACAATCTTTAAAAAGTTAAGCCCTTTTCGAAAAGGAAAAAAAGGAGCGCCCCTAATTGATGCGTCGTCTTTGTTTAGTTTAATTCTAACATGCTTTTCCCATTAAAGCGGTCAGGAATCGGCCTCGTGTACGAGATAACGTCGACTCTTTTACTCCTTACACGTTATAATATTATAAAGCTGAGGCCGGCCCCACGCGATTTTAACCCCAGTTTAACTCGCGTTCACCGCACAAGAGAACAAATAAGTGAATCGCGCGGCGTTAGGCATCGGCGCGCTTTTACATTGTCGTCTCGTCCCCAGGGCGCTGCGTGTATTGAGAATCGATATGTTTGCACTAAGTGCTTAAGTGCTTGCTGGGGATCGCGTTTCATTGACGAATAAATAAGCAATCCGAATTTGTCTGCTAACTTACGTTCTTCAACAGCAAAAGCAGGTAGACAGAGTCTGTTAATTTTCTTTTCACAAGCTTTGATTTTTGTGCAAATTTATAAGTAAAAATACTTCTAGTTTCAACTTATAAAATGTTGTTAATAACTTGAAAGCTTAAGTTGTGGTATAAAACTAAAGTTAACTCAATCGTGTGCCTGGGCCGCGGCGGATCGAGAAGACAACTCGGCACCTTTTGTGGGTTTTATGGATAATCTTCGTTTTACGTGTATTAACATGCGGAGCTGTGTCCGGTCGCGCGTTCGATACCCGGTCCACACCCACTCGGCTCGCTTTATCAGACCACGGTCAACGTTCGATAATTTTATTACAGAAGTTTTGTCAAATTGCTTGAGCCTTCAAATTAAATTAAACGATACTTGTCCGTAGTTGATATGAGGAATTAATTTATATGGTCCTGTCGCTTTGGTTGTTATGCTTTGGATACCTGTCGAGGTTGATCGTCTGCATTGTTTTTCAACAAATTGGTCGCGTCCACATGTATATAGAGTGCTTTTTGATATATTTTATTTGAAATTCAATTATATTCATGTTTTTGACTGACTGTAATTATTATTATTGATGATAATCATATCGACTCGCCTTTCCCCATAAGATTTGATTCGTCTAAAAGTGTCTTTCCTAAGTGTGAACACCAATAAAACGTATGAGATAACATTTGAAGAAGTTAAAGTAATCTATTACTTAGTATGTAAACAAAATTCAAATTTGGCGCCAAATTTTACACTTGAATAACTGAAAATTCATAATATTACCTCTAAGTTATTAATAACGCACTGGTTGTTTTGTAATATCTGTAGGTTATTAGTAAAATAGGATTACATTATCTATATCAATATGTAATATTTTATTAGACGAAGTATTTCTGATAAAAACGAAGATTCTTTGAATAAAATTGAATAACGTCCCACTTAATGGATACGCCGCACTCAGTATCAAATGTTAAATTCAAGAAATGCATACGTTGATGTATTAAAATTATAATACTAGATAAGATAATGTTTCTGTACGCCGACATAAGCAACAGTTTGACAGGGGGCCGTATGTCGCTTTTAGTCAATAGAATATCTATCGATAATACGATATTAACATTTATGTAAATGTCTGTAATCGCAATTAGTTATTAATAATAGTGTACAAATATTTTTGTTTCGGCCATGTGTCCGTAAACTTAAGAGTGCCAGTGTTTAAACGCCAATAATAGCAAATAGAATAATAGAAATGAACTGTCTAGTCGCGGTGCATTCCTTTGGAGATGCCAAGTCTCTCTTCAGTCTTACTAGACCAGAGGGGGTTGAATGAGTCACACAACCCTGGTCTGCCCTCGATAAGGCATCTCTTATAAATAAAATACAATATTTTAATTGTTTTAGGCCATATGTACAGAAATTTCACAAGGTAATAGAACCCATTGTAACAATTAAACTAATACATTTAAAAAGTATTCTATAGAATAAGCTAGCATCTATCAAATGCAATGTCACAGTTTAAAGTAACTAAAACGCGTACGAAGGAATGATTAGGGCGGAGCGCTAACGAAACGAAAAGTCTACCCTCAAGAAACTCCTACCAACTCTATTGACTTTCTTCCGCCACTTTCTTACGAAGTTATGATAAATGACTTATACAACAAACGAAATTCAACACTACAACATACAAAAAAGAGTTGTTATTTGTTTAACAAGTACAAGTGAGCATAATTCGTTTCACCGCATCGACGTTACTTCTTAAATAATAAAGGCTCTTTGTAAAACTTTCCCTTCTTGAGCGTTCTAAAGCTTTCGGTATTCAGTAATTAATATTCATGAAGGCTCGCGACGGAGGGGCCGTGTAATTAATAAACTTATATGATACTTTTGTTTACAGTGTCACTCCTGAAACGGGGGGCTTTGGCTTGTCTTTGTACTAGGCGCCTGCGCTATGCTCCTTTAATGCTCGTTTCATTTTATTATTTGTAATATAATTAGGGACATTCGTAATACAATACTTAAAAGTTCTGCCAGCCTAATATTTATGGACACATTTTATTGCTTTGTTTTATGAACAAAGTTAAATTACGATTTTATTGAAATGAAAATGAGATATTTTATGATTTTAATTCACGATCTTAATTCTTACTTTAGAATCTTTATGACTGCAATTACATAAAACAACTTCATACTTTTTTCTAAAAGATAAAAATACGAGTATGACTTCCATCGTAACGGTAGTATAAAATATACATGACACAATAAATGTACTAAGATACGTGCTGTTAAACACTTTCCAACCAGTCCAAGAAAAGTAATTGTTGCCTACTGCCTAGAGACCGCCGCGCCTTCGCACATCGCAACAATTCGAATTCCCTACAAAGGAATGTGACGATAGCGACATCTTAAAGAATTATCGCCGACACAGATTCAAAAACGAAGAATTAAAAGTTTTCTCTCTCGTACTCGGTTGACGCCGGGCGCACACTGTATATATAAATTTACAAAAGAAAACATTTATATAACGGTACAATTCGCCCTGAGCTATCTGTGGAAACATTTTAGATTCGTAAGAGTCACTTGAAGTGAGTCCCGGCTTTTTGTGAGCGTAGACGAGCTTCCGAAGCGGCCGGAGGGCAACCCTCTGGATGCTCATTAAAATTACACTTTGACTTTTTTCCCTGACATTACATTATGGCCCCTGTTCTAGGTATTGTAGGTGGCGTGTCTCGTTATGTTGACGCTTGTTCTGCACACTGCGTTTATTATCGACATTTTTGTATGTTACAATATCGAATAAATTTATCTTTTTGATAATACTTTGTTTTCAACAATATAGTTCAAATAAATTAACTTTTACAACAGACACGTTTGTTTATTCACTGTCAATTAAATTGAGACGCGAAAAACAGTTGCGGTAGACCGATTGATTCAAAGGAAACACTCTCATACCTCAGTTATGGTAACATTCGATCCATCCAATGACATTTTATGTTGAAGTATATTTTGTATTTAAATATATTAATTAGGTTGACATTCAATTTAATATTAAAGTATTATATTATTAAGATGTTGAAATATTTTTTTGCTGAAATTTGTACTGGGTGTATATTTATATTCATTGTATGATATGCAGAGGAAGCAATAAATCTCTCAGAAATGGGATAGTGCTTGCTTACACTGACCTAGAGTTAAGAAGCGTATGCCTTTTTCCACGAGATGATATACAATCGTTATTAGCTGAAATTGATTTCAAAGGAAAAATTTCTTACACAACCTTTTTACTTTTAAAACATAAAATTATCTAAACTGAATACTCAAAGACATAAACACAGCTGGTACGAAAACTGCGAACCTTCGATTATAAGTGCTACTTGCTGAGAACTTCAATGCCTAATTTTATTTTGTAACGAGCTGTTCCCGTGCTGCTTCATCCGCATTAAATTATAGAAACTTTATTTTATCGTTCACATTTGTCCTATTCTCAATTGCAAATGTCAAAATTCAAATGCACAAAAAATGACAAGGCCTTTGACATTGGATAAGAATTACCGTTACCATGACAATCTTGCTTTCTTAATGTTGTCAGCTTGTAGTTCATGGTCCCTTTCTCACATGAAGATTTTTCCAATTTATTTAGCCTTTAAGTTTAATGGCGTGAAAGAATATAGCCTAAAACGCGTGGTAAGTGTAGGGCTTTATATTAAAGAAATGATTGTCATCACTCCCTTCAGATAGAACTATAGCTTATCTCTGAATTAATTCCACAGCTGCTATTGGTTATAAAAAATTACACAGATATCTGTTAAAAGCTAATTCAAAATGCTATAAATTACAAGAAGAGAACAAGTCAAAATATTTTCCCACAACGATTAAGCGACGTCGCGTCATAATAGCCGAGTGGAAATGGCATACAGAGCTACGAAAACAAATACACATTTATGCTTTCGTACGAAATCTCGCACAACTAATGACGTTAAAAGCGTAGGGTAAGAGTAACATTGTTAACAGTCATAGTTCGTCTATGACATAATACGCTCACCAATGTTATAAATTTCGTAGATCACTATCCATTACTTGCTTGTTATTTCATTTACACCTTATCTCTCGGTTCGAAACGGTAATGGACGAATATCATTGCGATAGTGTCGATAGTTGTTTACATTATTGTTTTTGCATGGTAGAGGGTACGGTTGTGTGTGCCAAAAGTTGGGTATAGCAGCCATAAATACCTCGACGGGGGGTCCCCGAGTGTCGAGACAATAACCAGTACGTATGCTCTTGTTAACATTAACCCCGTACTTAATTCCTTGTTGTCCCAAACTCGCTTAAGAGGGTAACACTGCTACACGCTGTTAATTAAATAATTACTTTAAATAATAACTCCTCGACTTGCGTAGCTAATGTTGGTGCATTGCCAAATTAATGCACATACCTTTATTAAGTTGCATTCATCCTTTCTCTCTAAATTTATTCATTACTTGATATTGTACAAAATTTTAATTTAACACTACGCTTAAATATCATCATCTTTGACACAAAAACACATTTATTTGACACTTTCATTAGTATACAAAGCCAATATGTTAGTTACATTTTGTTTTTCTTACTAATTGATCCATATTAAGGTACACTCTATCCTTAGATCTTATTAATATTATAAATGCGAAAGTTTAGATGGATGGATGTTTGTTAGAGTTTGTAGCCTAAACGGCGGATCAGGAAGAACACATAGGCTGTTTTCTTTTGTTTTTTTTTTAATTCCAAGCGAACGGAGTCGCGGGCGAAAGCTAGTTAATTAATAAATAAGTAAGGAAGTATTCTAATCTTACTTTTTGGATGGATGTTTGTAAGAGTTTGTAACTTATTAAACGGCTCAACGAATCTCGATGAAATTTGACATAGATAGAACTTAGTCTGGAAGAAAAAATACGCTACTTTTTAACTTTTTTTTATTTGTGTGGACAGAGCTGCGGACGAAAGCTAGTATTTGTATGAATGTGAGTATGCGGCGATTGTAATTTGTCAAGGGTACAGTTTCACTGTCGCAAATCTCGAGATAAATATATCTATGTCCATAGATGTTACCTCATACGTTCGAGTCTGTATAAAATTAACCATAGCCTAAATTAAAATAAATAAATAAAATAACTTTATTAATTTCCCCATTGGGCAGGGGACTGGTGTCCAAACTAGGGTGACCCCTGTGTGATGGATAAATTATAGCTAGGCATTCAGTTTTCCAAACAGTCTTTATTGTTTAATTCAACATATGTAACTCTATAGGTACGTTTGATACACAAGCATTTTCAACTACTCGCGTATAGTTACATCAATTAAAATTCAAATGGCTAGAACGTTTTTAAAAATTTAATAACGCATTATTACTACGGTAGAGCTGTAACGAACTCTGTTATCTTTATTGCCGGCGAGTGGATTTGAAAGTAGCACAACTTTATAAACTAAATCGTCCATTGTGAAGTAGATGATACACGAACATAATATAGTATTTATAGCGTTATACTTGCTCATTAACAGCAAACATGCGCTATCTTAATTTTCATACAAAAAATAAAAGGCGACTCCAAACGAGCGTTTCAGCCGCTCGTCGGACGAAAAGCGCAATAAAGTCGCGCGCCTCAAAATTCATAACTTTTAATTAACTGGAATTCTAACACAATAACAGGCTTTACGGTCGTATCAAATTTTCCGAAACGGACCGTACGCCGTCGTAAAATGTGAGAATGATTACAAATTTTAAAACAAACCGTTGTTACGTGAAATTTAGTGCTGCAAGCATCTGGCGTTTTGTTTAAGGGAGGTTTACGCCCTTAGCACACTGCCGCGGATTCGAACCGGAAATGAAACAAAACACTGACGAGAAGGTGAATTGTTACCTACTAATTCACACAGCAAACGGTTCGCATGCAAAATGAACGCTGATCCACTTATTAAATTAACTTAAGTTCGATGTTGATAAAATCGAATGCGCTGTTTGTCATTGTATTATTTCGTTCCACCAAACCGCACACACTCGATTGTACAGCGAAATTCGCATTTCGGTAGGGCTCCGCTTTCGTACGTCAGTGTGGTAAGGGCGTTAGGGCAGTAGTTTCGCGCCAGCAATGCTTGCGAGCCGCACTTTGCTCGGATCGTGTTAATTTGTCGCGACGCCGGGAACAGATGTTCGTCCGCCTCCGCCGCCGCCTCCACAGTCTCTTCGCTCCTTGCTCTCTATCAAAGCGGTACGCTTTAAATTTTAAAGCTATTTAATTAAGTTTCGCTAGCTAGCTCGAGGTTAACCTGTACTATGTTTCAAAGTGTAAACAAGCTCTGTTAAGGGTTAGTCTATAGTGTTTTCGGTTGCTTATCGGTCTAATAAAACTTTTGATCTTGGTTTTTATTTATATTTTGAATTTGTTATCTTTCTTATTTGTAATCATTGTAAATAACATCGATAATTGTTGGGCCCGAAAGTCAAAAGATTTCTTAATAAAACAAAAGAAAGAGAGTGAGTGGAAATCAGCGCCGGTACTAACAGCTACTAATTGTAATACCTTCTTTTCTCTCAATTTTACAGCGGTTTATTTAACTACTCATTACAGTTACAAATTGGTGCTTTTTCATTATCTATTCCAGTTACATTATTTTTAATTTAAATATTTTATGATATTAAATTTTCTTTATCTTTAGACATATCAGGTTATGATGTGTGAACCTCTTTACGTCGGAAGCCATAAGCAAACTTAATATAAGAGATTCTATTTAATTACCATTATATTTGCATAGAGGATACACTATTCAAAAATTATATTAGTACAGATAAAGGCACAAACGTTTAAAAATGAATCTTATTTAACAATAATTTTTGGCAATATATGCTCCTACTGATGATAATATAATAAAAACAAAAAACTCTGTTTAAGGGAATAATAATACCGTAACTAATGAATGTTTCCACTTTTGAAATACTGTGCACTTCTAAGTGTTTTGTATGTTGACTATAAACTCAAATAAAAAAAAAAAATATACAAACGAATTGAATACCTCCTTCTTTTGGGAAGTCGGTCAATAAATGACTTCAGAAACAAGGCCCGCAAAGAAAAGAGCAAAACTATTTAGTATCAATATTAGTTTTATAACCTTTTGAACTTATAATAAATTCTATAAACAAGACATTCTGTGAAAATATTATTTATCTCAACTCATGCAATCATTATAAATGAGAAAGTTTAGATGGATGGATGGATGTTTGTTAGAATTTGTAGCCTAAACGGCTGAACGGATTTTGATGAAATTTGGCATAGATGTAGTGGATAGTCTGGAAGAACACATATGGTACTAACTTTTTTTTTTATCCCACGCGGACGGAGTCGCGGGCGAAAGCTAGTTACAATATAAAAGTCGTCTTATATCGTATCGTGGAGAATTACCGTTAAATATAAAAATTAAGTTATCGGTATCATGACAAAGGAATATAAAAAGGAAAATTTCTGAATACATTTCACCGAAGGGCACATTCATTCGCATGAAAACCTGACAACAATTTACTTTTCCGACTCGAAATCGCCAGTTTTATTTCACCGACTTCGCAATTTGAACGAAACCGAAGACGATAAGTTTTAAGCGCCGCCTATAACGCCAGGAGGTACTTATAAAGTAAGCCTGCTCTATCTCGTCGCTCCGTCCCTTTTGTTCCCGACAGTTGAGCGTACAAAGCGCAAATCACGACATCGAGTCTCCGGCGAATTCGCGACACTAATCCCTGGATTCCAAGGTTTGTTCAATCAAATAAGTTCTTTGCTTTATAATTTAATTCGCATTTACACCCGAACCAAGATCCACCCGACGTCGCGTCGGTGGCGACCAAAAATTTTAATAACAAAATAACTTGGTAACTTTGTCCCGTCGGATATAATCGCGAAGTTGAAAGTAATAAGACAAAATTTTATGCATAACAAGGGGCCCCCTACTAAGGGGTGTAGGTAGGGGTGCGGGGGTTAGCATTTGTCGGCCTGCCTAGACAGAAATGAAACGTCAAGCCTTATGAAGACGAACAACTTCTTAACAAATATAAATCTCCTTTCCATCCAACGTAGGTTTTTAACGCAGTCTAGGGTAAAGGTTATTTATGGTGCCCGTTCTGTCAATGTACGAGTACTTGTGCTACTGTGCAACACGACGTCTATGGACATTCTGACTTAGAAATTTATTTATTTCACGGTATTTTAACTCTGCAACATAAAAATAAGTAAGTATCCAAGTGTTATACGATTATCCGCCAAGTAACAGTAAACTTAAATACTTAGTTCTACTAATTACTAACAAATGAAAACCGATGAGTGTTCAAAATAAAAATAAATAAAGAAATAAAGAAATAAATTAGAATATTCGTGAAGTTTTTATTTTTAAAGTATTAGATTCACAATTGTTTATTTATTTTATCACCGTACTTTTACGTCAATCATAACAATTTTGATATCCTCCTTCATATATTACAGGCGCAATTCATTAAAAACTTCAGTATCGAATACAACATATTTGGTACGTTAGAAATCGCGAAGCTTACCGCCGCTGCACTGCAGCGCCATCTGCCGCGGAATTAACATACGACAGGAAAATATATTAAAATACTGTCATCGCATCCAAGACACAGTTGCGGCACGTCATCGGCACCGGGCGTCGGCGGTGATTAGCGACGAAACGGGCGGGGGGAAGCGACAAGGAAAAAGGGCTACCCAAGCAATAATTACGTTACGTACCCCCTGTGAATAATTACCCTCGGCCAGATCAATTAGAATGCGACCCGGAATCAGAACCCTAGCTTAATGAGCCGGCAAATTTTTATTAGCATTCGATGCGATCGTAAACGATCTTTTATCAGCTAAATATGCAATTGAATATCGATTAGTGAACAGAAAAAATAATCGATATGGCAGATGTAACTTATGTTGATCATCGTTACCCGTAACATAGAAAATATAACGTGTCTGTTTCAATAAAAGCTGCAAGATTTTTCCAAAAATCATGTGGCATTAATTTTTGTCTTCTTAAATATTAATACATTACGAGCCCGATAATACATTTGTCGTGTAATTGAAGTGATTCCGTCGTCGCATTCGTTCGTCAGTCACATTTATCAATAATTTTTTGCGCGCATTAAAAAAACGCTATTTATCGAAGTAGCGAGGATGACACACGGAAAACGACCGGTTCGTCATACTCTCTCACAACTCGTAAAACATTTTTTTTCTACTTCCTACTAGGAGCGTTGTATCGTCAAAACATATGGCGAACTAAATTATGTTACCTACGTCTAAACGACAGAAAAATAAAAATGTCCAAACATTTGTATACATTAAATAAATTTATCATCCCGTTTCGTTTGTAGGATAGTCGCAGTGAAAAGGAAGCTGCCGAGCGCACATGGGGGCCGTCAAATCCCAAACGTATTATTTTTTTCAATATCACCGCGCGCTAGCTAATACGAGATAACGAAATTCGCGACAATCGTATGAATGTTCGCGCCGCGTGAAATCAGTTCTTTTGTTACAAAAAAGGCTCACTAGTGGCACCAAGGCATCGAGCTTCGGCCGTTCGTTCGGCGTGGGATACAGCCAACACGTGTATGTGGGCAGACGAGGGTACCTTCTGCGCAAACGTGTGACTTTTACCTGTCAAAATATGACGTCTCGCGTTTGGCTACAGATGTATCCATTGTCATCGGCCTAATCTAATTTAGTGTTGTCGAGCGTAAAAGTGTACGGCGCGCGATTAACACATTTTCGTGACGAATTATTGGAGGCTGTCAACCGGTTTGCGTAAGCCGTGACAGGAGAGTGGCAGGCCCGAGGGTGCGAATTCGGGGCAGCTAGTTTGACTCGGTCATGCGTGGATTGCACAGATTGTGTCATCTCAAACAATTTCTGCGTTGCATTGTCTATAACCCGCTTAGAGGACGACAACTCATCTCACATTTGTTGTCTACTTTGTTGCCGCCACCGCTAACATGTCAATAACATGAAAAGCTCGAGGGTATTGGGATAGGACTTGCGTATAATGAATTACATTTGTACGTGATTTTTCATCGTTACATTTGGTGATGAAAATGTAAATTTATTTATCTTGGTGTTTTTATTGGTGGTAAATGTGTTGTCTGGAGCAAAGAGATGAAGGCAATAAATGAAAATAAGACTGAAAGAATCAAAACTACGTATTGAAAATCTTTAATCTACATGGTTGTGATAAAAAATAACAGTTTATCTTGAAAACTCAACAGTTTGTTTCTTATTTTAGCTACAGCAGTCTAGTCGAAAATGTACAATATATTGTATTTTAATATTAAAATACCGTTCTAATGACCTTAATATATTATACACCATTTTGAATTACCTACATATTTGCATTTTATGTCTATTCGCATTGTTATAAAACATAGTAATTAATTTTTTACATAAAAGATAATGAGTATATTTTGTAGTACCAGGTTCCATGCTTAGACGGATTTCTAGATCTAAAGTTTCAACATATGAATTATAATTAATTATATAAACTAGAGTTAATGATACTATCATATCTCATTACCAACGATGTTTGCCTCAAGTTTCCATTAACAAAACACTTGTATAAAATTATAACGTTATAACAAGACCACGAATATAAAAGATTGCCATATTCTGGGAAAAAATGAAATTACAAGACGATTAAAGAGAGATTTAATGAAGCACCCGCAAGCCAGGATTTTATACTTTTAGTTAGCCTATACCTCTCTTTCTTCAAAGAGAATTAGTGTGAAGACATGTTTATAAACAAGTGTTAAGGCACTGGAAATGCACCGTAAGTGTTAACAAAGATAAGACATTACGGTAATTAATTTAAAATGATAATATTCACATTTGTGATTCTTAACGAAATTATAATAATTTTTGTTTGTATTATAAACTGGGAAAACATAACATAATAAGCTAATGGATATATTATGTTTTAGTTATACGAGCGAGGAATTAAGGAGGAAATATATATCACTGTAAAAAAAAACACTTTAAAACTTAATATTTAAATTGACTCGATGACTGATATTATTTAACTTACAGCTTAACACGAAAGTTGCGGTGCAATGGTCGAGTCACAATATGTGGCTATAATTAATGAATTATTTTTTTACTCTAATATAATAATAACTCGATAGAGACAATTGACATTAATAAATATATTAAAACTAGCTATTCCCTTGCGGCTTCATCCGCGTGTAATTATAAAAAAAATATTTCATTGTTTACCTACATTTGTCAAATTATCAAGTGCAAATGTCAAAATGACAAACCATGGCAAACTTGCTTCCTTTGATGTTGGCAGCAACTTATGGTCTCTTTCCCACATTAGGACTTTTATCCAAAATATGTACCCCCAAGTTTAATGGCGTGAAAATATATAGCCTAAAGCGTGACGTAAGTGTATGGCTTTTTATTAAAAAAGGAATTATTCAAAAATATGTTGTAATTGCTGACATCTTAGGCAACAAAGAAGTGTGTGTTTACGCTTTATTATATTAGTATAGATAAGCTTTCATACATATAATTTGAAAAGTGTTTAATGCAAATAGGTCTTCTTTCCCTAGTATCCGATGTGAACAATACCTATGCCGTCTACGATCGCAAGTAACTTATAAAAATGTAATAGAATCCAAACAAATCACCACAAATTAAAATTATTCAAATCTCAGCTGACGTCTACAGATATACCCTCCCTTATCTAATATATATTTGTTAAGATACAGTTACTTAGTAAAATTAGAGGGTAGGGGAGAAGTGTCACACAAAAGTTATTTAGATGTTTACGTGTGCATCGTTGCATTAAATAAGCAACGAATCGTTGCGGGGGGCGGCCGACTCGAACCTGGGACAATGGGTTCAGCAGCCGGCCACCCCGGCGCACTAACATGATTAACTTTTATATTGCCAATCGTGGCCACGGGAGTTAAAACATTTTTTTCTCGTTCTATGCTCTAATTGTAAGATTGCCTTTTTTCATATGTCATCAACTAAACTAGCTTTAATGGAGAAGGCCTTATGATATTTACTGGAGAAGTATATAGGGATAAAAAATGAACATTTCTTTCGTTTCTGTGTTTCAATCAATTTTCGGACTATGGTAAGTACAGAGGACTAAACAGTGGTATATAATTAAACTGAATTATATGTGGTATGATGTAACAAACAACATACATATGTCTGTGGAGGGTCGCGTCACCTAGACGACTGTCTAATGCGGAGATAATTCTCCAACAGAGGAGTTAATTGCGTACCATGCACCGTTCAAGCGGTAGGGAAGCGACGCACTCCCCGAGGAATCCTTCCCCATCTCAACAGCGGAGCTCTTAATCATTTACTTCTAATGGGGAGACGTCCGCCGGCTGCCGCATCTACTGACGCGTGAAATGTATCTTGCTTTCAAACCAACACAAGATTAAAAATAAGATGTGTGTGGTTTTGTTCAAAGTATCGATACTTGTTGGAACATCGTCTAAATGATTGTTATTTTATTTTTATTTAACTAGAATATGAATAGTGTCTCATCTTCATCTCACCTGCTGTTTATTTATAAAAGACTTATAACCATCACTATAATGTAATTGCTAATAAAAATCAACAAAAACCGTATCTAAGGTTGCAAAGCCTATATAAGCAATGGAATGTACTCGCTGTCTGCAAGTTCCTCGTATACATTTTGCGTTTATAAACAAATCAAATTGACTAACGCATATTTGACCACTCGAGCCGTAACCGTTTTGTGTAAAAAAATATGTCGCACCCAGAAATGTTTGCCGAAATGTGTCTAACATGAACAATAGCGAAGCCACCAACGCCGTCGCTCCAGAACCCCGCAGTGCGATTTATGAATAGAATAATGCGAGCGTACACAAAACCCGTGCGATGTCAGCATCATCAATCAATGTACCTCGAAATGTTTCATTAGTAAACATTAAGATGTTTGCTTACATGTCCGCCTGTTGTCTGTTTGAATTCCGTGAAACGAGCGTCTCTTCTTATGTTGCAACGGAGTATTTGGCAATTATATATCCATGGTTAGGTTGACGACGCGGGAGGCAACGGCCACTGAGGTGAGAACGCATTTTAATGCAACTCAGTCGTTCTATTGCAAAATACACTGACAATAAGTGATTCATGTCTGACCAGAGACTGACAGAAAGTAAGATATCAATTCGGGAATTGGGTTTGGACGAAAAATTTACCTTTTTTTCGTCGCCATGTCATAAATTATGTTTTTATCTCATTCGATACTTAAAGTCGTGTTGTATTTATCGTGGTTATTGTGTTTTTATAGATCTGAATACAATGGTTATACGTTTTATTTTGTTATACCTATGTTTTATAGTTACTTTTTAATTTTATTTTATTCTAATGTAAGTCATACTTTAGTATCTACTAATTTGAGATATTTCTGTGTTAGATCATTTGCAATTATTTTAATTAGATCAAGGAAATGTGCTATCTCCGATTGAATTTCTAAAATTGTTATAATTGTTTGACGTTAAGATGTTTCCATTTGATCATCCAAATTTCAAAATTCAAGACTACATATTTAGTTGTTAGTTTGTCATGTTAAAAACATTCGTTAAAAATAATTATAATAAACAGCCGTGTGAACAACAATCACCGAATTTGTGTTTTTATTGTATTGTTTCGCATACCTGTACCTTTAAATAAAAGAATACAGACCCTGACGTCATCGCATGAACCCGTGTAAACAAAAAGGAAGTAATACTTTACTATAGAAAAGAAAGAGGTTATTATAAAAAGAAATACATAAATAAATTCGAATGGTATTTTAAAACAGTTTAAATTGATTAAGCGATAAACCAACGAACCGATACAAATGTACGAAATTAGAATAAACTTCGTTTTCGTAGGGTTTCGGAGCTTACGCATGACGCACAGCACAGTGACTACGAGCTCACGCCTAGTGAAATGTGAAAGGAGTCACGGTTGTTGTTATACTGTTGCTGTGAAAGTATGCGCAGGCGCCTTACAAGTTATTTTATTTTATAAATGAATAAATGTCTTTGTGCGTTTGAATTTAAAGTTTAAAATTGCACGCACCAGACATATACAACTGTTAGTGGTAAAATTAGCATTTATTATCTGAAAGATTTTTTATAATGTTTTTAAATAAAGTAATTTTACTAACGTCTCTCTATTCGGAAATGTACCTGGAAATTGAAAAAAATCTCTAAATCTAGTTTAGGCCTTCAATTTCAGGACATCAAATGGTTATTAATCTAATTAGATTTTATTACACTTTTATGTTTATTCCAATTAGATTCAAACACTAATTAAACATGGTCTTCAAAATTACTTTTTACTCATATCATGTAGAGTTTTTCTTAAGATTTATGTTGATTTTAGTAATTCAGTAACTGTAATAATTGCATGCAATAAACGAGATACAGTTATAAAGAAATTAAAACAAATATTTGCAATGTTCTCAAGGGTATTTTAATATTTTTACAGTTTTTGAATACAATGTTTTTCATATCTGTTAAAGAATCAACGGACAATGCACGTTGAATAAGTTAAAAATTTGCATTGTCATTGTAAAATAAGCCATGTGACGTCATTTATAAATTCTAATATCCATAAATGGGTTCAGCAAAGAGGATTTTAGTGATGTTCTACTGAGTATCGATAGTAAGCACGACTTGGTAATGATCGATGACTGGCATAGGCAAGGACACCCACATGAAATCCTTAATAGATCTATAGTGTACTGGAATAGACAATCTAGACGATGTTTTAAATTTTAATTTTATAATTGTTATTAATCAACATTTAAAGTATAAAATTATTCTCAAGATTTATATTTAATATCGTTGTTTTTTACTTCATTGTTTTATGTTTCACTAGCTTTCGCCCGCGACTCAGTCTATGCCAAATTTCATCAAGATCCGTGGAGCAGTTTAAGCTACAAACTGTAACAAACATCTATCCAGCCATCCATCTAAACATTCGCATTTATAATATTAGTAAGATTGAATATTCCTATTAAATTCAACTGAAATTACACTTATTAAGCAAACAATGTTGTCTCTGTTTTGTTTAAGCGAATGAAAAGGATGACAATACATAGAAACACGAATATTACGATAATGCAATTCTACAGTTAAATTTTCTTGTTTTAGTACAATATTTGCGTAAAAAAATAATAACACATAAACTCAACTGTTTCCTAATAAAGACTGTTATCACCTGTGTCGCTCATGATATTTATAGACAAATTATACAAATTATGGAACTTAAAAACTAATGCATACGAGCCATATTTAACTATATGTGTAATATTTTTAGAAAGTGTTGAAAGCAGAGCCAATTAAATTGCTTACATTACTTATGTTTACGCGTTCGGAACAAACGACCAAATGTGCGTCTTATTAAACCTTGAGTTTAACTTGATTTTTAATTATGATAATTTAATTACACTTGTTTTAACATGAGGTTATACCTATGCTTATTATTTAGACATCAAGTAATAACACCAATAAAAATTGTATTTTAAGTACAAATAGTATACAATAAGTGTGCACAAGAAAATTATAACATTTGTTATGTTTATTATATGAAATAAATAAGGATTTTTTTTATTTTTTATTTAAAAGTCACTTCCAGTTATTTATATATCTGCGTTATTGTAAGACACACATCTCGATACATCATTGATCGTGGCGCGATATTCAGCTAGCGTCATGTTGACTAGACCAGACATGAACACCCCATGTTGTTCATCTCTCATTAATAGAATTAATGGGGACGTTTCCGTCTGTCTTTAATTCATCGTTACACAACAAATCGAAGCATAAAATATGACTGCTAAAGAGCGCGAGCCGAAAATGTTGTTTGTAATTTGTGTAGCGACTTTTTATATTGGTTTTAGTTTTTCTATGACTATTCGGATATAAACTTAAAATCTTTTAAGAGCGCGCACACCTATGACTATACTATCGCTTAACTGTTTAGTCTCCTTTGATTGCTATGAGCTTATAGGGAGGTGCGCATACTACTCGATTTTTAGTTGTGCAACTAAACTATTGAATTTGCTGCGAAACAATCAACAATCGCCCAACTGTTGTGCGATAGTTTAGTCAAAGGTGTGCGCCCGCTCTTACTTTATACTGATTGGAATAGATTACATAAGATTTTTCTATATTGCAGACTGCTTCCTAGGGCACAAAATGCCTACAGATGGTAAGTCGTTTACAAATAATTGTGAAAAATATAAATAACACGATGTGTGAATTCATTGATTCCGTTATTTCAAAAAGGGACAAAAGTACTACAAAGAATAATGATTAATTTATCTATACTATTATAATAAAGCGTAAACACACACTTCTTTGTTGCCTAAGATGTCAGCAATTACAGCATATTTTTGAATAATTGTTTTTTTAATAAAAAGTCCTATACTTACGTCACGCTTTAGGCTGTATATTTTCACGCCATTAAACTTAGGGGGTAAATATTTTGGATAAAAACGCTAATGTGGGAAAGAGACCATAAGTTGCTGCCAACATCAAGGAAGCAATATTGCCATGGTATGTCATCATGTCATGTCATTTTGATATTTGCAATTAATAATTTGACAAATGTAGGTAAATAATGAAATAAAGTTTTTATAATTTCACGCGGATGAAACCGCATGGGAACAACTAGTAATTTGATAAAAAGCTAACAATCGAATCGAAACAATCGTAATAACTTCATTCAGATATACATTCAATACGTTTGTAAGAGAATGTATATTCGTGTCAGACGTTATAGAGCTTTATTACGTTCCGAATAAGGGCTATAATCGTATCACGTATTATTAGTAATCACTATACCAAGTTTATACCCTTCGTTAGACATCGTTATGGACGTTATGATAACAGAGAAAGGGTCGGGTTATTCTTTTAAAGGGGTGTTATTAAAACTCATTTAAATGAGTAACAGTAATAAAGAACGGAATGGATTATAACCTCTTCGGTATAAATACTAAATGATATCCTTCGATACCAGAACACTAAGGATCTGTACTCAGCGGTTATTAAACCACACTAAATGATAATTTTAAATACTTGCACTTACGTATTCTTTACAATGTTTCCTATTCTATGCTATATCTGATTTCATATTCAAAGCTTATCGATTTTTTATTTAATTATTAGTAGATTTTTGGTAATTTACTAATATATGTTTTGTCATTCCAACTAAGCTCAAGGTTTGTACTAGGATATGGTTTACGACAATAGTCGAATGGCGGGATTCGAACCCTCGATCGCGTGATCGGAAATCCGTACCCTTAACCATTAGGCTATTGGCGCTTAAGATTAAATTATGTAATGATAAATATAAATAATTATAAATGTTACTTTAATTATGTAGATTAAATTTAATGATGTTGTGTTAAAAGTAAATCATTATCCATAAGTTTTAATAGATAGCCCTTAATCATCTGTAATGTATTTTTAAAGAATGTATTCAATTTAAATGAAACTTAAAAAAAAAAACAATAAAATTAATATGAGGACTAATCGGACGATGTCCCACTCAGCTGGATAACTCCCCGCGTACAGAGTTATGATAAATCATTAAACGACAAGCAATATAGCGTAATACAAACATTCCACAAATTCAAAGACGCATACCTCGGGATATTCAAAGTTAATTATATCATACTTAGGTTCATTAATCATTGGATATAACATAATTTATATAGTGGTGGGCCGCGTGCATTAATAATTTGGACAGTGAAATGTTTATAAGTTTTAATAAATACATGACACGGAGTAAAGCAAACAAACAAACAATGATGGGCAGCCGGGGAAGAAAGCGCGTGCCGTGGATTAGAGAAATTTTCATATCAAAGAGCCTCAGTTTCATGAATTGCTCGGGTCTGGGGCGCGGCGTAATGTCTTCCTTTATTTGACGTGCTGCGTGGGAGAATTTAATTTGTTGCACTTTACGTTTAATCGCATTAAGCGATATTCATATCTTTTTTTCACTCTCGCGTTCACCCTCTCTCTTATCGTCGTTTTGCATGGCCGTTTGTTTGATTCCGTCTCATGTTTTTAAATTGATTGTTCTCAGTTTGTTGTTACAATTTATTACATTCTCTTTTTTTGGTGTCTCGTCCTTTCTTTTCGTTGAATGTTGTGTTATTTGTTATATATGTTCTTTATCATATTACTTTTTGTATGTGTTTTAGTCGATGACTGTGGTTGAGATATCATTTCGATTTCAATTGTTTCTCAGGAGAACAAATTTTAATATTATTAATTCGATTCTATTATAGGAATTGGTATAGGAATAGCGACTGGAGTAGATAATCAACTTAAAACCAAAATAGATGGAGGAGGTTTTTCATCCGAAGTATCTTTATTATATCTCAGCTTATCACCATTGTTCTTAGTAAGTGTTTTATTGTCATTTCCAATCGTTATACATTCGTTTCATTAGATAATAGAAGGCGAGTGTAGCGGGCGGTAGTCCGGCGACGTTATTCCGGCGTCCGCGGCGTTTCGCGGACCACCGGCATTCGGCATTGTCAGATTTGTTCCCATTTCCATGAATTTTGTTTATTCAACAGTATAAGGTTTGTGTGTGCGTGTGTTTGTTTGTTTGTTTTTTTTCTATCTTTTTTGTACGTATACTCTTGATTTATTCCCGCCCATTAGGTCACGGTGAGTAATGCTGCGACGCCGGGCCGTCCGCGCCCCGGGGCGTCCGATACATTCGCGTAGATAGCGGCTACACGTGTTGTCAACTTGTACATTTTCATCCGAATACGGCGTATATGTTTGATAAATTTTTACTTAACCAAATTAGTACGGTATCTCGATAATCGCGCGTTTTGAAGGTGTCGGTTATTAAGTTCAACGGCGGGTGTTCTTAGCGTTTAACATGCTTTTTATGACGATAGAGAATCTTTTTTTTTTTTTCAACTTTAATATGAAAAGGTAAAAGCTATAGCTGTGGGTTGTTTTGACCTTCGCCTAATATATTACGATAGTCAGCAAACTCATAATTACGACTAATTAGAGTTTGACTAATTCACACATAGTTTTAATAAGTCAACACGTAAGGAATTAAATACACGTGCTATGAATTCGTTGGGCCATGTTATATTACACATTGCTTCTATTCGTGAGATAAGCGCATCAAAATCTTATAAGTCAGCATATATTTCACGCATACTAATTGTAAACTTAGTATATAATCGGACATTACTTAATAAGTTATTTGCTGTAGTTGTTACGAAATTGGCATATATTTTGATCATTCATAGAAATGTCCAGGTAATATGATAAAAGACCAATATGACAACCAATTGTTCACATTAAGCTTAAAAGATATCTTACTATTATTATAAATGCGAAAGTTTAGACGGATGGATGGATGTTTGTTAGAGTTTGTAGCTTAAACAGCTAAACGGATTTCAATGAAATTTTATATAGATGTAAAGGATAGTATGGAAGAACACATAGGATACTCACTTTGGTTTTTTCTAATTCCACGCAGACGGAGTCGCGCGCGATAGCTAGTATAAAAATCATCAAGAATATCTCAGCACTCAATAGGTAAAGGAATTTAGTGAATGTGTATTTACAATAAGTTAACAAGTCACACATCGAGTGACTAACAACAGTTAGCTAGTTGTAATAGTGCAGCGTCATTGGGTGTCAGAAACATTCATAAACAACTTGAACAAATCAACAAAATACTGTAAACAAAAGCCACTTGTCACCCAACCTAAGGGCTTTTTGTTTGTCTTGCATTTTTATAACAAGAGTTTTTGTGGAGAGTCGATGTAGGAAGGAAGACGCCGCGGGCGGTCCTAGCCCCATGGGGTTTGCGTATACAAAACATTTCGTGATCCATAAAGACAAAAGGAAAATTAAAATCTGTAAAACTCTTGGGACGAGCTGCGCGCTCTTATGGACATATTGCTGGTACGAAATGGAGACACGAGCGTTGCTGATGCCAAATTAGAGTGCCCGTTTAATGTGCTTGTCTTATTCACTGCTGAAGGAAAAAGTGATATTAAATTACGATTCGCAAATTTCAGTAACATCAGTGACTTTTTAGAGATTTTTTCCTTAATCGTATTCAAAAAAATAATGCTTGTCATGCAACATTTATTTTATACTAGCTTTCGTCCGCGACTCCATCTGCGTGGAATTAAAAAAAAACAAAAGTGAGTAGCCTATATATTATTCCAGACTATCCTCTGCATCTATACCAAATTTCATCGAGAACCGTTCAGCCTACAAACTCTATCAAACATCCATCCATCCATCCATCTAAACTTTCGCATTTATAATATTAGTATGAAGTATGACATCAATGTGTCTATAGTTTTCAAAAAATGTAGAGGTTAACAATAGCTAGTAAATGTGGTAACTTGCCACAAATGCCCATTGCAAGTATTTTTTGCATTTAGTTTTTATACAAGTGTCTCGTATTATACGTATCTATGAATATACAGTCAATTGGAGTGCTAATTGCTAAAAGCAATCAAATCATTAAAAAGTGCAAGATGTGTTTGAAAAACAAACACATTTAAGACTGGAACATAGAGCTGAGAGATGTTTGCTTTAATTATTCTTTGTAGAGCGCACTACAAACGAATAAACTCGTCTGTGGCACAAACACAAGGGCACTCCACTTGCGTACATAATAAAGTATTTACATATTATTCATGGAAACAAATGTCCTTTGAATGGTTTTTGAATTTGTTGACTTAATACAAAGTGCTTTTACGTGAGGTGGCCTTTCTGTCGGCGACATCGTATAATGGATGGCCGGACATTCACATTTTGCACAAATGTTTCTCTTATTTAGAGATCGTAAAATTTATTATCTTCGAGTATCATGCTTTGCATTGTCTTTATTGGGTTATTATAGAGCTCAGAATTAACCCATGCTTCATATCATGTTTTCATTGCACACGACGGTATAAGAGTATTTCGTGAATAATTTTACAATGAACGAGTGTTGTTCGTGCAACACTGTTTCTATCATAAGAGTATGAATTTTTCATGGAATATAAGTTTATCTATACACATATTATAAAGAGTGGAGATTTAGATTTTTGTATGTATTGAAATAACTCAAAAACTACCGGATCGATTGCAAATATTCTTGCACCATTAAAAAGCTACGTTATCAGTGAGTAACATAGGCAATTTTTAATTCCACGCGTACGACATCGCGAGCAACAACTAGTACTTACTAAACATGTTTTATGGAATGAATTTCTATTGGACATCAAGTCGAAGATATTTTTTGTGTTTATCGTATATTAAATGTCGTATTTATATTCACATTAGTTTGTATATAATCTTTAAAATTATTTGTGAAACACACACACAATATTTTCTTAACAAACCATGAGAATTTTTATATTCAATACGGTTTTAAGTTCATTTCTTTCAAACTTGAAAGGCTGAAAGTTTCTTTCATTGCTTCTTTAAAACACATTTTCGGTTTTTCTATATGTCTAAGAACATAAAACAAAATATACGTACCATGAATCTGTGAAACCTCAGAGATGTGTAGATGATAATAAAGTTTGTCGCAACTTTAATCCAGCTTTCTTAAACGGGAATTATGAACATTGTTATAATCTGATGAAACTGTCGCAATCTGTTAGATAAGATATGTTAAAACGGTCTGTTTATTAATGCTTAATATTAATTACGGAAACATAAAAAATAGTCATTTCTTGAAAATAATCTAAAAACTAAAACTAAATCAGAATGGGTTACGATCAATCCCAGTCAATATTTCTGCCCGTCCGTATTTGTGTTACACACCTTCGCTGTTTTTTTTTATTGAAAATATCGTATCGTATTGCTTATTTTCGTGTAAGTAAGGACCATTCTTTATCACATCACCAGCTCACTATACGTCCCCACCGAGGGGCTCGGAGCCTACCCTAAAGTTAGGGTAACTAGGCCATAGTCAACCACGCTGGCCAAGTGCGGGTTGGTTGACTTCACACATATCTTTGAATTTCTTCGCCAATATGTGCAGGTTGCATCACGATGTTTTCCTTCACCGTAAGAACGTCGGGTAAATTATGTACATATGAAAATTCTAAAAATGAAAAAATCACATTGGTACATGGCGGCGGGATTCGAGCCCAAGACCTGTAGATTACAAGTCAAGTGCTTAAACCACTGAGCCACCGACGCTCTTCTATTCTTTATAAACCATATTATCTTACTGAATGCAATCATTTCAAAATGATCGGTGTAATTGTGTATTTATAACCATTTTAAAAATGTATCGTAGACCTATTAATATTCAGACATCCGCGATAAATCCATTCGCTGAGAAAATACTCTACAATACAAAAATGATAGAATCAATATTGAATACCGTGGAGTATTGGAAGGCAACTAGTTCACGCTGCCACTTATTTATGAGCGGGCTGTGTTCGAACAAAAACAAAACATTGCGGAGAGCTTCGCACCTCATAGGTGCCGAGACCGCATCCAGAGAGCTCTCACACAATACAAATACTTCGAAATTAATCTTTACCTCATTTTATTGTAAGATTTGTAGATCAAATTTTGCTTTTGTATACGAGTATTCATTGATTATTCATTCTGATGATATTGTCAGTGACTTGTAATATCTTTCTTCTACTCTCTTCAGCTCTTGTAAAATCCAGAAACATGAAGTCAGATACTACTTTTAGGACCAAAGCTATGACAGACTAGATGTACTGTGTTGTTTATGTTGGGAGATTGTATGCAATTTGAATATTTGAAACAAACGTTGAAGTTTAACGGCCAAATACTGGAACAAAACCTAAACGCTTCGCTTCGTAAGAGCCGCTTACAATCTGACACACGTCCAAATTCTCTATTGGAGCGTGACCTTTTCATTTAAAACGCTGTTACTTATTTAAATAGCGTTTCAGTGTTCGGCCGTATGTGTAAAAGATTCAAGGGAGATTAATATTTTAATATACGATTTTGTTTTGATATTGGCTGTGTAAGTAGTAAGTGAGATGTTAGTGGCTTATTGTATGTATGGACAAGCGTGAGAGAAGTTCGCCGTTGTCCGGAAATCTTTGGAGTAATAAAGAGCTAAGGTAGAAAGCGCCCGCACGCTGTGTGATAGATGCCCCACGGGCAAGCGACAAAAAAATAACAAAATCGTCTTAGCAAACATGTTTAATAAAACGAATGACTCGCTCGTATATCTTCACCTGCTTAGTATGACATAAATAATAATAACATTATGTTGTACACGTTCAAGAAGTCCCAACAAATTCTCATTCACTAGAAAATAAGACGTTCCACAAAAAATATTGTCCGAGTTATTAAGATGAGTCAGAAATAGAATAAAACTTGGAATTCTAATGTCCCGCTGTTGGTCAACGTATGCCTTTGTGTATGTTTACATGACTAATGTCACATGAATTTGGATTAAGGTACAACAAGAACATTAATAATTCGTACCTTGACGACTACATTTCAAACTATAATATATTATAATTTGTATCTTTTTGATATATCAAATACAAAAGTTAAGACATTCCCTCTTTTAGTAAGCAATAAAAACTCTAAGAGCTGAAATCGTCTGCAAGACGAAGTCTAGAATAGGACATTAAAATCATTTTTAATTCATAAACATCACAAAAATAGAAACGACTCTTTTTAAAGCTAACTTCAACTATCAGAGTATTAAAATCCGAAGAGGATGAAGTAAATTCCTTGTATATTGATTCTAGTTTTTATTCCAAATAAACATATTTTTAATATTATTTGGGCCATTAGATTTCAGTTTAGCTTGTGCTTGTTAATAAGGAGGAAAAAATATTAATTGAAAAGCGAATTTGAACCCTAATAATTTCCTTTCGACATCTCTATCCTACTCGTCAACTAGGCTTTAAAACTGTTATAATTTCTGATGTCTTGTCGAGTGTTTCGATAATTACTTTCTGTTCTCAGACTGTTCAAGTAAAGTTCGGCTAATGAAAGGATGGCACAACGTCAATTGCAAATAATTTGGATTAATATTTAGTGTCGACGTGTCCAATAAAGTAGCGTCGAGTTCTAGGGGTCGTAAAAATCAATTAGCCGGCCTGATGTTATGTAACCGCACGCTTCCGAATACCTCCTTTTATTATCAATTAGATAGGTTTATGTGTGGAGTAGATGCGGATTAGGCGGCGCGGGACGACGTGCGTGTCTGCGATGGCCGGCGGCGGCTTAGCCCGGGGATGCGGTCACCCCCGGCCACGATGACAGCTGCTTTTGCTCGCGTCCCAACTTCAATTTTATACCGCGAAATTGACAGCTACGTAACACCATGCTTCATCGGTACGTGTTCCCAGCCGTGTTCCGATGCGCGCAATAAAATACACTTACGTCCGTGTTCGCGGCGCGAGGGTTCACCGCACGGCGGGTTTCGATTTATGTTGTTTTATATGAGCTTGTCCGTTTTTGTTAATGTGTAAATTAAATCAGAGCTGGTGCGTTTGTTTTATTAAAAGAAAGAACACGGGCGCCGCACAATTTTAATGTTCTCAGCTTGCAACCGGCAATCAAGCTCGTGGAGTACTTTTTGGTAATGTTCATGCTGCATATATTCAGAGATAGCATCGCTGGCGCTGCTGCGCTGTGTACGGCCCGTGAACACTGCACAAGGACGAAGTGCCGCAACATATTTGCATATTTTTTGTATCTTAATTCCGAGTCTTGTATTTCATTGCAAAGGTACATATTCATTTCGAACGAGATTAAAATTGCGCCAAAATCCGCCCATTGTTGATTTTAATGCATTTACGTATATCTTAATTACCGTTATGCAAAAGGAAAAAAATAAATATTTAATAAAAACTTTAGTTAAATAATTAAGCGGTTATCGAAATTACAAGTGCAACAGTTAAGTTTGAAATTATCATTTATGTGTGTTAAACGAATGGAACGCTTTTACAGATATTTTTAATAACGGTAGCTCAATGATGTTAAGATTATAATTTAATAAGCGTAACATAAAATGAAAAACAAATATGAATCCGTATTCCAATGGAAAGGATATTTCAATTTAGAACGATCTTGGAATATCACCCTCAATACCAGTACATACATACGTACAGAGTGTTTTCAATTAATAATGTTTATTTTTACTTTAAACGGTATGACTAGTCAACCATGCAAATTTCAGAATCCTAGAATTGTTTACAAAGTTTTCTTAAGTTATATTTAATTATTAGGCAAACAACACAAAATGTACGTCAAACAGATGGGTGGCCCGGTTGTACAGAGATTTCGGATAAAATCGCCAATTAACCAAAGAGGTTTTTTTATGAAGTCACGATAACAGAGTGACCAGTTGGTTCGACTTCAAATCTCAGGGGTTCAGATCGAATCTCGATAATATGTAAGCTTCCAACGGATTTCCTACCTCTTTATATTCAACTAGCTTTCGCCCGCGACTCCGCCCGCATGTAATAAAAAGAAACAAAAGCAAGTAGCCTATGTGTTCTTCCAGACTATCCTCTACATCTATGACAAATTTCATCCAGATCCGTTTAGTCGTGTAGGCTACAAACTCTAACAAACATCCATCCATCCATCCGTCCATACAAAATTTCGGATTTATAATATTAGTATGATTGCAGAGATTATAGGTTTCCATTGATTGCGGTTCTGTCTCAATTATCTCGCGTTTTCCACATTCATATAACCCAAGCATGCTCGTCAGTTTCGTGTGCATTTATTCCAAACTAGCCTATGTCCGCGACTTCGTCCGCGCGTAATTAATAAAAATTATAGTAAGTCGCTTATGCGTTGTTCCAGACTATGTATGTTCTTTGAACTACTTTAGGTGTTGAACTATCATTACACCTAAATGGTATGCTTTGATGAAAATAAAATCTTTGCACATATGTGAATTTCAAACAATTAATTCAGTCAGTGAACGGCGCCAGGCTAAATGCTCTTCGAGTTGAAAACTCCGATATCGGAAAGCAATCACGGCTTCAAACGAAGAATTCATTTAGAGAAGTTCAAACTCCGACGTAATCCTAAAGCCGTGGCCGTGTTGGAATTTCTCATCATTGATTTGCACGGCCCGTGTCGTCGACGGCGTGCAAGTATTCACAAGTTCTATATTTGATTCCATTACAAATAATAATGGGACAAATCTTTATGGTATGTTATATAGAAACTTGGAAATTCACTTTAAGCAAAAATAATAACTTTCTGCATCAATGACACTATTTACTGTGCCTAGATTTAATCACAAATAAAAATGAGTTCCAATTTAAATTAAAACAAAAGAAATTGACAACAAATTAAATCAGTTATTATTAGCTACGGGAACTATCGACCTCCACACAAGCTCATAGGAATCAAAGCGAGACTAAACAGTTGTGCGATAGTTTAGTTTCAGGTGTGAGCACGCTCTAAGAGCACTACAAATTTATTATTTACAATTCATTAACATAACTCTTGGAAATAAATTTAAAAAGTAGTACTTTATAACGAAAAGCAATATGCGAAAAATGTTATTCCTTTGTAAATATTTTACTAGTTAGTGATATATTTTCGTCGTATTTCTTAACAAACGTTATAAAATATTCCTAATTAACAACAAATACGTAAAACGAACTGTTCTAAAAGTCGTTAATGCCTAATTTTAATATGCGGTTTGTTAAAAATGTCCGTTTAAACATCTAACACGCGTGGAATGCTTTTGAATCAAGATAAATATGGCCGGCGGCCGCTTCGTATCTCGTAAATCGCTCGAAATCTGTTTTGTACGAAACAGATAATAAATAAATTCGAAGGCCCCGGTGATCTCTATGCATATAGCGGCAGCATTACGCAATAGTTTGATTTATTAGTTTCGGCAAGGTGCACGAAATTCTAACGGCTCACCCTCCGAGGCGTGATAGAATTTCGCTGGCATATTCTCTACAGTATTGTCAATAAATCCTGTCAGTACATCTGTACTGGTTTTATAAAACATTCATCTTTATAGTATTTTTATCATTTAACAGATAGATGTTTTTATTACTTTTTGGAATTGATTACTTAATTATTAAAGAACATCGTTTATCCATTTATCAATCCTTGTTAATACTAATATTAGAACAAATAAAATTTGAAATGAAAAAACTAATTAAAGTTTGTGATAATAGTATTTATAAAAATGTAAAAAAGTAAGGTAAAGTAAGGAGAGCAAGCTAGTGTTTTCATATATGCGAAAAACTACTGAGATAGGCCGGCGGTGATAAATGTGAGGGAAGGTATGAATAAATTTGGCCGGTTGCGCAGAAATCTGAAGTGATTAGGTTCGACACCTTGGCCGGAGCAGGTGGGCTTGACTTAGTTGCTCGCACCTTTGTACTTAAGCGCATATAACTTGTTACATCGTAAATTATTCGTGACGGCCGATATTAAATTGTAATTTAATACTTTTACTTCAAACAACACTTATCTATTCAATTAGTATAATATAAAAATATTTAGATTATCGTCACATGATATTGAAGTTACAAAATATTTATGACATAAGACATTTGACAATGTGTCCGCAAAGACCTTATATAAAGCTTTCAGACCTTTAGTTTACTTAGTAAACTAGCTTTTGCCCTCGACTTCGTTCGCACGGAATAAGAAAAACACCTAGTAACTTTTTTTTTATAATAACATGGGGCAAACTAGCGGTGTGAACACCGAGGTGGTCAACGACGCCCATGGACATCCGTAACACCAGAGGAACTACAGATGCGTTGCCGGCCTTTGAGGAAATGACAGGCTCGCTTCTTGAAGGACCCTAAGTCGTATTGGTGTATAACTAACATATGTGTTCTAAAATATGTTCTACTTTAAATTTTAGCGAGATCTGTTTAGCCGTTCTGAAGAAACGTCACTAACATGCATCCATCCAAATTCATAAAAATAATGTCTAACTTTATATTGATAGTACAATGATAAGTTTTAATCCTTACAGCATTTAATGTCAATAGGATAGATCCGCTGACAACGTTCCTAAAAATCGTTATTTATAATTGGTGAGATTTTAACATTTTAAATAACTTTACTTCCTTCATTTTTACGAATAAATAAATTTAATTTCAAAAGTAATAAATTTCTTGGTAATATAATTTTATTTTTTAGTAAATTTTTAACATTACCCAATTTCAAAATTTACATTCTCAATTACGTTAATCCTTATAACACTTTAAAATATTGTTAACTTACAGTAAATTTAATAAAATATTTACATCAAGTTAAAACTATACCAGGTGCGCCATCTGTCGCTAAACGTTGAAAACTTGTTAAGCTAGACCTAACCTTTAAGTCATATCTCGTGTCTCATTTGAACGTATAACATTATTCCTTAACTCTAATAATATTAAGAGCTTTATTTTGTTAATTACAGAAAAGCACGTTTCAACAGTTGACTAAGCTACGGTTTTTTCTTTCTTATAACAGCAACAGTTATTTAGTTTGCATATTAACAAAGGTACTTAACGAGTTCTAGTTGTCATTACTTACCAAAATCTCTGCAAATACGACGTTAATTTGTCCACCTCCAAGTACTAGGTCGTATATGAGGCCGTAAACTTATGAACTTTATTGTATCGTGTCAACTAATTAAAAGCCATGACTCTGGCAAACAATTTTATTGCGGCAATCATCTGCAAGCTCTAATCTGTATAAAGGTGGGCACATAACTATAAAATGTATTCGAGCATTGGTCCCGCGCGGCCGGCTCGTTTGATTGGTTTCGGGTTATTAGCCTCTATTTGTATTGTCAATGTTTATTGCTGTTTTATGTGTACTAGCGGTTTTATTACGCATTCAATTGCTATAGTGACGGATTTGATTAAGTAAAGCCGTACTTTTGTTTGTCATCGTGGATTGTTATTTTTTTATTAGGTTCCATCGTTTCCGCTTTCGGAATGTCTTTGAACGAGACAATTATTTTATAACTTTATTTTCATACAATAAAATGAAAAGTAACATTTAATTAATTATTAGTATATTGTAAAGCTTCGTAATGACAAAGTGTTAATTTCTTTTACTTATTTTATTACACACACGCACACACACACACACACACACAAAAGCCTTAAGTTTACCAACGTATTGTTAATGATTTTTTAAGAAAGATAAAATTACTAGGATGTTATTCTCTTAAAATCTATATCTATACTAATATTATAAAGAGGAAAGATTTGTATTTTTGTATTTTTGTATGTATTGAAATAACTCAAAAACTACTGGGCCGATTTTAAAAATTCTTTCACCGTTAGAAAGGTAATTTATCTGTGAGTAACATAGGCTATATTTTTTAATTTTACGCGCGCGAAGTCGCGAGCAACAGCTAGTATTATATAATTTGCAAAAATCAAATACCTTAGGTCCCTAAGTTAACATTTTCTTGTTGATTATATTGTTGTTTACAGAATGAATATAACAGTTAATGTTACGGAATCTAAATTTATCTATTTCTCTATTAATCTACTATCTAATAGTACTTGACTATTATATAGGCATATCTATTAAAAATTTAATATTATATCTAATACTTTATTTCTAGGTTTACTATAGTGGATAGCTTTATTTACATAATACCTTTAAGTAATATATAGACATAACCAATTAGGATTTAATTATTTTAAGAATAAGATTTTTAAAATAAGCTATTTGATTCCTTATTTAAGTAAAACAGATCCCATCTACAATATACTTTTTTTATTAAATTGGGGGGTAACCAGAAAGTCGTTCCTATAAAATTTGAACAGTACTTTCAGTGAGTGTTGATAATTACTTGATGATGAACGACTATATGAATGTGATTTATTGAATTATTGATTTACTGTCTATTCATTTCTTAAGTTTCAACGGTCGATTAACGCGATTTTAACTTAATATCTATCTTTTGTTACATTAGCATGTCTATGTTTACTTATTCGCTTAGATTAAGTTTCAAAAGCTCTTTACCTTCAAGATATTTCAACAACTCCATTAATTAAACTTCTCGTTTTAATTAATTTAAATAACGACTTTCCGTATGCGGGGGTTCTGTGTCTAACGTGGCTCTTAAAAGTAGAAAAAAGCGGTTCTTTTATTAGCCTTTAAGCATTGTTTAAGAGTTAAGAGCTGAAGGGTGGCACCCTCTTTGAATATACCCGTTTTACCGAATCATTATCGACTTTCTCTACATTCAGTTTGTAATCCACTTTATATTATAATGGTTGTGTTTTATTAAGTTTACGAATGTCGATTTTATTTATTAAAATACAGATATATAGAAGAAAGTACAAGTAATGTGCAGGAATTGGGGTGAGAAATAAAAAAAATACTTTGAAATAAAGATTTAATTACAATCGTTACATAATTTTAGTCATAATTATTATTAATAGTTACATATTCTATATAGAACATTTATTATTAAGCGAATGTATTCGATTTGGTCACATTTAAACGAGTCGTTATTCATACTACCTGTTAATGACCAGCCTCTAACATATTGCTTTATAACTTCACATGAACTTGTATAGCGGCCTACAACTGCAATGGGATAAAAGAAAACTAAACAAAATGCAATCCTACAGTGTAAAACCAGATATTTATTGCTACGAAGACACCTTAATTATAATGATAAATAAATTATCTTAAAAAATCTATTATCGAACGATGTACATATGTGCATCTTTTGTTTAAATAAAACAAGCATTTGTGAAATTTAAGTGGCGATTTGACAATTTCAAACTATTAACACTACCTGTTAGACACAAAGGGTCTTAGGAGGGTCAACTTCTCATCTTGTTCCGATGTTAAACAGGTTTGCTTTGGGAAAGTGTTACCCACAATCCATGTATATGATAGTCACAGTGACAATTTTGTATAAGAAAAAATCAACCAAATGATACTAAGCAGAGTTTTCATTGACCACGTTTAAATATATTAGATATCAATTGCATTTTCAAAATACAACTTTCACGACTACAATATTGCTATATTTAGATTTTTAATTCGTATTACAATTAAAACGGATTGCGTAAGATTTGAAAATAAAGTATTATTGAGAATATATTTTATTTACAGGTATTCTAATAATACTTTTAAAAACAATATTTATAATATATTCCGATATTCTTTAAAACAACTTTGAAATTGCAAAAAAAAAGTTACTTTGTACACATTTTGTGAAACTAAAAATAGAGAATCTACAAAACTTTTTATCATATGTACAGGGGCAACAATAATATTTATGAATCGACAATAATTATTCGATTCATCAAATTAGGTATTAACAAAAATAAACACATGGCTGGTGTTACTCATTACTATAATATAATACTTTCTACTGTGTAGTGTGTAGTGTGTATACTTAGTGATTCTTTGCCTACATCATTAAAGTAGGTACTAACTACGAACATACTCGTTAACTATTGAATAGTGTGGCAATAAACTTTTACTAACAAAACAAAGTTGGAAGAACGAAACTAAAGGAAATCATAAAATATTAACTTAACTTAGAAAAAATCCTTTGCGGAATAAAATATTTACTATAATTTACTAAGTCCAATAACTAATTTCGTTTCCACTTAGTTTTAATTGCGCATTCCGTGTACTTACTTTTTTATATAATTTGGATAATAACTCCGTAATATTCTTAAATCTATAAAAATACTGAGCAACGTTGATTTCGTACAATGATTTTTAAGTACTAATGACAACTGTCGATTTTCGAACCACATTAAACACAATTTAAGTACAATATAACGAAATATTTTTATAATACAGAACTAAAGCTATGTCGAAATATGTCTATCAAAATCATAAAAATGGAGAAATTAAACTTTGTATATGTTTTTTATTAACTTCGCGATAGAGAATTTGACAAACATATCTCGAAAACAATAATAGATCTTATAAAGGAAACAAACACTTTTGCCACAGTGAAAATTCGATAGTCCCTAAGGGTTGGTGGGCAAAGCAGCGACCCAGTTTGCACGTGCTTTACCTGAAACAATAGAAAAAAACATGATTTTTCAATACAAAAACTTTTAACGAATCCACAATATCCTGTCTATATACGAAGGCAGCGTATTTTAAGATAAAGGTCTCCTCTATAAAGAATAGCGGTATTTAAATTATCGAAAAAAGACGGTCCGAATCGATAGCTGTTCCGATTCTATCTCGCCGTCGCCGGTCAGCCCTCCGCGGCGTTCACACATAACGGCCGAAAAAGAAAAAAATCCAAGCCAATCGAGATGAGGTGACGAAACGTTCAGTCTCATTATCTGAGAATTTATTAACGAATCGCTCGGACCGGAAAACCGAAATGTGAAAGAAATAAAAATTCGACCTCGCCCGCGGTCATCTTAGCTTTGTACGGCGTCAATGAAAAAAGAAGTCGAACAGGTTAGCCGGGTAACTTGCGACTGAATGAAACAGGGAAGGACCCGAGGATCAACAGATAAGAGAAAAGATTAGGCTGTTGAAAAAAGTAAAGCGGCTTTAATGCCAAGGTAGTGTTGTGAATGAAGAGGCTCCATTGAGATCGCGCCCACGCACGTTCGCCGAGCGTTATCTGGCTCGAAGGACCAAGCGCTGCCGCGCCGCCTCTCCTCTCCTTACTTTAGCCACTCCGTGAACAATACTCATTGTGCATTCATAAATTAAAGTTTTTTGTCTTACCGACAATTCTGGCTCCGTATTATTCAAATTAGATATAGTGAACAACGGAATTAGGAATAGGTGTGCCCCGTATAACAATAAAATTACTTGTTCTCTTGCTAGGTGGGTAATTGTATCACAATTCTTTCTTTTTATTTATATCGTTTCCCTTTATCTTTTAAAATCTCATACCAATTATGATTTTTTTATCACGTACTTTAAAGAATTATTGTATAATAATTTTTTTAATTAATCATTTTGCTTTATAAAAGTCCAAATAAGTAAAGAATAATGAACGACGTAAGCTGGAAATAAATTATTAAAGAATGACGCTCCGATTTAGTAGCGATATTATTTGGGCAAATAAAAACGACACAGGTATGTTACTTAAGCAGAAAACAAGAACAGTCGATTCGATTCGTTTTTTTTTTCACTCCTTTAAAGGAATGCCGCGATAAGGAATTATATTCGCGTCAAGGAATCCGAGGGATAAAAAGGCGTGAAAACGAAAATAATACAAAAGGTTATAGATGTGAATTTGTGAGCGTTTGGCTAAAACAGAATTCTTGGCGCAACCGCCCTGTGCGGTGGCGGCCAACTCGCGATTTATTGTAATGAGACGTGGATGCCTCGGCCCCTTCTTAGAAATCCCTCGAGGACTCTTAGAAAAATGCTCCTAAATGACCCCAAGTGAAGATGAATAGAATTTGTCTTCACGCGGTGCTGAATAATCTAGCTTTTTATATATATTTCTATTAATTTATTTATCAGAATAAATTAGATCATCGTTTTTAAATTAACAATAATCGACCTTAAACGGTTACATGGCTTGTCACTCTCCAATAAACTGTCAAATTTAAGGGTCTGATTCGTTTAAGTAAAAGTCGAGCTTAATTTATGTCTAAACTTTATAACTCAGCTAAAGATAAAGGGAGATAATTAAATCGACCGAAATAAATTAAGTCACACTATCAAACTTTACTCAACTACTAAAAGTTTTAGGATTTTATATATTGAACAGTAATTTTTGATTAAATAATTAAGTTCGTTTATTTCCGGTATAAATGCTAACTAGATTAGTTTTTTTTTAATTCCGGGACGCGTCCGTTTCGTAGTAGATTGTAATATGGGAAGGTCAGCGCGGTTACGTAGGTGTGCGGCGCGTCCCGGTGACACTGACAAATGACGTAAGATTGCAATCTCTCCTCGCTCGCCCTTCCGCCTCGCTTCCATTGTTTTCAATTACCGACATGACACCCCAACGCGAGCCTGCGACACCATCTCGAAACTATATGGCTTCTCCGATATCTTTACTACGATCATCCATTTATGGCCGCGTCTCTCATTTACATGGGATACCGGGAGCGGGCGCATAGCATCATCAATTTGAATCAATCAGTAACTCACCGCAAGTGGCGCGCGGTCCGCATTCAGACGGCTGACACGAAACCGTTGGAGTAGTGCGAGCTGGAATAGGAAACATTCACTCTTTTCACGTGTTGTTGCTTTTTTACGATTTTTATAAACTCCTATTGACTACAGTTTGAATTTGCACGCGTGGAGACCTTGTTGATTAAAATAGGTACTTATATAAAATGATATTAACCTTTTATAAAACGGCTTAAATGCGGCTGAGCCTTCGTTATGGTGCGGCTGGTTGGGCTGATGGTTATTAGCGTGGTGAGGGTTGTGGTAGGGATCACGTTGCGGCGACTGCTGGTGCCTCGGAAAGCAGTAGCCGGAGCCGCCGCTGCCGAGAGGGTTCGCAACACTCGGCACTTTCATGTTGGGCGGCGTCTGCGGCGGCGTATCGGTTTGTACGTCGGGGAATGCTGCAGGGTGTACACACGGGTGCTGGCCATACTGCCCGCTTGGGAAGCCTCCGTAGCGGCCGTACGCCCCGCCAGCCGGGCTTGCGGCTGCCGTTGCCGGCAAAGCGAACCCGTTGGCGCTTCCGTCGATGGGCGCGGCGCGCTCGGGTCCGGGTCCGTACGCGTGCTGCGGCCAAGGCTGGGCGGCCGGTGGAGGAGTCTTGCACGCGGCTGTGTCTGCCAGCGACCATATCTTCGGCTTTGATGCAGGTATCGGCACTCCGCAATCCGACGCACCACGTTTCGATTCCTCTTTAATCCCGTAGCCGAGCAGCTGATGATGCATACCCTGCAGCAGCTCATCGCTCTTCCGCTCCTCATCTGTAAAGATTACGCATTCATTGATCATATTTAATGTTCGACACGCATGACAGCAGATTACCGCTGCAGAGCAACTATCGGCAATGGCAATAAAAAAGCTTAAATCGTTTATTTCTCGATCGATTCGCGTGTCGACGTGACCGTTACACCGGCGACGTAAGTTTTTAGTTGTAGCGGAGCAAAATCTCGGGCTCCCTTCGGGAAAGTCGTGTGAAAATACGTTTGTCGTGCAGTGACCCATTCGTTAAGTGGTTATCCGATTAGCGAAGTGAAAATACCACTTTGGGGCGCGGCTCCCCCCGGGCACGGCGATCCCTTTCGCATTTAAGCCGAGCATTTATTTCGCATTTCCCGGCGCGCCTGCGGCACCGCACTTCTCGCCGAGGAATGTGCGGCGCGACCCACACATTTAATGGTCAACCTCTTCACGCTGTTTTTCCTATCCTCATATTTAAACAAAAAGGACATATACTATTATTCCTTTATATGCTATCAATAATAAATACAAAATCGTTCTGTACTAAATAAAAAAAACTTCACAGAGTAAACGGAATTAGTTAAAAATTGGCGAAACGATATACGTTGTGTCAAAAACATCTTAAATTCTATCACATATGCAAAGTTATGTTCAGGAAATTATTTTAAAAGAAGATTTTTTTACAACAATAAACTTAAGCTTACGGTCTATTATAAGAAACGTTGTTATTGTGCAATTACAAAAAAATGTTTATTCAGTAAAATTTTATAAGTCTTTAAGTATTATCACAATGCCATTTTGTGTTGTAAAGTGGGTTTCTGAGGGGTCGGCGCGGCGCGGCGTGCGTAATGAAATTCAGAGGCGCGCGCGGGCGGGAGGTGCGAGCGGTCGACTTCATTCTCTTTATTCCATTTAATGCTGACTGCTCATAGCTTTTAAGAGGGGTTATCCGCGTTGCCCTTCACTAGGGATAAATAGGGATGCCACTGATACTCGGCGCGAAGATATTTATCCGGCAAATTGTTTTAATTTTCATTGTATTAATCTAATAAAAGGCCACAACGATGCTGATAAGAGGGGGTTCAATTATGCCTTAATACCTTTACGATATTTTCGTTAATTTCTATCAAGTAATATAAACATATCTGTAGCCAAGATATTTTATAAAAGCAACTACTTCAATAGCTTTAAACTTTCTTAAGACATCGTATACACTTGGCCTTTCAAAATCAGCTGGATAAAGTTGGTTAACTAATAATTATATATTTATTATGTCTTTGTGTTTTCAAAATGTAAGTTTGTTTTACAATATTTTATGCTTTATTCTCTGAAATAGAGTAGGACAGGAGGGAAAGTACCATTGGTGTATGCGCGCAATAGATTTATCTCGTCTGCAGGCGACATCGCGGGGTCGTGGAAATTGTAACAGGCCGTGCACTCAGTTCCGCACCCAGCGGTTTTCCCCTTTAGTCACCAAAGCCGGGGGCGAAGTGGCGCATAATAAAATGCGTCTCGGCCTCGAGGGGCGCCCCCGAGCCCTCTAAGACCCTCTCTGTCGCACTCCGACGCAGCGTGCACTTCATAGGAGCTCACTTCAATTTATTACTTCTCCGAAACACACTTGTTTGTGTTACTTCTGCACTCGTTTTCCATTAACGCGCACGGGATTAATATTTTGTTTGCGACGCACGCTTACGACTGAAATTAACATTTATTGGTGGGGTCCGAATATGAGCTTTTATTCATGAGCGGCTTAACGCGGGATAGTTCTGTATGTTTGTTTGTCGACGACGGCGGGGATCGCGTGAGAAAGCTTTTATATTGGCTTTGTTTGCCGTGACTTAAAATGATATATTACATGTCGCTTACATTGACATTTTAGTTTGGTCGCCGGAGTGCGCGAGGAATTTAATGTTTTGTTTATTAGGGATTAATAGCACACCCGATGTTAGTAGTGAAGTGAACGTCTTACACGTTGTTGTAATGTTATTACTATTAATGATATATTTAATATTTACTCCATAGAAGGACATCACGACTACTTATTTCAACTTTAACTACAAAAGTAGGTTTAAAATGTATTATTGGAAATTTTAATAGTATTTTAATGGGATAAATAGTAAGACTAACCTCCTTGTTGGCTTACATTTGTGTCAATAAAAACATATCACAGTTGAAAAGATTTTAACGCGTTTTTTTATTTTTTTATTACACTGTTTTGATTTTAATATTAGGGCTGTATGATTTTTGGTTACCAAATTGCGCGCTTTTAACGGTCAGTTTTGTAGACTACAGAAGTTGCAGTGAGAATATTCTCATTTCCTGTTTTCAATGTTTAGGGTCATTTCCCGGCGATCTTTTTTTCGCAAATTAACAGGAATTATTTATGTACATCGTTATTCAACAGCTTGATGCAATTTTTTTTATAACCAAACGATTAATAAACAGTATTGGTTTAATTCAAGACCAAATGTATTAGGGTATTTATGTTGTTTAAAGATTCCTTTCATTTCTTATCTTCTTCTAGTAAAATTAAAATAAGATTACGTTACAATGTTTTAAGACTGATAAGGAAGTACGACTCTCATAAGGTTATTTTATCAATATTATCCAGATGGTTTCTACATAAAAAATGTAAATACCTACGTAAACCTGTTCATCGAACGTGTGAATTACCCAATTGTACATTCTTGTTACTTTATTTGGAGATACATTTTGGAGTATTTTTATATTTGGCGAGGCAAAGCGCTCCCATGCATCTCGCCACTTTATTGTTGCCGTTTTATGACCCCGACTGCCGCTACTCGAAACCACGAATTAAGTACACTCCTATCTCGACAATAGTCAGCTTCATTAGACGACGTGCGCCGCGCGTTAGGCGTGACGCCCTCGCACTTCCATTAGGCCCGTGAAGTTTGCAATGAAAACACTCTCGCTCGAAACCATATTTATTGTAACAATACCTACTTATAATTTATACGTCGTTGACAACCACAACTAAAGCCCTCACGAGCGGCCTCCCACGCCGTGGCTGCATTTTATTGCAGTCCGATTTTTGTGACGTCCATAAATCTATTTCACGTTGCGCCCGCCCTGAGAATTTATAAAATAATCGAGCTTCACTCTGAACGTACCACTCGATCCTAAATCGGAATGTTATAAATCCCCGAAATCGTACTTACTTAATGTTTTGCCGGAATATCCTCATAAAAGAAACGATCCACGAACTCGACAAATCCTTTGGCAAGAACATGAAGTAGGGCAGATCGTCAGACAAGCTCGCTGCGACCTCCGAGCCCCTTGTACCAACGAACGGAAGAATCGTTATATGAAATTTGGTCCCGGGCGCCGCCCACTTTACTACGAATAGGAAATCCGGGAGCGAGGAGCGGTTACGCACAGTTACACGCCTGAGACCACCCCCCCTTTCCCCCCTGCGCCTGTACCTACCCGCGTCCCCCGCGCGTCTCCTCCCTCCGCCCGTCTCCTCACCCGTTGGTTGCCGTACACCCTCCGGCTCAGCCGGGTTATGCCAATTCACTCGACGATTTATACACCGACAAAATTAAAGCAATTTAAAACGTTTAACAACGCCGGCTCAATTCGGACATGAAAATAACACGCATCTACTAAAAGTATATTAACCGAAAAAGCAATTCGCATTCGCTGTTGCAGTTAAAATCATACATGGCACAAAACACTACATGAAAATACAATTCGCAGGGTGATATCACAACAGAGGGACCAAAATTGGATTAAACATTATTCCAACAACCGGCAGTCAACTCGTTAACTGTGTCTGAACTTTGAATTGACTATCGGAGGTTGTTTTAATAATCAACTCAACGAACCTTTGTGAGGTTTGATTTTATCTTCTTGATCGTCTTTTTCTTTCTCCTCATCTGACAGCATAGTGTCGTCGTCTTCGTCGGTTTTGTTCTTCGGCTCCCAGGTCATTTTATTTTCTTTCTTGAGGCGACGACGCGCGTTCGCGAACCACGTGGACACTTGTGTGAGTGTCATCTTTGTTATGATTGCCAGCATTATCTTCTCGCCCTTGGTGGGGTACGGGTTCTTCTTGTGCTCGTTGAGCCAAGCTTTCAGAGTCGCAGTCGACTCCCGCGTTGCATTCTTCCTCCTGGCTGCCAAATCGTATCCAGCTCCATATCTGTCAACAAACACACGTTTATACATATACCTAACGGGATAGAGAGGGATAACGCTTCCGGCCTATATGCAACGCACAAAAATAGCACGTTTCTGACAGAGCCACATCTTTAAAGGAGACTTCATTATCAATTTGAACATATAAATATTTAGTAATATTAATTTTAAAGCAAATACTAACACTAAATTATCATTTAGGGATTTAAAGTAATACTCAATTGCCGTAAATTATTATTATTGCATTGAAACACGAAATCTGGATGTCATGCGTCAAGCGGTTACTAGCGAACAATAAAGTGGCTTTTGAACTCGCAACAGATAGGCGTTTTATTTGAGGCAATAGATTTCTCGTAATGGCAGCAAAAATAAAGCCATCGCGGCACTGAGCGCTGTTCGGTACAGTTTTTAGGGCCCGCCATCCCATTTGAATGCTCATTTTGAGAGTAATTGTGGCGGAACGTTCGTATCCCCTCCTCAGCTTACCTGACTTCGCTTTCGACAACATGACAAAGGCGCGGTCTGAGGGGGCCAATAAATAGATTTTTCACGTAGCAATAGTTAAAAAACATCCCACGTCAGGACACATTCAAAGAAATTGCGGTACTGTTGGCGCTTTTTAAAGTTTACTGTCGTAGGAATTTAGGAAATACATTTCCCTGATGCTACTCCGATGATGTAATAGATAAAAGAACGTAGTATTTACTGACATTCTTTGATATAGTTTATTTTAAAAAGAAATAAAATATACTCGTATTTTTCTCTAGGCTATAAAGTAGAAAATGATATAGAAATTTTCAACAACGTTCTTCAATGATTTTTGGTTTTATTTAATTTTGAAGCAGCTAACAGAAATGTATACTTTACTTTTTTACTACATTAAAATTGTCCAAAACATATGCAATAATGTTCATAATAACAGAGAGCCTCGATATTTCTTACTCTTTTACAGTCGTATGAACAAATAAATTTCTGCGACAAGAAAATCGCGCGATAAAATATCGTAGTACGCTGTAGTCGCTGCGATGGTGAATCAGTTGAGGTTGTCACCGGCAGAGGGCGGTCCGGTGTCGTTGCACACCGGTTGCAATTGCACAGGGCGGCGCAGCGCAGGCGTGTTAACGTGGGCGTTGTGGTGCTATCGATTGCGACGCCATCTTGCTGGACAACACCGGTATTACAAGTCGGACGGTCGGCGGCCGCGGCGGCATCGTACGCCGATTTTGCGGTTTTACTTCGGATCTCGAATTATATGGACGGCTCAACTCAAGTTTATATGCCTGAACGTAGTATTTTGTGTATTTACCAAAAAACTGGTAAAGTTGCATATTGTTATATTAGTAGATATTATAGTTTTAGATAGCAAAACATTAGTATGATGCTTGGATTTTTTTTTGTATTATTTATGGTAAATTGGTTAGTAGTTGAATTTATTCATTTATTTAAAAATTATACCTAGATATCCCGGTAATATTAGCTTAGAAGATAAAAATGATATTTAACATGTTAGTGGTTTGAAAACGTAAAAACAATAGAAACCTACATTAACTTTTATATTATTAGTACTGATTGGTAGAAAAAATTGTATTATCAAATTAAATGGTCATGTTGTATTTATTTTTAAAAACTAGGTATAGATAAAGTTCTAATGATATCGTCTAGCTGAAGTCCTTTTCTGTACCCATAACATGATTTAAATGAAGAAATAATGTGTGATATATTTTTGCCCGCGACTTCATCCGCGTGGTATTTGGAAACATACGAACTATGTAATTAACAAAACCTACGTATCCCTCGGGAACCGGAATATTTTTCGGGGATATATATCCCATGTGTACTCCAGACTTTGTTTTATATCTGTGCCAAATTTCAATAAGATATATTGAACCGTTGCAGAATTATCGAGTAAACATTAAAAAAAATAATGTATACCACGGGAACCGTAACTATTTCCAGGATAAAAATGTGTTCCTATGTGTTCTTCCAGACTATGCTCTACATCTGTACCGAATTTTATGGAGATCCGTTAGGCGTTTAGGTTACAAACTCTAACAAACATTTATCCATCCATCTAAACTTTCGCATTTATAATATTAATCTGATTATATTTAACAAAACTGAAAAGAGTATACGCGAAAACGAAAAAGATAAACACATTTTATACAGACGGAGGTTGACATCTTTTAAATGAATTGATTTTGTGGCTTTCGTATAAATAAAAAAGTTATATTAGCATCTGTCTGAAAAATATATTTAGAAAGAGCGTCTGAAACCAAACCGCATTAGTTATACACGAATAAGCTCTTGAAAATCCTCTGCGGTTAACAAAGACGGCTGAAAACTAAAAACTCAGCGCTTAACGCGGTTGTACCCGCTTTACGAAGCTGGTTAATATTAAACTGTTCAGCGCTGAAGCTGCTTTAAGGGATGTTTATTTCGTAAGCATCCTAATTAATTTAGACAGTCCACTTAAATTTGAGCCCGCTTTTACGTACGAACTAAGGATAGGCGTTATTTAGATAAATGTATAGTATTTCATATTAATATTTAGTAGCCATTACTGTGAAAGGTAACGAGAAATTTATTTTTATAAGACAGTAATTTTATATAACCGACCCGAGTTTATAAAGTTAATGGGAAATAGTTTCGCAGCCAAAAATGAAATTCCACTCACTTTGTAAACTTGATACTGAAATTTCTATTTCTGGCTGAAATATCGATGTTTATATTTTAGTGTTTCTTGATATCATATGCTGTTTTTATGAAATGTTAAATTATTTACCAAATAAAACGACTCTGAATATAAAAAACCTTTAAAACTTCAAATATAAACTATATATATTTTAATTACTGTTCGCATTTAAAAACTTCTTATGATGATAATTATTGCACCCTACTTTAAAAAAGTAGTGTATAAAATTATCTCCCAACAACGGAAATACTCTTTGCCTGTTAATTTGGGAACGTGAAATAAACTTACACGATGTCAGTGTGCGTGTGCGCACGCGCATGTGTGTGTCCGACAAATGGACGGATTAATTCGTTTTGACATTTCCTGCATACGATAATTCCGAATTTAAAAAAGTTTCATGACTTTTAAACATATGCGTTATTTAAATAGCCCCTTTAATAACTTACACAGATTCCCTCACTGAAGTTATGACTCGAGTTTGTAACACATTTTGATTAATAACTACGCTATTTTAAAGCGATTTTTACATGTTTTCTATGTTATGACAAATTCTGTAAAATATTTATGATAATTTGACATAATTCGACAGTGGCGAATCATTGATATAGGCCGAATACTGGAATGAATCATAAACACTTCTCTTCTATGCGCCGCTAACAATCTAACAGACGTCATTGAAGATTATGTATACTTAAATTTCGTATCAACATTCGACCGTTAAAAATATTGAAGGATCGTTATGACATCGATTGAAAGGCAAAAAACAACCATAAATTCCAAAAACCTTTTAATTTACCCTTGAAAGGCGAAAGTATATGTGGAGATAGATTAATTCTACGTCAACTGTCAATAGTACACCTTCGTATAAACGGCACGTTTAATATTTTTATTGAAAGTACCACGAATGAAAATTAAATTAACTCTAATATGATGAAATACTTTTGTAATTTTAGTTCATTCATATCACCTGTTTTAAATTTTAACGTTTCATTTTAAGACTCATAATATGCCTCACCTACATAACAAGCTTTAAATAAAAATTACCAAATACGATTACAAATTACGCAAAATTATTTTTGTACCTCATTAGTCGGTGCTTTATTTATTTAAGCATTTTTGTACGAATTATTTTTAATGAAATCTTTATTTAATTAATTTTGTTTTTAATAGACTAAGCAAAGTAATAGAATATCTGAGAATGGAAGTAGGGAAAGCTGCGGTTGGGCGGGCGGCGAAGGCTACGCTACATGTTTGAGAGAGCATGCGTTCGATTCGCGGTATCAGAGGTTTACGATCTGGCCGCTTGGGGGAATTGTGGCTTCTCCGCACCCTCCCCCGTACAACGAACCTACCTCTATGTACCCGATTCATGTATATAAGTACAACCTCCCCACGCCGAGGGAGCCTCGGGTCGTATCGAATTAGAAGCGAGAGGCGAGTAACGATTTCAAATACATAATTGCTACGAGATGAGTACACGTGACATGATATACAACTGAGCTTGAATGATGTCAAGTAATCCATAATCATACACTAACATTAATTACCTAGACCGTTTAGGCACCGCTCAAGCGTTGCGAAGTCCGAGTTAATACCGTGTCTCAGTAGAGTTAATCACCGCGATAGATTTATTACATACAGATTGTTAGTTAAACCAAATAATGTGTTAATTTATCAAAGAAAATCAAGTCGAACGTAAATTTAAAAGATGGAGTCGTTTAAATGTTACGTATCGTTAACAGAAGTTCTTATTTGGTTGATTTAAAACGTAACAGCCCAAATCGTTGGCACAAAAATAATGCGGGAACGACGAGGCGGCTTGCGCTCGGGGCGCCGTAATTTCCTGCGTATTTTGATCCCAATGGTACGTTACAAGTGCACCCTCCTCTCTTTTCTCTAATTTTTGTACTTTTTCTGTGCTCGAGACTTGTGTTGAAAATAGCTGAGTAATTTTTCATTTCGGTGTGCGGCGGGCGTGGCGGATTACAGACCGTTCCAAATAATACTCCAACGGTGCCTAAACTCAAGTGCGCCTACGTCGCGTCGCGCACAACTTTTGTTGTTTCTGCAAGCTTTTCGTACTTGTTTCTTTGTTTCATTATTTTTCTCCATCCGGCTAACTTATTGCGGCTGCCGTTACGTTTTATGAGCCTCGTATGAAGTTTTTCTTTTCAAATGAATATACAACAATTTTGTTCGCGATCGTATTTCATTCTTGCAACATGAATTTGTCGTTTTGCGGGCGAACGCTTGTTTTTGCTTATTATAATTTATTACAGTATCGCCTGTTAAGTTGTTTGTGTAAGTTGTGTCGACTAATAAATTATTGTTCAGGTAACGGTACGGCATCCTATATGTGGGACGCGCAGTGAACAATTGTGTGCGCGTATTGGAGACGCAATATATCACGGTGTATTTCCGTGCGCCTTCCGAACCGATGCTATCTCTCCGTCTTTTTTACGCATAAAAACTAATGTCGCCTCTAATTATTTTTAGATTATAACGCACCGCTTGCTATATATTACGTCCAACGGAGCCGAATTGTCAGCATAGCTCCGCTTTGATGTATCATGATTTGTTTTTATTTCCAGCCACTCCCAGGTTGATTCATGAGGCGGATAAATTTTCGAGTGCGCCGTGAACTTACATTTAATTGATGCGTCCACATTATACGCTATTATGACAGCACCATGATCGCTTATGTCGATATAAATGACTATTATAGTTTGTGGATACGGTTCGTTGAATAAAATACGACGTCGAAAGGCCATTTGATATTTGTGCACTGAAAACATCAACACAACGGATTTTTGATGAAAAACTGTGAATTGATAAATCTCTGCTCTAAGGTGTGTGAAACTATGAGTGCGAGTGAGAAAAGAGGTGAAGAAAAACCGGGTGTGGTGCCGTGGACATTTTGTCGTTCGCCGTATTTACTTCTAAACATAGGGCCAGTTGCGTGCGTACGTACCCGGACCCGCGGTGGGGTGTTAATTTGAAAAGTATTATAAATGCCTCATTAAGGCTTTTTTACATACTGCATAAATAACTTACTAGCCACGCACCTAACTGAAAATACATAGAACAACTTTTTTGTCACATATTTATGTTTCTTTTGTGTTAAGATTGCATAATTTTTTTAATCCAAATGTTGTTAATTTATAAAGTTTCATGAACTATAGCTAATGCTATACTTTATATGTTATATTATTCAATAAATTCTTTAGTGATTGATAAATTAAAGTTTGATGAGCAGTTTTTATAATCGAATATATTTTTTACTACACGATTTTTCAAACTTCACTTGTTCAGCTACCGATGTCTTGATAACGATAACGAAAATGCTAATCTCCGGCTAACTTAAAAGAATAGTTACTTTAAGTTACTACCTATATATAATTCTTTTCAAGAACCAAATTTTTAACTATGACTTTAATGTTATTAGGATGTTCTAAAATTAGTATTGATTAAAAATTAGAAATGTGTATAAATTAAATATGTCGTAAGATGTCTCCTCAAAAACTGTGGCTCTATTAGAGTGCATACAAACAGTACATTCAAAAGGCACATATGCACGACAAATACTATCCAAATAGAATTGCGAAACAAACACGAGCCTTTCGCATAGCCATCTATTAGACGAGATAAGGATGGTGTTATGTTAATCCGTGTACGTCGCTGGCTTTATCTAAAGTGGCGCGAGCTGGTCGTGGACCCATGGGACTTACCCGTAGGCAGCGAGCGTGGGGTCGTAGGGGTAGTAGCCGCCAGAGGGTTGCAGGCCCGCAGACGTCCAAGCCGACATCTCTCCGCCGCCCTCTTTTAACGCATACGGGTTACTCTGAAACATAACACCGGAGAATGAGTATCAAATACTATTACACTTATTCAATCATTAGTTTATACAGTGCATTAAATTTACTTAAGATTTATACAATTAGATTTATAAGATTAGTGACTCTTTGGTTAAATGTAACTAAATGTAAATGAACAATTCGGGGTTTATCTCGAAAAGCGTGATCAAAAACATACATTCTGTTTACAGAATATTGATGCTACAGAATTTTCAAAGAAGTAAATTAATAAATAATCAGTTCTTAGACTGCTTGTTACAACTATATTAAATAATTGATGACAATTTATCAATACAAACAGAAAAAACAAAATTGGCACAAAATCGACAACACGAATCGCAGATCCCAGATCACAGACTGTCCAAAATACACATAGGCGAAGGAAGCTTGAGGTCGCCATACTGCATGTTAAGTTTTTAAACGGAAATTACAATCTTTTAGTAATTAATCTACAACAGAAGTTCAATCAACACTCAGACAATTCAAGTACAACGTTTAACAAAGCATGATCCAAAGTGGATATAAATCACAACGTATAATTCCTTTCAGTCAATCGGCCTAACAAATACGTTGGCTTAAATTTAATTAAAGCCGACTTAATAAAAGGGAATAAACACACGAACAACAATAAAAGTCCCAAGTGTACTGGCTGACATATCACTGGAGCATTTGCATAATGTATGGGTACAGAGGGGAAAACTATTAAAGCCTACGGGGCCCCGATGCGTGATAGTTGTTTAACTGTGAGCTAGTGAGTGCGGGAGGGAGAGAGGGCGAACCGACCCTCTTTACTAAGTTATTCGCATACATTAGGAGCAACTAAATTAAAAGTGTGAATGATTCCGCGCCTCGGGATAGCAGGATAGCGACCCTTGTTTCTCTCCCCTGACGCGTCTCGCACAGTCTTCCGATAATAAAACGAAATGCATTATGATACATATGGAGCGTTGGTTGTGAGGCAACGCGATAACTGAATAGAGGTGTCGGCCCTATTTGTCGTCCCCTTGCTTTTAAACCAAGAGAAAATGGCGTGAGTCTATTGTAGCAGTGATTTTTCCTTCGTTACGTACTAGTGACTCGGTTCGCGTTATTAAATTGTTTAACGTAGTACGTCGCAGCGATTACCTTGTGAATTGTAGACGTTAAACACGGCTTGTTTTGTCATTTAAAATTGAAATAACCATAATGACGTTTTAAATGCACAAAAACGTTTTAAGACAAAAGTTTAAACCATCTGTGAGCGGTTAGAAGTGAGGTCTTAAGTGACAAAAATTCGATTCATTTTTCGATCAATAATTTCGGGTATATCAGCGATATAATACCAAACTAAATTTTCCTTCAACTCCCTAATAAAGTACTCATTTTAATTATCTACGAATACTTAAAGCGTAATATTCCGTTATTACAGATGTTATCTGAACGCTACAAGCTTACGCTACATTTATGCATTTTATTGGAATTCTTAGACTGGAAAGTTGGCATTTAATAAATATAAATACACGGGAGTTGAATGCTACATGGCTTAAGTTCAGGGTATTATAAGAAAATGGACCCTCTACTGTTTTCCTTCAGCATCATTAATATCTATCGGCGTAGAATGGAATATTGCGCCTTGGTAGTTTTCCCTCCGGCGAATAAGCCGGTGACAAATTCGCAATGACAACTCTTTTGTGGGACCGCGATAAAAATTGTGCTTTTCCTGTCCATAATAGCAGTGGGTGTCCGCTAACTATGAGTGATGATTGGCGCGCCCCCCGCATTACCGACCTCTGTCAGACACGTGTCCCAACGCGCTTTCATTATAATGATTGCGACACCACTCTTTATAATTCTGTGGTCGACTTTTACAATGCAAACTCGACTCCAGTAAAATCCGCTTTTAATAATGGAGCACTAATAATTTCAAGTCATGTTTCTGTTTTATAATTACTGCTAATTTTCTTGTTACTCATTTTGAAACGTTTGTTTACTTAGATATTACGTTGTCCTGCCTTTGTTATTTTTAACCTGATATTGTTTTTTTTTTTAAAGAAAACGGAACAGTATAATTTGTTATCAAAAGCATTTCAGGAGTAATGTATTCTTCCTATTAATAAATCACGTACCGCCATCAATAAAAAAGCAGTTTATGGCCGATTTCGGTTTCACTAATTACTCAGGCATTTTTATAAAGCTCTTTAACAACGGGGCCATTAAAGGGTTTTCTTTGTTTGTTTTTAGGACCTATTAACAAAGGCCCTAATACCGCACCGGAGTTTACGTCTGAACCGTTATACCAAGTTAACTATGCGATAAAGCTCATTTATTAACCCTTAAAAATCTTATCCGGCCCAATTCACCCCCTCTCTTCCGTAAGACTGAATCTAACAACATTTTAATCAATTCTCCACAGAGTTCGCGAGTCAGCGCGCCAGATAGACTCATTACAGCGACCCCAAATAAATATAAACAGTAGCAAAGGGGACCGCCCCACTATTAGCGTTATTCACACGCGCCGCTAGATCCATAAATAAGAGCCAACTACGACCCTTGAAGTGAAAGTAGGAAAAAAAAACGCAAGTTCACGTCGCAATGATCCGCGCGGATCATAAATATGCCTCGTTTATTTCATTGCATTAAACTGGTGATAAGTTATTTGACGGTTCATAAAGTACGGAGTTCGGAGGCGTGCGCTAGCGCTCGGCGCCCGGCACGGCCCGAGGCGCCGCGGCGGCCCGTCGCTTTGCCAAATCGACGCCTCTCCATCATTCCCCGCCTCAGCTTTCTGGCGGCCTGACTACCGTACGCGCCGGTTTCACTTGGGGGCCGTGTTGTGTGATACCATTTTCTGCTTCATAAAGTACTCGGATAATGATCGCTATGAGCATCGCAAGCCAAGTCCGTTGTTCTGTTGGAGTTGTGAGTTCCTTTATAGGCGTAGCTTTTGCATACGCCCATCCAACATTGATTGCTATTTCAAATCACTCAGTCTACCAGAGTTATGAAATGAAACTGTAAAACTTTCGAATAATTAAAACCGTCGACACCGAATTCGACATACTGGACATAAAGAAAATGACAGCGATTTTTATGACATAATTCTCGATGAAACGGGATCATTTAGTCTTTTTAGATGGATTTATTAAATAATAATATCTTCAAGGTAAGTTAAATTATTGTTGAAACCCGCGAAATGTTATACATAGGTTTCTACTAGTGTAAACTATTGAAAAGGATTAATTCATAAAACAAGTTATTTTTTATCTATACTAATATATAAAGAGGAAATCTATATTTGGTTGATTGTAATGAATAGGCTCAAAAACTACTGGGCCGATTTTAGAAATTTTTTCACCGTTAGAAAGATCTGTGAGTAACATAGGCTATATTTTTCCATTTCTTTGTCATATTAAAATTTCACGCGGGCGGAGACGCGGGCAAATGCTATATATAAAAAGGTGATATTACTAAAAATGTGATTGTACAAGAATGGTAAATGTGTATCAAAAAGGTGGTGAATTCCATTCAAACATCGATTCTTTCCACCGATAAAGTGAATGCGTGTTCAAAACTTTATTTCCTTGCAATCATTTATAGTTCCGAATTGTAAACAAGTATGAAAGGTGGTTCGTGGTTCATATGTTCAGCTGTGTCACCGCGGGGTACTAGGTTTGGTGACCTTTGCCTCGCCCACGCAATACAAGACTAAATTAATATTCTTTGTTTATTTAATTCTGAAACACATCTGCCTAATATTGATTAAAGTAAACGATATAAAAAAGTTTAACACCTAATTTGTTAAAGAATAAAATGGTACTTTTGGCAACAAAATAATGCTATTAAAATTAAACAGGTAGTTACAATGTGGGTAAAAAAGGTAACAAAAAACTAAATTAGACCTTTTTTGGGTGCTTTAGTGGTTAAAATATTATTATCTAGCCATGATAAAGTTCCGACAGGAAGTACAACTATCAAGACGTCTAATTTCAGATGAGATTTGATATCAGAACGTCTATTTTTATACATTATGTAGTCTGCGATTTTAAATTTCATGTGACTAGAAATTCATTTGATAATACTTTTATCTTGTACGAGCTGTCGCCCGCAAACTTCGTTAGCGCAAATTTGGGCCACACGTTACGTAATTTTGACAGCGCGGAATTTAAAAAAAATTAGCCTATAATATGCCTATCCATGTCAGCCACTCTCCAGTTAAAGTCCCACCGAAATCGGCCCAGTCGTTTCGGAGACAACCCGGAACAAACACGGCTTGCGGACAGACAGACAGAACCAAAAAAATTAAATGCGATTTTCGTTATCAGCAACGCAAATACAGAATCTTCTCGAAATCCGGAATTTTTCTTTTGATATTACAAACAGACACTCGAATTTTATTATATGTATAGATGATATAATGATGTGAAGAAAAGCTCAATAATTTTTTAAACAACAGTAATATTGAGCTGTATTTTACCCATATTTTATTTTCCTTAAGAGTATTCAGTATACCACTGAGCCACCGACGCTCAACGACGACAACGACGGTTTAAGCACTTGACTTGTAATCTGCAGGTCTTGGGTTCGAATCCCACCGCCATGTACCAATATGATTTTCGATTTTTCGAATTTTCATATATACATAATTTACCCGACGTTCTTACGGTGAAGGAAAACATCGTGATGCAACCTGCACATATCGGCGAAGAAATTCAAAGATATGTGTGAAGTCAACCAACCCGCACTTGGCCAGCGTGGTTGACTATGGCCTAGTCACCCTAGCTTTAGGGTAGGCTCCGAGCCCCTCGGTGGGGACGTATAGTGAGCTGGTGATGATGATGATTCAGTATACAGAGCAACAGCATTTTGTAGGTATTCAAAAGTAATTGTTCCTCTGGTATTGGATTATCTGTTATTTTATACATAAGAAAAACTATAACTAGGAATGCTACAAGTTAAAAAGAAACCATTGAAAATTATTCATGCCATAAAATAATAACGATACTCAGCACGACTAGCGAAATCCGAAAGTGAATTGTTGCGAGTGGAAAAAAAGAATGACTCTAAGTGGATAAAGAGCGAATACAAACGAAAAAGTCATTTCATGCCGCACGGTGGTGACGCCAACGATGTCCGACAAGGGATTTTGCAGTCTACATCATAAGTTTTAAGAGCCACATTCGCAGGACAAGAAGACAACGTGGCTAAACTCAATAAAGCTTTTCCCCCAAATAAGCCATAAAACGAGCAACGGCCGCTGGCTCCGGGTAGGTATGCTCCCGTTCCAATTATTTGTTTGTGGAGGCACAATAATTTTATTTTACGTTTTATTTAACATTTATTTCGTTACGGCAATTTCACGGGTATCAGAGAGTTGCTAGATTGTGATTTAAACGGAATTGCTTATTTTCCACTTGGGTCGCAACGTACCCACTTGATTCGTAGCGTCGGGTTAATATTATTTTATAACGCGTGATATTGTATCCGGAATCAGGGAAACCACTCGAGAACTTTTATCATCGGAAAATAATTGTAATTGATAACGACTTTTGGTAGAAGTAAATAATAACTTTCACATTTTGAAGGTTAGTTTTTTTTAAATAAGTACAAGTACTAGTACAGTAAAATAAGTACTCAAATAAACTTAGAATGAAATAGAAAGTGAGGGCAGGTGTGTTGATGGATAGAGGTCGGCCGCATCGCAACGCTCTGTCGACTGTCCATAAATAAATAAACAATAAACTGGGATTAAACAAGTCAATTGGAGCTCAGACGCAGACAATGTGCGGTCACGTTTAATAGCCGTGGCCGACGGTAACCAATCGCGGCCGTAATTCAATGATCGTAAACGCTCGCAATGATATCAATTAGACGGGGTCCCGAGGCCGATAAAGCTCCGCTTTAATTAGGAGAACAAACAACAGACGGTCTTTAATGAGGCGTGCGCGTGTGGAGGGCGAGAGAGGTAATTAGGTCGGGGGAGGCCGCTTGGAGTGATCAATTATTGAGCCTGCGTGATTGATGCGGCCGCGGCGCAACGCCTCACCGACCACCATCTCAATATCGAACATTTTTCTTCCCAACTCGACACTATAACACCAGTCATACTTGTAATCTAAATCTGGTTATAAAAAATATTGATTTATAACCATATTAGACGTTTATGAACATTTGGCAGTTACTTATTTTATATTGCCCTGAGGCATTACTTCAGAAAATTTAAAAAAAAACTATGCATTCAAACTTAACTATTACCAACAAGCCCATATACGCTCTTATTAAAATCAATCTAGATATTTAACGATTTAACGAGTTGAATTTAAATCGATAAGAATGGGGAATGTAGCTCACAAGGTTCCGGATGCTTATCGCATTTACCTGACGCCGCGCTAATAACCGTCATTGGGGGACAGTGCAGCTGAAAAAGACTCGTCGTATAAATTACATATAAAATAAGGACATTAAAAACCATTTAGAGCAATAACTATTACGCTATAGCTATAAATAGAGTGAATAAATTATATGTGTTTTGATACAGAAGCGAGTGTTAGAGGTGTCAGTGTTAATGGCGGCAGGGGAGGTCGGGGCGGAGAGGACAATGCGCCCCCGGGGCGCTTTTGTTGCTGCGGATTCCCTGCCCGTGACATCTGTCCGAATTGCTACAATAAGTCGCAAAAAACTCACTCTAAATTCACTATAAAGCTACACTTCTATATTTTCCAGCGAAAGTACAATGTAAAGTGCATCGGACAACAGACGTCTTCATCGGTGCCATTGTGCTACTGACGTATCATTTATTCTGCTGAATTAGGGACCGCGATATCCCGGTGGTCCTTTACTACCGAGCATCGCCAGCAGTTGTGTCATAATATTATAAACGGCGTTAAATTTTGTCATTTCAAGCCAATTGTGTTCGTTTTTTGTGCAGAATATCTCAGAAATTATTCTATTTAGGGGACAGACAATCCTATTTTATAGCGTTTAATCATTTGGATCTTTTATAAGTCTCCTCAATGGAAGATAAATTATCATTTACGATTTATACTAACAGTGGTTTTTGCAATATTACGCGTAATCACTTAATAGAGCTAATCTTTACATTGTAATTTGAATCTTATGAAACGATAGTAGTTATACGAGTTTTCTTTGAACAATATTGCAAATAAATGCTTTAGACATAAGGATCATAATTAATTACAAGCTAATATAAATGTGTATTAGAAAATTGTTTTTAGTAATTAACGCACAAAAGTCTCCTCAACGCATCTAATTAAGAAATATTTATGTACATATGTACTATAATTAAACAGGTTATTTAAATTAAGTTTTGGGTTCTTTGGTACGATATTGAATTTTGGTTCTGCATATTTAAATTCCGTCATTTTAATAAGTTAACAACATTTGGTAAAGTATAATTCAAAATATAGAAATACGTCAAAATTATAAATTATCTATAAATAAATTGTATCTTAAATACTCTACACATCAAAATTATTACAAATTAGAACATAATAATAAGGTACACAAAAAACTATCTCAAGTTAAATCGACACCTCATTTATTATTCGAATAGTGCGGGACGCTTCATGAGCTCGTCCGACGAAAATTAAGTCTGGATCACGATGTTTTTTTTTCAACTTCCGGTTTAGATAACGGTCAGAATAAGCACCTTTGCCTTGTTAATGTTCAAAGATCGCTTAGTGAATGCGACGTCTGATATAATTGTTTATTTCAAACATGTCGGTCCCCTCGTCCGACGTAATGTAATTAGCTTCGCATTAGGCCATTTCCTCGACAGACTACTGCGTCTTTTGTAGATAAATCTTTAATGTTCAGACGTAGGACACCATCGATACACCCAGTTCCGAAGTGGGATGAAAGATTTTGTCCAGAGATTGCTGTCGCAGCTGTGGCGGCTGAAAACATTCTATAATAGGTAGTCCCGTACACAAGCATTATCGGTATCTGATCGGGTCCCGAAAGACTTAAATAACGAATGCTAAACATATTCTGATCTAAGCAATATTTATTACTAGCTTTCGCCCGTGACTCTGTCCGCGAGGAATTAAAAAAACAAAAGAAAATAGCCTATGTGTTCTTCCAAACTATCCTCTACATCTGTGCCAAATTTCATTGAGATCCGTTCAGCCGTTTAGGCTACAAACTCTAACAAACATCCATCTATCCATCCATCCATCTAAACTTTCGCATTTATAATATTAGTAAGAAGTAAGATTACAATTAGCTTTTATCTTTACTAGCTTTAAATCTTTTCGGCAGTTTAGGCTACAAACTCTAGCAAACATCCATCCATCCATCTAAACTTTATAATATTATAGTAAGAAGTAAGGTAGAAAATTGCTAAACAATCTTTGATTTTTTTATTAATTCGTGTTCTTTCTTCTAATTAACGTTGTATACCGTGTCTAACAAAACCTCTTTGTTACTCTTTTCTTCATAATAATGTTTCAAATAACATTTGTTAATTTATTTGTGTAACAAAACCGCAGTTATATCCCAAGTTTTACCCATCACTTAGAACGACTTCATCATTCGCTGCGGTCACTCCATTGCCGTTACGAATCGTGTTCAAACAATAGTAAATGCATTTATCCTGACCATTGTTTGATTTATAGCGAAACCGTGTTGGTAATTTATAAGAGGCGCGGAGCGAGGGCGCTAGCCACCGCGGGGCGCCGGGAAATCAGGGGAAAAGCCGAAGATTTATTAGCGGACGATGTGCTGGACGCGGTTGACCACGGCCGCGCTGTTTGCTCAGTCATTAAAGTCGACGGGAACGGTCGCCGCCAAGATGAGTATATTTGCGGAGTAATTAACGCATCGGAGGTGAGACGAGGGTTGCCGGCTGACGCTCATTGTTTACTAACGATTATAATACAAAACTGACATGAGGCGTTGCGCCGCAAACAGTTTTATTATTGTCCTATGACGCGCCGTGCCGCTAGTACGTAACGGAGCGGAGCAGAGCGAGTGCAATGCTATCTTCACTTGTGAATATGGCCGGTAGATAACGTTACAGAAGTGTGGGGATATCGCTGTACAAACACGCACGGTGTCAATCACGACGAGGCGGTGCCTTACAACATTTATCGGTTGTCACATAATCTAAGTATAACACATTTATGTCAAATCGCCGATGTACCTAGCGATAAGCCCACCCACGCTATGCCGTTGCATCATGATGGCGGCTGATATTCTATATGTAATGTTTGCTTTAGGTCGACTTAGAGGCTGGCCCCGGTAATAACACAAAATGACATATGTTGCTCGTGAAATTATCGCAACAATAATACAGAAACTTGTTATTGCGTCGGTTTAATGAACGCGTGTCGACAGTGAAAGCGGTTTAGCATCAAAAACATTATCAATATTGAGTTTTACAAGTTAATTATTAGCTCGTGTTGAAGCAACATCCATTAATATTTTTGTGTTGATAAATTATGTTTAAGCCCTTAATAACCCAACAATATCGAACAATTCAAAATATCAATGATGTGTAACTAATTCTTTTAAAAATCCTAATATTTGCCTAAGTTTCTAATTAAATAAACTATTTATGTTTGATTTTATACTAAGAAATTGTTATCCATTTTTATAAATAGTAAAAATATTAACGTACGTGAATTTTATCTTCGTTCTAAACTTAAGCTGAACACATTCAATCCCTTATTCAAATAAACCTCTTAAACTCTCCGAACGTGTCACATCGGTTTAAATAGATAACAGGAATTAGGTAACAGACCGTAACAAAGTGGAGTTCGACTATGGTCCTTAAGATCATAACGTTAAGAAGCATTTCACTACATTCAACTTATTTAAAATTGCTCCCTCTTTTCTCCCGTTCCAACTAATTAGAAAGGAAATAAAATAAACCTGGTCGTTACTTAGAGCAAGGTCGCAACTGGTTAATTAATTGGCGAAAGAGTGATGGTGGTGCGGCATTAGACGGCTGAGAGTGCACGAGTAAATACGATCACGACCCTTTCAATTTACGATGCATTAAGAAAAATGTATTGGAATAGAAATATAGCTGCACAAATTATTTTAATGAAATTTTAGGTTTATCTTAATCGGAGCAGACAGTGAAAGTAAATACTAACTTTTCTGCAATATAATTGAAGTCCCTATAGTTGATAACTTTGGCTAAATATATGTGGCTTTTCTTTTGTTTAACGCCATCTTTCGAGTAGGATATAAAACTTTTTATTGATATTTCGTAACAAAAATGCAAATGAAAAAAGCGGAATGCTAAAAAACAAGTAATTAACGTACTGCTAATAGAAGCAAACGTTCAGAATTTCACAATTGCATAGAATTCTTTATAAAAAGTGTAACACGATAATTGCGAATGTAAGCTATTTAGTAAAGGTATTTATCGTTTTTCCACTACATGTATAGTGTGACTAATTAGTTACTTAGACAAAACTTAGATATTATTACTTTATAAATATCGAATACATAAATTAAATATACATGCTTAAATTAAAAAATGAGAAAAGCATTATAAGTTAAACCAATAACTAGATTTCTTTAATACCTACTTTGGTCCAAACTCAAAGAGGACTAACAAAACACTATTAATTTGCCAGTTCATTAATTTATTTAATTTTATGTTAATGTTATATTATACTAATAATAAATATATTTTTTTGCATATAACGCATAAACTGAAATTAATTAATGTTCACGATAGGATATTTCACTATAAATTAATATTAGCCGGAGTAAGATTATAACTGATAAATCAAGACAACCGCTATTGTTGCGCGCTGGATATAAAATTGATAATTAGATCTGAGTTCAAACTGCTCTGATTAATGTACAAAACGAACAGTTAAGATGGACCACCCATGGGGAGTAGACGGCTTAATAAGACCCTCATTAACACCTTAATGGCTATTCTCAATTCGCCTGAGTTCGCTCGACTTTTATTTTTCTCGAAGCCCTCCCCGCGAGTCGGCGCAACGCTGTACGGCTCGCCGTCGCCCTACTCTAATTGAATTTCTGCTCTCCTTTTTCTAAACTTATTCTCTTTGACTTAAGATTAGTGATGTATTTAAATTGGCGTTCTGTAACGTTTTTATAGTCGACCTGGAGCGTCTCTTGTGCTTCTAACCCCGCTCAACGATTTCTTATCGAAACTTTTAATTTAGTCGCGATAATGGAACTGGTATAAGACTTTCTTACGCCTTAATACTTTAAAGGAGACATCAATGATTTTGTTTCTTAATGATGCTTTTTATCTTTAGAGTATACAAGGTTTTCTAAAATCGTTTTTGATTCAAAACTCCTCTCGTCAGTCTACCGGTTTTACGTCTTTTAGTTTTATTTGTTATTTTTAGTTCATTAGATAAAGAAGACTTAATTTATTACAACTATTAACGATCAACTATAACGCACACGAAGTGTATTTTTTGTACAAAGAAATATTATATTTAAATATGTCGAGACAAATTCATATATTAAAACCATTTAGCAGTATAAAATAATTGTACACAACTAATCTAAAGAAGGAAGAAAAAAAAATCTTACTTAATTTTTAATTAGTCATCAAATACATACGTTAGAAGACAAAGAGACAAACGAACAATCAAAAGCACTTACTAAATCTCTCCCTTGAACATTAGTAGGAATTAATTTCGGATGTTGCCGTCGTAAGTCCATCAATTCGTTGTTATAACGTAGAGTTCACAAGAAACTTCCGTTCGCAATAAACGAGTGAGATATGTTTGGACGTAGCATGTGACTGCTAAATTGACGAAAGATTTTATACCTCCCTTACACGTATTCACCACAGCACTAAATATATCTGGTATTAACGCAAAATTCTCTTATCCAAATATAAACACTAATTGAAAACATGTTTCCCCGATAAAAATGAGTGTACATGCATTTTACATAAAATCTAAAATCAGCGATACAATTATAATGTACTGACTAATTGATGTCTATCTTATGTTACCATTAAATTACTAAACTGTGTTTTTGATAAACATTAATAAACATATCAATTTTTAGATAATTTTGTGATAGTTGTTTTAAGGTTTACTTACTTTTCCTTTGATGTAATTGTGAAAAATTAACTTAGTTTAATATCATTTGTTACGCGACATTTCAATTTACAGATAATTGACTACTACTTACCATTAGCAATAGTTTCGTTTATAGTCCATTTACCTCTATTGTTTAAATCCTTACTACCAACATTTAAAAAGGATTTAATTATTTATATTAATTATGGATAGCGATAGCTGACTATCTACTCCAAATTTTCAATTAGTAGTATTTATATAAAACTAAAAACAAATATATTTTAAGTTGCATGTTAAATTATTAGTAACTAGCTTTCGCCCGCGACTCCGTCCGCGACGAATAAAAAAGCAAAAGTGAGTAGCCTATGTGTTCTTCCAGGCTACCCTCTACATCTATACCAAATTATATAGAAATCTGTTCAGTCGTTTAGGCTACAAACTTTAACAAACATCTATCCATCCATCCATCTAAACTTTCGCATTTATAATCATACTAATACTAATATTATTAGTTTCAGTATATTAGTATGATAAATTAATAAAAATCAAAGAAGAAGACCAACTTCACTTTTTTGTCAATGTTGTTTCTTATAATGTGACCAGTCAGCTGTCCTTTCATTGATTTACGAGGATTATTTTTTGTCATAACAATATTTCGAGTAATGCCATCGAAAGACCTCATTAACTGCCAAAGCGTAAGCTTGAAACGTTGTACACAAACATTCAGATATAAATCATCGTCCGTGTGTCAGTCGTTCAAATGTGTAAAGAAAATTATTAACATCAAAAGGTAATTTAAACGTCGCCGATGATTTCACAGCTACTGAATCATAACACAGCGTGTCGACAACGGCAAACGTTGCCACAAAAACGATACTTTTTTATTGATTATCAAAAGCGCACAATAGAAAGATGGCTCTGTGTGTATTGTCGCTTAGTTCGAACAGACGGCGCCACCGGAGTCGCTGCTTTACTAAAATGGCAGTTGAATATTTTTACCCGCAATGGAAGTGCTACACAGCAATCTAAAATAAACCCTATCGTAACAAATCAGAGTTGGATTTCGACTATCAGATGGTGAAGACTTACGAATCCAGAGACAGCGAGTGTATTTGTGGTAGAGCTCCGTCATTGTTCGCTAAATTGTCGCTTGCACGGAACCGGCCGGGCTTGTCGTGAGTTAGGTATGAGCACACGGCACACAATGACAGTATACATACATTTAAACACCTGTTATTAAACATGCACAGGGTCACAGAGCGTGCTTACCTACTGCAGACCTCGTTAAATAAAGATAGATAAAGATCTCGTCGACGCCGATTTGGATGCATCCATTATTACCCACTATGCACTTTTGCACAAATAAAAATAATGATAAGTGAACTAAATGGTGTTTTTCGCTCAATAAACATTAGAAAACTTTTTGAAATACTGAATGTCCGCATAAAATCACAGTAACAACATTGAATAAACGTCAAATAAAAATATGTCGTAATCCAATAAGCATACGTGAGACATTTCTGTCAGAACATTTCTAAATCCACAGATTAAGTCGACGAGCTTCCTCTTAACACTTGAAAGAAACGGATCATCTTCCGTCCGATAGGATTTTCTGGGCTTAAAGGATTTCACATGTGCCTCGCGTTACGCATTTAAACCTTACGATCGTACGAAACCGAATTGCATTTTGAATGAATTGACATTATTTCGTTCTTTTTCAGTCTCGCATTGTAATGGTCGCTGTATATTTTAAAGATAGAAACTTTGCCTCTACGATCCCTTATAAGGATTAAGGACACTAAGACCGCTCATTTGTCCGCCTTTGTGCAAAACAAGGTGCTAAACCAACGCATTTTGTGGGACCGATCTTTACGAAACCGCAACATATACTATCAACGTATGACATTAAATAAATTTCGATAAATGCATCAGTAAAAAGAATATTGTAAAGACAAAACGCGTCAATTCGTATAACGACATCCTTCAGGACTGACAGAGATAAAATGTAATTGCAGTAATTATAGCGGTCTCCTTTAGGAATCATTTTTCGAGTTTAAATTTAATGTTTCGTGACAGGGCGGCAACACTGGTGTGCGAGGCGTCGGAGGTTTTCTGGCCCATCGCACACGGACCGGTTCGCCGCTGGCTCACACGCTACGCCAGAAAAGCGAAACACGTTGTATCGCAGTCGAGAGCGATAAACCTTTGCTTCGTTTACGGACAAACGGCAAACGACCTATTGGTACCAATTTGCAGTCTCGTGTTTGTTCTGCTTTAGGTAGAAACAGAAACTGATAGTCCGCGCCAAAGGCAAACTTCTCTTGCTTCGAGACGGAAAACAACGCCCGGTCCTTGTAGAGCAATAACTTTCAAGCAACTCATCGACATTGTCCCCAGTCTCTTGTGTAAATTGGCGCAGTCATGAAACTTTGAATATAAATCAATCTGAGAAAATGAAACGTTTTAGTCAAATCTACGATCGGTGTAAAATACATACCAGCGGAGAATAGAAGGCAGAGCTATCAACGCCGATGCTCGGATATGGATTCTGATCCGTAGATGGGTAGGGCGTTCCGTAGACGCCGACTGCTGCGCTGGATAGTCGCGGGTAGGAGCTGAGGGCGAGGCGGGCGCCGTCGTACTGGCAGGAGCAGACGGTTTGGCCCGAGACCGGGTCGGTGATGATGGGTCTCGGCGTGTCGCAGCAGGAGGCGGCCGGCGTGCTGGCGTGGCTGCCGGCGCCAGGCGAGAGTGCGCCGCCCGCGACGCCCGACCCGCCCGGAGACAGCGGGGGCGCTGAGCTGGAGCCCCCGTCCGGCGACGTGGCCGCGCCGCCGTTGCCGCTGCCTCCGCCGACCAACAGCTGATAACAAGAATATTTTATTAAGCTCTTGACTGTGTAGGAAATAAAGCTGACATTAATCCCCTTCATTATACTCATATTAATTATATTCCAAAGAGTCGACAGTGGACCGCTACTGCGATAATAGAATATCTCTATGACAGACATATGCATTCAGTAGGTATTAAATTAGCTTATCATACAGTAGCACTCTAGAAGGATCAACATTTGAACCACACGTGTAAATTAAATAATAAACCTTCTGGACGGTTAAGTATTAATTGTGGACAAAAAGGTAACAAGATATAAACCGGTAAAAGGTCCCGTTATTTAAAAAAAAACAAACAAAAGTTCGTTGGATCACGCAATTGTAGCGTATCCCTCATCTAGTTGCAGTGAACCTGAAACGTATGTGCAAGCGATGGCGTGCGAAAAGTGATATGATGCGTTTTTACACTTTAGATTCGCATCAGAAATACCACTTAAAACGATAAACGTATCTGATGTGAAATTTAAAAACTAACTTGCATTAAATCGGCTTGTTAAGGACTACTTTCACCTTTAAAACAAAATATTTTTCAACAACGTTTAATACATTTTCCGTGGCGTTGTTGCAACGAATTACAATAATAACATGTTTTATAATTGAGTAGAAAATTTCAAACCTAGACATGGACAATTTGATACTTAAAAAGTTTTTTGACAGACCTGCTTATAAACTACCTATAAATTATTAAGATACCATAAATAACTGAAACATTAAAATTGATATACAAATGCAAAACAATTCTAAAAACAGCGAACATTGAATCGCATGCCACATTAACATTATCCAAAACTTTTGTCCTAACGACTCACCCCTATCGAAGTGGAAAGAGTGATAAAATTTGATTTATAGGTAAAATCATTTCTGCATAAAATTGTTATCTAAACTGTATATCGGTGATAGACGGGCAAGTTTAGCTGGGTGGCACGCACACCGCTGTCATTGTATGGCATCGTATCCATTCACGCAAGCTACAGTTGCATGTTGTTCCTATTGATCGGGAAAATCAAAGAAGAATCGTTCATCCTATACAAAAGCATGTCGCATTTACCAAATAACGTAAATCGGACACGCGTCAATTATGACATGCTAAGTCCAATTGTAACTTTCATTAATAATTTTTTCAAACATTATTATTAACACTGCAAATAAAGCAAATATTTTTATGAATGTATTATGATTTTGCTTTAAGTAGTTTATGATTTTAGGTATTTAAGATTTTTTAATGTTTACTTTAAATAAGTTAAATAGATTATTGTGGTTCTTTTGTTTCTCCTTTTCGTGATTTTATTTATAACTTCTTTCTTCTAAGATTTGAAATTATTATCTATACTTCTATACTAATATAATAAAGCGTAAACACACACTTCTTTGTTGCCTAAGATGTCAGCAGTCACAGCATATTTTTGAATAATTCTTTTTTTTATAAAAAGCCCTACACTTATGTCACGCTTTAGGCTATATATTTTCACGCCATAAAACGTAAGGGGTAAATATTGTGAATAAAAACTCTAATGTGGGAAAGAGACCATAAGTTTCTGCCAACATCAAGGAAAAAAGATTGCCTTGGTTTGTCATTACGTCATGTCATTTGACATTTACAATTGAGAATTTGACAAATGTAAACAATAAAATAAAGTTTTTATAATTTCCCGCGGATGAAGCCGCAAGGAAACAGCTAGTCATTATAAAAATCTCATCATTTTTTTTTTTGGTAATAATATTTCACATTCTTCTTTCTTTTATAGTGTAAAATTCAAAATTATAACGCAACATGTTGATGCTACAAAAAGAGAAACTGACAAGAATTTCGATCGTAACCCAAATAGGATAAGTAATTTTCGCATTTCCTGGCGTGTGTAAACACATCATCGTAGGGGAATGAGCATCGAATGGTTATTATACAGAGAGCTATAATCATTTGATCAAAGTGAGTGCCCTTTTGACATCTTGTTTTGCTTGTCAAATTCGAGCTATAATAATAATTAGATAAATATCATCAACTTCCTCAATGTTGCGTTGATGTCGCTTTGAATATTTGAGTATCATTAAATATATTAAATATGAAATGGAGAACGTGAGATCAAATGGAAACAATAAACGAATCTTCGCACCTTCGAATGTCAAAGGGAAAAATCTGTGCGAAAGATTTATTAAAACTTTCACCATTTTATTTTATCCTGGTATATTAAAGCTATCATTTTATACTATCCCTATTGCAACATCTGACATCAAAGGCGAAGTGACACAATACAATTGAATGAACGATGGCGCACGTTCACAGATCAATTTGACACTGTGTTATTCAATTTATGCATGCAGACTGGGAACATATTCTCTTTTTGACACTTTACTACGATTGCTATAAAAATGTTAACGTAACAGTTTATTTTTAAAATCGACAGGGAAAAAATTATTGCAGTTTTTTTGGGATTGCTTAAAATCTTTTTGAGAAACCATCTTCAAATGCATAACATAAAATCTCCATTCAGTCTTGCGCGTCTTTTATAATCCGTACATTGTCAATAATTAAATAAAAAATAAATTTTGCGGATGCCATTAACCTATGTAACTTTCTAGTTCTGCGTACAATATACTAGCTTTCGCCCGCGACTCCGTTCGCGTGGAATTAAAAAAAAAACAAAAGTGAGTATCCTATGTGTTCTTCCAGACTATCCTCTACATCTATACCAAATTTCATGGAAATCCGTTCAGTCGTTTAGGCTACAAACTCTAACAAACATCCATCCATCTAAACTTTCGCATTTATAATATTAATTAATAATCAATAATAGTATGATTTAAAGTAAAAAGGAATCATTGTTTATCAATGAGATTCAAAAAATATGTAGAGTAAGCATAGTTGACACTTTACTTGAGACATTTTTCGCCTATTGATAGGTCCACAAAACCTCATGTTAATATAATTAATTGTAATGAAATTAATTGCCAACAAGTGTCATTAAATAAATATAAATGTTTATGTTTTATTTTACGACACTGTTCAGTTTATTTTATAACAAAACTAGCTGTTCGCCTGCGGCTTCGCCCGCGTCAAATTATAAAAACTTTATTTTACTGTTTACATTTGTCAAATGTCAAAATTCAAATGCACAAATGACAACTAAGGTCTTTGACATTGACAAACTTGCTTCCTTGATGTTGGCAGCAACTTATGGTCTCTTTCCCACATTAGGATTTTTATTTTTTAATAGGATTTTTTACTTACCCTCTATGTTTAGGATAATTTATTTGCCCTCTATGTTTAATATCGTGAAAATATATAACCTAAAGCGTGACGTAAGTGTAGGGCTTTTAAAATTTTTAAAAAAAGAATTATTCAAAAATATGCTGTGATTGCTGCCATCTTAGGCAACAAAGAAGTGTGTTTTTACGCTTTATTATATTAGTGTAGATATGGAGCTTATTATTACATTATAACATGTCAATACAAGGACATGAGGCGGCGTACTAAACTTGACAACTAACTTAGTACCTTTCAAAGAAGTTACCGGTGAAAAAATATCCACTATGTCTAGTCTGTATATTTCTTAAATGTCTTTATTTATTGAATTTACTCTGACGCGGTTTGTGCGGTAAAAGATTAAAGGGACGTCGAGAGGTCCGTGGTACGTCAGAGATTTGATCAAATATTGGACCAAGGTTGACTTAGAAATAATAGCATAAGATGCTGTGCACACACGACCCCACTTCAACCACTAATGCTCCGTTTGAGTGCACCAACTTGTTTTCTTTAAACAAAGCGAGACGTCTTCAAACGGGCAAACGCTCACGCAACTCATTTCATTTATGGAAAGATCTTTTAATACTTCGTTTAATTGAAACAAACTATTTATTTCCCGAAATCATTTATATTTTAATATTTTCCTTATAGTAAAGAATTTACCTATTTACTGAGTTAAGACTCAACCTCCTTAATTATGAGTATATGTCGAAATTCCTCATTCTTCTAGATTATGCTAAAGTGCACAAATTCCCATAAATTAAATAAAAAAGTTAGATTAAGCAACGAATGTAACCAAACGCTATCTGAATAACATAGAACTGGTTATAACATTATAAATGCCTAGGTACAACATCGTCTAATTATGTCGAACATAATTTCTCACTACGCTTCTTTTTACCGTAGTTAACTCAATAGCTCGTCCTTGTGCGTTGAACAGAAACGCACTCACTTAACGCGCAAGTTTGCGTAAATATTAACGTCAGTGGGCGTAATATCTTAACGTTTGTGTAGATATACTGATAGTGCAATCCTATAATTCGACTACGTCATAATCCTATTAGATTACACCACTCGACAGAGAGATAACGTATTATTTGCATTTGATATTCGCATCGACATTTGCACATTTCTATTTATATACATGGATGTACTAAAATAGACAATTCGTGTACAGAATCATGTAATGAATGGTACCTCAAGGCAGGCAAGTAGCCGCGTACCCATTCAGATTTCGTGATTGAGATTAAATTGTCATTCGAAGTGAATGTGGTTTGTAACTGTGCTCGCAACGGTTCACACCTTTATATTACAAATATTGTAAATGTATCTGCAAACATTTATCTATACTAATATAATAAAGCGTAAACACACACTTCTTTGTTACCTAAGATGTCAGCAATTACAGCATATTTTTGAATAATTTTTTTTTCAATAAAAAGCCCTACACTTACGTCACGCTTTAGTCTATATATTTTCACGCCATTAAATATTTTGGATAAAAACCCTAATGTGGGAAAGAGACCATAAGTTGCTGCCAACATCAAGGAAGCATGGTTGCTATGGTTTGTCATCATGTCATGTCATTTTGACATTTGCAATTGATAATTTGAGAAATGGATGTAAACAATGAAATAATTTTTTTATAATTTCACGCGGATGAAGCCGCAAGGGAACAGCTAGTTTAAATATATTTATAAACAAATATTTCAATCTATCAAGGGAAGAATCTGATCATTAAAAATAAATAATTGATACGTAATCAAAGGTCGTACACATCTCTATTGGACCAAAGGACGCCACGCTGAATTAAAATTGCCGTAACCACACAATGGACTAATGAGATAAATGTAACATCTCTTGTTAAGATATAATGAGAGCTATGTTTTTGTATTTTACTTAAACACAATACATTTATGACTAATCGTACATATTATTGTATGTTGTGGGTGGGTAAAGGTATGTAAGTAAATATCGCCGTTATTTGGCCGTCGAATTAGCGACATATAGCGCATTAAGGGCCCTCACAGATGGTATAAATTCGAGTTGAAATCGGAGTCACCTGCTCAGCGAAGCGTATAGACGTTTGCACCTCTATATATACAGTTTCAAAGAGCGTGCCGCCATTGGTTCGCGGATGCCAAACAACACTATCTGTGTTCGCGTGTGCTTCTGTAATTAGTACCAGGGAGCGATAACGTGTCGCCGCATACTCTCTGTCATTACGACTCGCTACAACCATGTTCAAGTATTGGAACAAACATTTCGATGTTATTCGCACTATTTCTGATAATATAAAATAAAAATCGAACCTATGGTGAAGCATGCTTACACAACGCTGATTTTTACGCCTATGTAATAAACGTTATGATGTGCTGTTTTGATGAATGATCCAATTTGACCGAAGGAACGAACACATGCACCTAAAACGCTGCAGATTGTCATCCTTACAATGTTATAATAGTTCACTACAAATAAGGACAAAACAAACATGAAATCGCCGTGCCTCGATAATGATAACAATATTTTACGAGTATGTAAAACAAAACGTTATTTGAGACAAATGACAATTAAAAAAAAGTGAGCAAAAGAATTGAACGACTATGTTTATTGTTAGTTGAAATTGAATAGTAACTTTTATATCTCACTTGCGATATGTCGCGGGCGCTGTATTCGTGCAGAAATGTAATTCCAACCGCAACAGAGAGCCGTTGACATAAATTCAGTACAATACACATCGTACTTTATGTCAACGAAAACTAATTTTATGTCGTTCATAAAAAAATGTATGTTAAAAAATTGTAACGTATTGATTAAATAGCAGCGGTGGTCGATGTCTTGGCATATCACGTGCCTGTATATCGGGTAATTACAGGTGCGGGGACATAAGTGAAAATTGTTTCGTTGGGACGGTAATTTACGTAGCAATTAGCGTTAATACCTGTACATTTGATACGTACGACAGGCGATTATATCACACTATGTTCAATATTATATCATATACCGTCGTGTTTCAGTACAATCTATTGGACATTAAATACCTTAGCTACGGAATAATGAAGGACGAGGTTGCTATTACCATTTAAAAAAAAATACAGGGTTTTTAGTTACCATAGTATGATTTGATTTCTTAGTCTACGAAAAGTCCTTAATTAAACCAAAACCCACTTTGGGATGTTGCGCCAGCGTAGTAAGTGAATTAAAATTTTACTTATCTAGATATACAATTAGACGAAAATGCACTTTGAAAATAAATAACAAGACGAGTTACAATACGGAGGGTAGATCAAATCAAATATAAGCGATATTATTGTCGCTGTGTACAAAGGGGGCGAGGCTTCGAGCGCTTGACTGCTTGAGCAAACAAAACTTCCAATAAAAACTACTTGGAGCGACCTCTGCGGGACGACAACGCAAACACTTAAAACTAACGTACACTCCTACGATCTCTATTACCCTTAAATTAAATAAAAAAAGCTTTAGTAATTTAGTCCAATCTGTCAAATGAAAAGTGTTTAGCAAAGAAAGGGGAGCTGCAGATTGATGTTTTGCGTAAGCTTGCAAATGATATACGAGATTAAAGATATTGAGATATGAAGTGGGAACAAATTAAAGGAATATAACACAGAAACGTAGATATCACTATGAATTTACATTACGGAAACTATTGCAAGAAAACCTGTTATCAAAAATCTAATTTTCCTTGAAAGAAGCACAGACGACAGTATATTTTGTACACTTGTTTCGTGAAATTTACGGTTACAAAGATAACTAAAGAATTAAAATGATAATTATACAAAAGATAGTTTGTTGGCTTTTGAAATAACTGCTAGTCACAAATAACCGATATATGGATGCTTGGATGTGTGTTAGAGTTTGTAGCCTAAACTACTGAACGGATCTCGATGAAATTTAAGATGTAGAAGATAGTCTGAGAGAACAGATAGGTTACTTACTTTTGTTATTTTAATTCCGGACGGAGTCGCGGTCGAAAGCTAGTCTACATATAATGATACTTGCTTTAATGGCGACTTGTCTAAAAAATGCCTTTTTTTATAAATTAAAAAGGTAATAGTTTCACTTGCACCTTAAATACGGTCTAATTCACTTAACGTAATTCATTAGATGGCATTTTAAATGAGTTTACCGTCATTCACAATTCGTAAATATCTAATGCCCACCGTTAATGAACGTAACCGTAACTGTGAGCTCTAAGTACATAATTAACGGATAATTTAGTTATCTCTTAACGACTATACGTAAAAGACTTCCCATGTTATAATTAAATGACACGGATTTGTAAATTTTTCGATGGAACATTAAATAAGTTAGTTTAAATTAAGAATTAAGTTAAGGGATTATTTAAATTAATTAAACTTAATAACATTACTGTTTGAGTATCTTTACCTTTTAAATAAATTAACAAAAAACATAGATTTTTTTTAATAATCTACATAAGGGTGGTAAAGTGCCAGGCTGGTTTTCATAAATTTATTTTATTTTATTAATAACGTAATAAGAACTAATAAGTATTAATAACTAAAACGTAAGGTATAAAAAACAATACCAATTATGGATGTTATAAAATCATACTAATATTATAAATGCGAAAGTTTGGACGGATGGATGTTTGTTAGAGTTTGTAGCCTTAACGGCTGAACGGATTTCGATGAAATTTGGTATACTTTGATGTAGAGGACAATCTGAAAGAACACATACTCACTTTTGTTTTTTTTTAATTCCACGCGGACGGAGTCGCGGACGATAGCTAGTAGTCAATAAAATATTGAAATTATTAGGTTGGTTTAAGAATTTTCAATTTAATGTTACTAATTTTACTAATATTACTAATATTACGAGTATAAATGCGAAAGTTCGGATGGATGGATACATTAATGTTTGTTAGAGTATGCCGACTATAATGCTAAACATTTTTCTTAATTTCACACGGACGGAGTTGCGAACAAATGCTAGTCTATACTAATATAATAAAGCATAAACACACACTTCTTTGTTGCCTAAGATGTCACCAATTACAGCATATTTTTGAATAATTCTTTTTTTAATAAAAAGCCCTAAACTTACGTCACGCTTTAGTCTATATATTTTTACGCCATTAAACTTAGGGGGTAAATATTTTGGATAAACACCCTAATGTGGGAAAGAGACCATAATTTGCTGCCAACATCAAGGAAGCAACATTGCCATGGTTTGTCATCATGTCATGTCATTTTGACATTTGCAATTGATAATTTGACAAATGTGGGTAAACAATGAAATAAAAATTTTATAATTTCACGCGGATGAAGCCGCAAGGGAACAGCTAGTTGTAAATAAAAACAAATTGCTAGATTTTTGTCGTTAGAGATTACATACAAGTATGTATATAAGTTCAATTGTCTGGAGTGTTCGAAGAATTGACGTCAATGTTCTCTGAAGATCTGACATTGTGGAACTGATCAGTGTCAATAAGTTTGTCAACGACTAACAAGGGCAATATTTTATAAACACTTACTGGTACTTGAATTTATTTTTAGCTGAAATCGATAACGTACTATCTTTTAGATTTTATCACAACGAACTAACTGTTTACCCTCTGAGTTACAGAGGTGAATGTTGTTCATTCTAAACAAATACTAATTACCACACACAGTCGGGCTTCCTTAGTATCCACTTAACTACCAGTTTTTTCCGATGCTCATATTTAATGGTTGGTCAAACTTTGACAGATTTACTAACAATGGAAGAATGCATTTCAGCAAAGAAAACAAGCTAGTATGCGTCCATCTTTATTTACTAACCGCTTACTGATGTATAAAAACATTGATTGTCTATTAACTAATAGAATTTAAGTGCAAATTAACTGCCTTTAGTGGCACGTTTATCGACTTAATTTAGTGTTGTGTATCTAACTATAAATACAAAAAGATCATTAATAAAAACTGGACATAAAAAGTTTAGTTCGCTTTAGTTCTCGTCGGGTACTCTTCGTAACAAATACCTCTACATGTATACTTAAAGCACTCCGCACGTTGCATATTCATGGCGTAAAGCGAACTGCGAGCTATAAATGAAAAAAAGAATGAATGTTTCGTAATTTATTGGACGTTATATAGACGTGCATACATATAGTCATGTTTCTCCTTTTAATCCTCATAGCAAAATTAGCTTCAATTTAAAAGTTAAAACATTTTTTTTTTTTGCTAAACGTCAACTTGTAGTTGAAGAATCGATTAAAGTTATAACAGTATAATTTGTTTTAAAATAACTTCATGGCCGTATTTAATTAAAAGAGTAAAGGAATACTATAAAATTATAATAATTGAATAGTCGCCTGTCATAAAATGAAGACAGGACAGAAGAAAAAAATGTTTGCGTTTGTTTCAAACCCGTTAAAATATTTTTTTCTTGATATAACTAACTAATTATAATGTTGTAATTGAAATATCATTGAAATACGAAAAAAAGTATAATAGTTTTACCAAACCAAAATAATTAAAAGCTCGAATAAAAAATTAAAATCAACCTTTTGAGATATATAGAAAACGGCGCAACATCTAAGTTATAAGATTGTTTTTATCAAAATTAGTTTTATTTGTCACTTTTTTATTATAATACTTACCTACTATAATTTACAGGGAGGATAGACGAAATTTTGATCGTAAAGTAACGTAATTGAAATTGGCGTGACCTCATCTAATATGCGTCTAGTAAGTCCATTCTGTGTGGACGTCCGGTAGATACGGGTAAGCGAGTTAATGGACGAAGCTTTCAATCGCTTTTCAATATTTGATGAGATTCGGACAATGGCTGAACGTACACATCTATCGTACCTACCCGTCCTCATTGTTGCCCCGGAAACCAAAACGTCGAACACTATCGAGCTTGATCACTATAAATATTTAATGATCATATAGCTACTGTCGCTCCGACGCGGTTTAATTATCGAACCATTATAGAAACTTTAATGCCTCGTGTTGAAATTGGAGGATGAATAACGAACAGTAAGCAGCTATGTAAATGCCAACAAATTCATTTTATTATAATAATGTTCACGTATCGAAATGTGTTCATTTTAAAGGCACAGTTAAACGGCATCAAGATGATATCATAACTCCTATTACATTAGCAAAGGCATTATCCCATCTCGGCGCTCCGTCGCCCGGTCGCCTGGACCAATTTTGACCGGCCAACGGGATATGTTAAAGAGGACATTATAATAATTAGATTGTTATCAGATGTTATTATATGAATTTTAAAAAACTTATAAGAACGAAGGACGGAGATAAGTCGGCGATATCGTGACGACGGTAGGCCCGAACATAGATTACGGAATAGCCGGCGGGCGACGGCGTAATCGGACGCACTAAATGTTGGTCCTTTGAAAGAGCACGCCATACAGCAAATCGATAACCGATCATTATAATGATTGCGCTGTAAACGCTAGTCTTGTTCGCTTTTTAGACGCTTGACGAACGGGAGTCGTGTTTTAATTTGAACACGGGTCCGAGCCGGCGTACATGCGTGTTCAATTGACCGTCAGGGCGTCGGCGCACAAATAAGCTTCTCTCGCCTTAACAATCGCCGTCCGGAAAGAAAATTATACTCTATATAACTTTGATAGCAAATCGGAACGCCCTCGAACTTACAATAAAACGTAACGTATAATAAACGGGAAGCAAATGAGGGTATTGATAATGTTCTCGCCTTTTATTGAATCCGACACGTTGTTGACATGATTGTTGATACAACTTGCTCTTATCATTCCGACACACCTTTGCTTCTCAAAAAGTAATATGCGATATTAACAATTCCTGTCCTGTCCTAAAATAAGTTTTGTGTTTAAAGTGATGATGAAAGTCATTATTAAATTACGAACACATAGAAAGCATACACATAAAGACGGAATAACCAAAATTATCATAAAAACTAAACTGGATAATTTAATCAATATCAAATGCGAAATAGGGTAAAATAAATCCTTCACCTTACATTTGTCACGAATTTTTATCTTTTCTTCCTGTTTGATAAGATTAATGTAAGAAATCACATGCTGATAAGACGATTCGCATTTGAAATTGAACTTAACATCAGAGACAGAATAGTACGTCATGTATACTATGTCTATAATAGGTGAAGATTATTATGGGTAGTAGATACGACTGTAGTTGTCAAATGTGATGATTGACAAATGTCGTTTCCTAAATATGTAGGACGGTTCCTCAATGTATTAAATGAAACAAGTTGCGAATAGGTAGGTGTATTTGTTAAGACATGGCGATTGCTTTGCTTTATTGCATTAAATTATTATAATAAATGAAAAATTAACGAAAAATGAACTTAAAATTCTAGCTATTGAAGAAAATTTATAAATTAACATATGTAGAATACGTTACCTATGGATAAAAGATCTGAGCATCTTACCTTTTAAATCTATTTAGCAAATAAGAAATATTTTGTACTGCCTTATCAACATTTTTTGATATGTTGCAAAAATCGTTTCCAAAGCAACATTTAATGTGAAAATATTGTATCTTTGATTGTTTAGATGTAAACATATGATCGAAGCTAGTTTATTGATTATATCGCCACCCTATCTGAACTACAAATCCATCGGCGTCCCGAAGCTCGTGTTCTAACTGATACACATCAATCCTGGCCGCAACAATTAATATCCATTTATACGCAACATCATTCAATTATCGTTTGTTGAATCGAAACGATAATACCAATGGTCGAATTCCCAATGTAATACTGCAATAGTACATCTCAATGGCTCGATGGTTCATCAGTAAATTATTAATTGAGCAAACTTAGACGCTTGTTAACTAACTCCGCTAACAAAATTAACACAAAGTAATTTTAAGTCTCACTCCGATTTTGATATCTGATACATACTGAACGTGTTGTTTTTGGTGTTAAAAAAATAACATTCTATACTCACTCGCTTATGAAGTCGGGAACGTTTAGTGTTCGCGCCGAACATCGCTAACAAATTAAATGGAAAGGCGTCGAGTAATCGATAGCGAGGAACACAATCTAAGCGTGCGCTAAAGAGCAATCCGCCGCGACGCAGCAATTTGAGATTCGTGTTCCATCTTAAATCGTCGACAACTTTAATAACAAGCATAAACGCAATGGCAATAATCGCTGCAAATTAATTGCCTACTAGCCACCGCCTGAGAAAAACAGCGGCCACACAGGGTTGTCAACGAACAAAAAACAAATCGAAAAATTTTCCTAACCATTAGAATTACATTTTCTTTCATTACATTTATATCAACAATCAATCATTAAATTTTATGGCGTATTCAAGTTAATAGATAAATCATTAAATATGATCCTTGCAGGATTCAACGTCCTGTATGTTATTAACTGAACAGACATATAGCTAGCAAAAACTTTAGCGATTATTACAAAAAAAAATTAAATTGTCATTTCTAACACTTTCCTAAACCTCAATAATTCAAATCTTGTCACATCGAATAAACAGAATAGGAATCAATCTTTTTTGTGTTTTCAGCAGCTATTTTATATCTATTTATACACGTATTGTGTTGATAATTAATTGTTTTAATATTGTAATATCATTGAACCTCGTTGTGATAACCCTAACGATCGAAATTGTTCGTTGGGGTGAATTAGACTAAAATTTATAGGTAGCTGTAGGTGCGTGAACCGGCTGGCTGGCGTTTGGAGTTTGCTTTACAAATAACATTTAGCGGCGAAGCGGGAGGTACGGATTATGAGGTCGGAGGACTCAATTAAACTGCGCCGGACCCGGCTTTTACTCTAACCTTTTGCCCTCACCTCCCACCGAATTAACAAATAAATAGATGGATTTTATCTCAGTTAAAGTATGCTACACACAGCCGGTGTAACTGTTACGATTCGACCACGCTGACACATTTACACGTTAATTTACACGATTAAAACTAGCTTTAAAGGAGTACTCTATTTACCCCATCACTTGAAGTAAGTGCCGTGAATTTATTAATAATAATCAGCCACCTTTTGTAGACAAATATGTTTTTACAATAATTGTAAACGAGCTGCCCTAACCGTCGAGCAAAATGTACTAACCGGCTTGTTTAAAACAAATTTGTAGTACTAATTGATGTGTGCATCTATAAAGACCTGCTGCAGTTCAAATTAGGTATATGGCAATTCGAAGTGAGGTGTTTTTAATGATCAAGCTAGCTCAGAAAACTCGCTTATAATTCATAAAGTCACGGAACGAGTTACCGTTAATTAGAAATAAACAATTGGATATTGGTTCGTGCAAAAAGTAACGTTTTGTTTTATACATAGACAGAACAAGGTGAATTAATTGGCGTTCCTACTTGATACAGACTGGTCGGGCGATATCGAACAATTTCTATTCATAGGTATCTATTTTGAATTTTTTTCCAATAAATAGTACTTCAAACATACATAAAACACATTGAAATATCGCGTTACCTTACAACTAGTTTCGCACCCAAGACCTGTTTGTGTTTATCGTTAGAAAAACAAACTTAGGAATGTACACGCGTACGTTTTCATAATAAACTGTCTAAAAAACAATAAACGGTCTCGTGCACACCGTATTGGATATTTTGCTTATAATTGATAAAGTAGCAATAAAAACTGAGAACAAGAATAAGTTCTCGGTGAGGTCTGAGTTGGCTAAAGTTATCGATCGGAAAGAGGTATGTTACGCCGCGATGGAGCAATTTCTTGGCGTTTGTTTGATTTTAAAACTACACGACCATATCAGAAAGCTATTAACTACTAACTACCTCCAGTCAAGTTGAATGGTCAATTGCGTTCGTTCAATTAGACGGAAAATTGATGTGGAACCGCGCGATATAGCACCGCATTCGGTTTTGTGTGGGTATAAATACGTTGTTTGCGGAATTATACAATGGCGAATTTAGATAGCTTTGGTGGAATTTAAATTTGTGAGGTTTATAGGGTTAATGATATTTCCACTAATACGTCCAGTTCATTTATCCATTAAAGCTATCATACTAATCATACTTAATATTATAAATGTGAAAGTTTAGATGGATGGATGGATGGATAGATGTTTGTTAGAGTTTGTGGCCTAAACGGCTGAACGGATCTCGATGAAATTTGGTATAAATCTAGAGGATAGTCTGGAAGAACACATAGGCTACTCACTTTTGTTTTTTTTAATTCCACGCGGACGGAGTCGCGGGCGAAAGCTACTATTTAAATAAAGTTGTATTGAGTATTGTGGGAAATTGCATAACATATGACGATTCTACATATAGGTACTTTCCATGTGAGAACTCTTTAATGTAACTAACTATATCGTTTATTGGTTTCTCATTCTTCTAGATTTAAAGTTTCGTGTGACATAAAAGTACACCAAAGAATTGTAAATCTCTATTTTATACTGTAAACTAAATAATTTCTCAACAGAGAACTTACTAAAATCATAAGAACAGTTGAATAAAGAAAAAATAATACGAATTAATAATAATACAAGTTATATGGAAAATGTTTATTACATCTGATTATTTTTATCGTGTAATATTCAGACTTAAGCGTCTATTTATTATTGTAAAACATATTTTACTATGTAAATAAAACTCAATGTATTTTATCATTATCTTTTTGAAATCTTAACAAGTAATCTTGCTTCACAAAGGCGTAAACAAATGATTCGATATTGTGCCATAGTGACGTAATAAACTCGTCATTTATCAGCAGACAAGCTTTCGCCGTGACTCCGTCCGCGTGGTATTATAAAAAACAAACCCAAGTAGCCTACGTGTTCTTCCAGACTATCCTCTACATCTATGCCAAATTTCATTGAGATCAGTTCAGCACTTTAGGCTACAAAATCTAACAAACATCCATCCATATAATGTTAGTATGATTAATGATTCAGACAAAGAATTAAATTCACTCACTATTTAGGATCCAATATCAAATACCATAAGAGATATAAGTCAATCCGTAGGTATGTTGCTGTAAGTTTTCAACATAGAATTGTATGTCAAATATTTCAGCAAAATGGGTAGGAAATAAAAATCCATGAATAATTTTATTTAGTATCACGTATTTGCAAAAACTGTTCCTGATAATTAAAAAGTATTGAAAAGTAACTTATTAACTTGTAAAAAATGAAAAAAAAACTATAATTGTAAAATAACTATATTACAAAATATTCTTATGAATTATTTATATCAATAATATTGTTATTAAATGTCTTTTTATTAGCATTTTTTCAACATTCTGTATTTATTATCAAAATCAATGGCAAAAAAAACAAAAATACATAAATAAGTCGAATGTTTTGTCATTATTGGTTGATATTGAATTGTTTTTTACTCACGACACACACTTAAGTATATAGTTAAGATAGTACGCACGTTTATAAATTTGTATGCGTGCTTTGGGTATATTTGTGTGTCTAACTCATGTATGTGTACTTACGATAACACAGTTTTCTTAAGCTTTAATTGTACGCAAATGGCGCTTGAGAAATACATGTACTTAAAAACATTTTTTGACACAGCGGTTCCATGTTGGTTGCATTGTATAATTTAATGTTTGTCCCGAAATTAAGTAATATATCTATACTAATATAATAAAGCGTAAACACACATTTCTTTGTTGCCTAAGATGTCAGCAATTACAGCATATTTTTTAATAATTCTTTTTTTATTAAAAAGCCCTACACTTTCGTCACGCTTTAGGCTATATATTTTCACGCCATTTAAAAATCCTAATGTGGGAAAGAGACCATAAGTTGCTGCCAACATCAAGGAAGCAAGATTGCCAAGGTTTGTCATCATGTCATGTCATTTTGACATTTGCAATCAATAATTTGACAAATGTAGGTAAATATAAACAATGAAATAAAGTTTTTATAATTTCACGCGGATGAAGCCGCTAGGGAACAGCTAAATAAATAAAATAGATTTAGTATTTAGTTTCTTCGGTATTCAACTTCGGTATTCTCTTAAATATCTTCTCTGTCGATATTCAACAACTGCCTCAATTTTGCCCTTGCAAGATTTAATTAAGTTTGTTAAAATATTATAGATGGCGCTCGTAATCAAAAGCAGATGCATACTCACAGGCAATCGCATAGTAATAATGTAACAACGATTTCATTACGTTTACTTATTTTATAACAGGTACCTTGACTCAAAACAGTATTATTAGTGGCCCATGGAAATTCTTGTAAAACATTATGTAGTCACGCAATAAAGTCGCAATATAACAGACCCGAGGATGTAAGTACAACTAAAAGATTTTGTTTTCTGTCGACAATGTAATTTTGTTAATGAAAATATTATTTTTTGTCCGGTTTGTAAAATAATGCGTTTAGCCGCGCGGTGAGAATACTCAAATGGCCTCCAGGTCTAAAAGTATCTAATCTGCAACTTCTATATCTAATTTTAGTGGTCTTAATATGTCACTTTTGCAGGTCAATCACTATATTTACCGCCTACTTCTCCAAATAAGGATTTGTCTGTAAAATTAACATAGTACTAGAATACAATTTTTTATTTACATAATACTCATATTTATTTAAATAAACACGTGTAAGTAAATAAATACAATATAATAGACAAATGACAATTAAACAATGTAATTATGTATAAGTAGTAATGTACCTTATAAGAATTACTTAAATAGCAATCGCAATAAAATGGTATTCAATTTTTAGAAAATGGTCACGTACAAGCTTCTAAAAGGATCTCTTGTTTTGCTCTTTTTATGTCATCGATCTACGATTTCCAGAGAAGTGTAGAATATCAAATGAATTAGAAATGAAGTCGTTGAAGTGTTACTAATCGATTATTTTATGTCGATAGTTGTCACATAGTAAAATCATTCGTACAGTCAAGGAATTAAATTCGCCTCCCACTTATAATTGGACATCGTACAACAGTCGCAATAACAGCTATAATTTATCAATTACGTTTAGAAGACAAGATTTAGATCTGACTGTATTTCACCGATTTGGATGGGAAATTAACGTCCTCGATTATACAGAATGTTTATTTGTACCTAATATCTTCCGTCTACTTCAAATCAGGTGAATTATTTGTCAAAATTTGATTTATTCATAAAAAAAGATAATAAAAAAAATATTGCTAGTAAACTAAATAAAAAAAATTAGAAAGAACCTATGCATCTCTTTTACATTACTAGTCATACAAAATGATTTAAAATTTACAAACGCATTTGAATGAATTACAATAAATTCATACATCAGTAAATAATATTTGCGAATACATTCCTTATGATATAATTTAAAAAAAATGTTACATGACACATTCTAGATAAGCAAATTGAGATGACACGCTTTAATATATATTTTCTACAAACACATATATTTAGAATAACTATATTACAGGTAACATATCTATTTAGTCGATACAGCCTTAAGTCTATTCAATTACTAATTTTAACATATATAAAATAAATTAAAGTTACATTGTAATAAACTATATCTTATCGTACTTCTTACTATTGTAATACAAGCGAAAGTTTAGATGGATGTATGGACGTTTGTTACGTATCTCCAAAACAGGTTAACAGATCTCTATTTGGCATAAATGTAGAACATAGTCTGAGTACATAAGTTTTTATCTTAAACCCCGCCGACGGATTCGCGGGCGATAGTAATTTAATATTTTTAAGCAACTTCAAACAAAACAAAGTAAACCTTAACACTAAACATGTGGATATCTAAGTTAGGACTAAAAATTGACTTAACATACCTGTGGTATTAAACCATCTCTATGATATTAACTTGTACAATTTTTTTTCTTCTGTAGAGATCGTTCACTTGATAGGTTATAAATGTAAATGTTTTGATTCATACAAATATTTAACATTCTTAGACAAATGTTTTCATCTATACTTCTATACTATAGACTATATATCTATATCTATACTAATATAATAAAGCGTAAACACACACTACTTTGTGGCGTATGATCTCAGCAATTACAGCATATTTTTGAATAATAATTTGTTTAATAAAAATCCCTACACTTACCGCACGCTTTAGGCTATATATTTTCACGCTATTAAACTTAGGAGGTAAACAAATTGGAAAAACCCTTGATGCAGGAAAGGGAGCATAAACTACAAGCTGCCAACATTAAGGAAACAGTAATTTTGACATTTGCAATTGAGCATTTGAATATTGTAAGCTAGTTTTTATATAATCACGTATCTAAGATAAAACAAGATTCACACATGGAAACCTTATTGTTTGTTTGAATTTATCTTTTTATAAATTCATCGCATTTAAATAAGTTCATGATAAAGTTGCCATACACGGTTAAGCTGTTTGTTTCGCGGTCCGCGTACGGCCGCTTGCATTTGAGCGACGGCTTCTACTTCAAATCGTATAGCATATCAGTTGAATTCTTCAGTAAATTTTTTGTCTAGACTACTGAACAATTGGACTGATAAATTAAAACTGTCGGTATTGACTGTAAACGGTATGTGGTAACCTTTGGACTCCTTTGTTTAATAAGCGATTAGATGCGCGCGACTATTAATTTTGCAACTATTGTTCATGGTCTGGTCTAAAAGAAGCAAAAGTCTTTCCAAATAGTTACTTAGGCTCACTCTATTTTTTTACCATGTTATTGCTCCCTTGGAAATAAAACTTTTAAACTGCGAATACTTTTGCAGTTTAATATTGAATTTTGACAAAAGAAATTCATTCACACAATCAGTATATAAACATATCAATAAACTGTCTTTGAATTTATTCATCGACTCCAAAAAAGAAAATGAGATTATAAGAACCAATTCGACTTTAATCTAATGGGTTTAGCAATCTGGTAAGTTCTTGTTAGAATTCAAAATCTCATTCGCCGTTCTTATAAGAAAATAATATAATATAATATTAAAATCGACGTTTCCTACATACTTAACACACCTTGTACTATAGATACATCAATATTTTCTTCTCAAAACAATTTACAGCGAAAGTTAGAAATGATTAACTTTACTTTACAGACAATATACTTCATAAATCAATATTATATTTTAACCTTAAAATTTGTAAACACATTGACTTGTGGCATATTGACAGAAATTGTTATTCCCATATGCTGTGGTGTAAAAATGAATTCTTTCACCACTCACTCTGTTATTTAAACATAATTTAAGACGGTTTTTTACATTCCAATTGCTCATAATTTTGGATAATCTTGTCTGTATTATACTAACTAATAGAATACTAATGATGATAATTCTTCTTGATTCTATGATTAAATAACAAAAGATTAAAATGAAATAAACATTTAATTATGTTTATTAGTTATGTTACTTAAATATCGTTAATAGTAACTATTTATTTAATAACTAGCTTTCGCCCGCGACTCCGTCCGCGTGGAATAAAAAAAACAAAAGCAAGTAGCCTATGTGTTCTTCCAGACTATCCTCTGCACCTATGGCAAATTTTATTCAGATCCGTTCAGTCGTTTAGGATATAAACTCTAACAAACATCCATCCATCCATCCAAACTTTCGCATTTATAATATTATGTAAGTAAGTAAAAGATTCAAAACAAAATTATATACCTAGTTATTCATAGTAGGCCGTTTCGTTCCTTGACAAGCTTTAATAACTCATAATGTTAATTCTTAACACTCATAGCAAACATTTAATAATTAATTTCATAAAACTAATTATATTTTATTATCCACAACAACACTCAAGAACCGTAATCGGTTTTTATTAGAATAATAATGACATGATGCATGTTCTGTTGCGACGGCACTCATTAGCCTAACGTAAAGTATGTTTATATCAATAACATATGTAGATAACTTTATATTATAATATTAACAATATGTGTTAATCTATACGCTTAGCCCATTTTAAATGATAACATTTCTATTAATTTGAATTTCATTTCATTATCCAAATCCTCTACAAGTAATGGGTTCAGAGTTTTAGCTTAAAGTTAGTTTTAAAAGTGAACTTGAGATTTGGTTTTCTTTGAAAGGTAATAAAGGTAAATTTGAAAGTATAATTCAATCCATTCATAAGGATTTTAACTATCTAAAAGTAAAAGAAACAACAATTCTTATTGAGAATTAAGGATAATCTTTCATGAAGAGGTTTTTGAAACTTTTTCGACTAACTAACCTGCGAGGCGGGCGGGTATGAGTAGCCGAATTGTGCGTACGCTGCCATGGGGACGATCATATGGGCGGTTTCACACAAAACACTGTCTCTAGAAGTCTACAGCACGAACTAAAAGTTCCTTAGGGTTGCTACGTTAACGAATTAAAAGGTATCACAGTTGGTTGAATGCGCGGCGGCTGCGCGGCGCGCTGCCATCCCTGCACGTCAGGGAGCATGGGCGCGCGCACCTCGCATGCCTCGTGCTCCTGCCCGACCGGACAACACCTTCACACGTTCGAATCCCGACACCAACTGGCGCGCGTCCGACGCCTAACGCCCCGCCGACGTAGGACTGAGCCAACTAGACTCCACCCCTAAGGCGGCCCTTGCCTCCGTCAGCCAATGTATTCAACAATTCTCTATCCTTCTCCGAACTCAAACACGAAACACATTCCTCCATTCGATCCCCTCCCCGCCGCGACTCCGCCTATAATATAAACTCCGCCTAAGAGAGAGTGGGGCGAAGGAAAAAAGCGGCAGTCGGCTCGACTTGATCATGTTTATGGGTTTTCGGCGAGACAGTCGCGCTCGACCGCGGGCAAACAAATCTCTTGTGGCAAAAAATGGCTTGGCCGAGGACAAGTTGTTTCACCTCGTTCGATTTACGGACAGCGTCGTGTAGTGCCGAGAATCGACTTTATCGATTCGACCACCTGTGAACGATGTACTTTATCGATGTTTACTCGGCACTGCACTATATGTCAGTAGAACAAAGGGGTGATAAGCTTAGCGTGGTTAACATCCTGTAGACACGTTAATTGTTTAGATATTAGTTGTTAGTCGTTTCATGACACGTCGGGCATTTGGCCTAATATTTATCATTTGATACTCCAAACAATAAACAAATAAATAAATATTTAATAACTTAATTTTATTTTATTGCTCATACAAAAATACTACATAAATATAACTAAAGCTAGGACTTTATATCGATAAGTGTATTTCGTGTCATCAAGTTTATCAGCACCCCCATCCGGCGTAAAAATCTCATATTACGATGTCGATGACGTTACGAACACTAAGTTTTCGTGCCAGGTCCTCTGTACTGTTGCACAAAAGCATGATTTCAAATCACAAAGTTGCTTGCAGCCGACAGGCTGTTGCTTCGTTCAATTAACTTATAAGTAATTAGTTCTCAGTTCTGATGTTAAAAGTTCTCGATTCCTTCCTTACTGCTACTATCGTTGCTGTTAAGAATATTTAGGATTGACTATTTTATTTTTATTTATTTAACATTACTATACTATTCTATTTTAACCAATGCACTAATATTATCATACTAATTTTAAATGCGAATGTTTGGATGAATGTATCTACGAATCTCCAAAACGGCTTAACACGTGAAGAACATAGTCGTCATAGACGAAGTCGCGGGCAAAACCTATAAAAATGTTTGGTACAGTTGTATAAAGTGTTTTTCAAAATAACTGACAGGTTTCGATGTTTAAGAATTTGTTAAGGTATGTTTTAAAATAAGTGATTCGAAACTGTAATTTCGCGGCAACATATTTTTATTATATGAAAGTTTTATACCACATTTTACTGAAGTTGTGATGTATTTATCTAATAAATATAAAATGATTATGAAATTACTAAATATTATAGACACGATACTTAATCTAGAATGGCACATGGATTTGAAATAGACAAGTGTTAAAATATAAGTTCTAAGTAACATAATAATCTTGTAACATTTCTATAAACTCGCAAAAAACTTTATATCCAACAGCAATACGAATAAGAACTATTTTTGGATGACGCCCAGTGTTCAATAGCATATTCGAGCAATACTAAGAGCGGGCGCACACCTTTGACTAAACTATCCCACAACTGTTGTGCTATTGTCGATTGTTCCGCAGCCAATTCAACTGTTTGGTTGCACAACTAAAAATCGAGTAGTGTGCGCCTCCATAAAAGCTCATAGCAATCAAAGCGAGACTAAACAGTTGTGTGATGGTTTAGTTTCAGATGTGCGCACGCACTAAGTAACCAGTTATTGATGCAAAGTTACATGGACAAGTTATCAATTTGCTAATATAATAATGTTATGTCAAGGTATATTCAGAGTTTACTCTCGAATTAACAAGAAAATCGTATGTTAGTTTAAGGGTTGTCAGCAAATGTTACATCGTAGATATCAACGCATAACTTTCTAGTGTTTATACTATCGCGATAGCTCAACGTTACTTGACTAATGATCGGTTGCTGAAGTCTTAATTTATTTTATCATTACCTAGTTTATTTTATAATTACCATATACCGTTAGGGTTGCCATGTACCGTTTACAGTCAATACCGACAGTTTATCAGTTCAATTGTTGAGTTGTTAGTGTTAGGTTGACTTCAGTTTCAACGGAGTAATAAGTTACGTAGTTCGGGACCGCATTTCATTAGGTTATCGAACCAAAAACACTAACTAATGATTAAATGCAGCTGGGAAACCGGCCATTACTTTATTAATAAAAGCAATTCTTTTTGCTGATACCTGAAACTTGAATTTTGCATTGCAACAACTGTGGAGCTTAGCTAGCGGAACACAAATTAGAGCTTTAATTTCAACTGTAAGCGAATTAGAAAATGTAACCAAGTCGTGGTTGGACTGTTCAACAATGGAATTAACGATTTTACTTTGTTTATTCAATGCGGAATAATTTTCGTGGACACAGCAATGCTACGAAAATAATTTACAATACAAACCCTTTCGTAATTTCTACAAGGCGCTTGTATGTTAATAAATTTAATTCAAACCGCATTACTTAAAGTGTACTGAACAAAATTTAGTTCCTTTGGGCGGTTCACTGGAAGGCGGTAGAGTATATTTTATCTGCAATATGTATGTTTAAAAACTACGAAACAAAATCATAAAACTCGTATTTTGTATTAATTAACAATTTTATTCCTTTATATATCAAGTAAGTATATTTTCGGTACCTAGGTAGTTTTAAAAAATATAATTTTTTCACGAGTTTTTACCGATATAAAGAATGTTTGGCTCGACGAATAAAACAGGCCAGACAATTTTTTAAACGGTTACATCCTATATGACATTTTCAGTAAAAAACATGGTAAAAAGGCATTCCAAGACAACTTGTGTTCATGTTAAAATAAAATAAAAAATACAATAAAACCATAGTTGTATCGTTTAGGGTAGAAAATTATCGTTATTTTTAATTGTTAACGGAAGTAATAGCTGTTTATATCAAGGCTGCTCATTTACTCATGTACGAACATGGGTAAGCTATTTTATAGTCGAATCAATGGCCCCCCGCGGGTCCACCCCGTCGTTCTCTATACACACGTCACTCGACCACGTCGATATATTACATTAATAAATATTACTACTCATTTTTTGAAAATACACCTATGGCCGGTTTCCCAACTTTTAACCATTCGAGTGATTTCGGTTCGATAACGTAATTGTAATGTGTTTCCGAACTACAAAACTTAGGTTTTACTTGTTTGAAACTTAGTTCAACTTAGTTTGACAGTGGCAGAGCCCGCTTTAACATCTTAGCACGAATGGGTCGGCTCGCCCGGTGCAATACCACGACCACACAGAAGACAGGCGTGAAGTGGAAGCAATTCCGCGTTTCGTCTGATGAGTGTGGTGCCGGAGACCCAAATTTAGTCCATCTCCCGTTCCACCCTTTTCTTATAAGGGAAGGATTGGATGGGAAAGTGGATTTGACGGTAGAGGAGTCGCATAGGAGGAGGAAATATCCTCTTTATGTGCGTCTCCTCCTCCGTCGATTTAGGGTAGGCAACGCATCTGCAATTGCGGATGTCTATGGGCAGCGGTCGCTTCGCCATTTCGGCGGATTTAGGTGGCCGCTTGCTCGTTTGCCACCTTATCGTATAAAAAAAAAAAAGAACTACAAAACTATTTTACTCCTTTGAAACTTAGTTCAATCTAACACTAATCAATGAATGAAACACTAGATAATGATAAAAAAGGATACTTCAGTAACAGACCACTAGTGGTATAAATAAGCGTTAGTTTTAACAAAATTAAGAATATAAGAATCTCAACAAAAGACAATTTTAAATCACGTCTAAAATATATCAACAATTTTTTAATTTACACTGTGCGCAATATCGTCAAAATAACTTGGCAATAGTAAAGAATGCTATATGAGGATTGATTTAAGTAGTTAGCGTAGTAACTTCAAGTGGATGGTGTACAGACGGCAATTTTTTTAGTGCCGACTGCAAATTACAATCCGTGTATGGCAAACATCAACTGCTAATCGCATAACGCAGGTTATTCAGTCCGTGTAGAGGTCTTAATTTAAAACTACATTCTTATATTAATTATGGATAACAATCATAACGAGCGATAGATTCAATTCTATTAAAAGAGGTATTTAGAGTTGTGTTTTGATTGGAAGCAAGAATTCAAAGATATAATAAAACTGAAAGTGGATGACAACAAAGTTAGAGGAAGACCGAAGAAAGTATGGATGGATTGGGTCAAAGAGGAGATCTTAAGAAGGGAGTGAATTCAGATATGACGGCTGATATAGATGTATAGAATAGTACGTACTGTGCCAAACCTCCAAAGGGAAAGGGTAGGTTGATGATGATATTATAATATACATTAATCATATTTTTCTATCCATTTTCACCGTATTAAAATTAAAGAAAAATGAATACAACTTTGATGAAACTATTTGGTTTTACACAAATATAGTAACTACTATAGGGAATGTTCGTGTGAAATGAAACAGTTGTAGAATTATGAAAACATTAGTATTTGTGTAATCGTTCATCTTTAAGCGAATGCCTAACGAAAGCGAACAACACGGTAAAACTTGAAACTCATTCTTTATAATATTATGTTAAGTTAACCGCAACGTTTACAGAATAAACGCCCCGTCGACCACGCCATTATAATGATATCACTATATCTTACTCTTAAAGTATACAAAAAAACATACTCTGTGTCACTAATTGCATATCCATAGCTCTAGTATCAACACATCCCATCGCATGCGTTCGAAGATTTCTAAACGAATTCAACTTATCTTATATCTTAACATCATTCTTATAGAGTCGAAATTAAAAGCGGCATAATTTCAGGGCTGGCGCCAAGACATCTGTCATCGTTAATAACAAGCAATTTGAGACAATTTTGCATTTTTGGAATATACGAGAGCGCCCAGGCGTCTCACACTCGAGGCAGGAAGTGGCACAAAAACAATCACTAAATAAAGTAGTGGTTGACATGTAGGGTTTTTGCCCGCCTTACTAATTACCCGAGCGCAGCTAGGTGCGTGAGCGGTCGCGTGAAGCACGCCCGTACGTTGCCAGTAAACGCTAGCAGTTTAGATATTTATGAACATGTGTACGTAATTAATTTTTACGATGGATCAGATAGCGAGCTCGTTGGAGCGATACGCTTGTCGTTGGTGTCTCACTGAGACTGCTTAAAGGTTAATTAGGCTTGAATTAGATGGTGGTAGGAGTTGTGGATGAATGTCCTTACAGTCTTTAGCTTATCACGTCAAAGTTTACCCAATCCATCGCCGTTAATTTTGCAATATACTCATAACTTTAAGTCATAATAAAATTGACCAATGTGCAGCTGTGATACATTCATATCTCCTCTGATTGTAGTGGACGGTACCCATATCCACACAAAACATGCTTACCCCCTACCCTGTCTTTTAAAAAACTTAGTACAACACCCTTTTTTAAATTATTTGGCAATGCTTATTTAAGGTATTTGTGGACATATGATAAAAAGTCATTTGCTTGATAATTCCTATTTTATTAAAAAGGAAAAACTTGACTGATGTAATCTATGGATATACATACGTAGTCCATTTACGTTAAAACGATACCGAAGTCTTTGCGAAATGGTAATGACGTGGGGCTGCGACCCGGACAAACAATAGGCGACCTAGACGAAGTGTCAACACTCGTTTCGGAAATGAATTTCCATAGAAAGCACTTTCAAAGCAAATTAGTTTCTTGTGTGGAAGGGAAAAGTGAAGTAGGGGAGGTATATATTAGATGAGAGAGTTAAGCCGTTTAGTAGAATAATCCATGTATTAGAATCTGAAACAGCTATAAATACAGATATAGATAAGACGGGATCAAGTGAGCGCTGATTTATTGCGGGTGTTCTATTTGTTAAAAGATATTTGTACGAGTACTCAGCATAATCCTTTTGTCAGATATTTAGTAATTGTTTGTAAATCATATTTAATTGAATTAGTATAATTTATCTAAAGAAAATAACGATAATTCCACACGCTTAAAATCACATTTTATTCTGAAGGATTATTACTTCATGAACAAATTAAATGGCAACTGCAAGTCTTCTACTTCGTAAAGATGACCTTGACATAAAATGTGACTCTCCATCCAAACGAGATCACAAACAACGACTTCAATCTATTAATTAAAACTCTCCACAACTTATTGGGTATGTGTAAAAATTTGCATTAATTCCCACTTCAGCCCCAAAATGAAAGTCGCCAAAAAACAATCCAACAACGCGTCCGCAAACCTTTTACGGTTGGTGTAAAAAAAAATAAAGTAAGAGCCCACTCACACAGGCACGTAGTCCGCAAGGGACGGTCGTAGGTACATCGTGTTTATACGTTGATTAAACAGCGGCATCGCCGCATTGCGCATGCAACCGGACGGACATATTACAGGGCTCGAATTCTGATTGTTTAGAGAATTTATTACTCCCGCGCCTTGTACAGTTAATTGAATTCGCCTGTAGGATAGGATCTGGCTGAATTGCGTTGCGGCCGTTTATCGCGTCTTCCGAATGCGTGGCTCGGCGCGCGCCGCAGACCTTTTTATTACGTAATATTCAAATTGTTTTGGTGTATTTTGGTTGAGTGATTAACCATGACAATAAGCTTATAGATTGTTTTAAAAGTTACGCAAACCAAATTTCAATTATATCAGTATGAACCAATTTGTCATGTGTTTAACACTTAAATAAAAAAGAAAGAAGGTACAAACTAGTCATGAAAAACATTATAACTTATTACCGTGAGTTTCTATTACACACGTACAAAGACATATTGTTATCTCCGTATTTACAAGGAGAAAGATAGGGACAACAATACTATTTTGTGTAAGTAACTCAGCATCACAAACCCACGGTCATATTAACTACAGCTTTGTCGTACATAATACAATCACATTTCTATTAGCATACAACCAAAATTCTCTTCGGGGGCTTATTAATATAAATTTCCCCTTATAATTTTAGTGTCCATAATATAGAAACATGTAATTTGAGATAAGTCAATTAAAAGCTAGCGGCATCTGCCGACGGACAGGTTTCAAATTATACGTCAAACGACAAAGCACTTTAGAGTTTTTTTTTATTCACGAAAACGGTCTATCGATTATGATCGTATTCATTAATTATTTATCAGGTTAACGCTTATTATTTAAAAACAAAACACCACGTATTGTGTTTAATATTCCACAGCTATTAATCATCGTACATTTTAGCTGTAATGACTAAAAGAAGACAATTAATTAGAGTCCAAGCGAGATATTTCGGTAGAACAGAAATGGACCAGATATCAAAAAGCTTTTTGAGATTTGAAAAAAAAAAATTATCTTATATCGACTTGTTTATCCTTTGATACATATTTGTAAAAAATTTTTGCACTATTTTTACTAAAAATATATGGTATGTGATACAATTTTAATTTTAAAATACAAATTCGAACTGTTTCCTATTGCACCTAGATGCCACAGTCTCATTGCTTTATAGAGAATCATCTCCCCTATCTTATCCTACTCCCGTAAGGTTTTCCGGGTTTTTCGTCCTCCAAATAATCTCTATCATCCGTCATCTCAGTCATGCAGAGAGTCATGCATTGCTTTACAGAGAATGAGCCAAAATTTTAAAACTAAATGAACTCGTAGATTTCAGAATTATAGAGACGACGATGATGATGTCTTCCATAACTTTCCGTCAACGATGAGCCTTGTTAATATAGAGACGGGAGAACTAGGTGTTTGTCAATTAGGACATATGTAATCCAATACTAACTTTTACAGGCGACTCCATTCGCGTGTTATTAAAAAATGTAAGTAGCCTATGTATTCTTCCTGACTAACCTCAATCACCGCCAAATTTATTCGAGTTCCTTTCAGCCGTTTAGGCTACAAACTCTAACAAACAACCATCCATCCATACATCTAAAAATTCACATTTATAATATTAGTATGATAAGACATACACTTCAACATTGTAAAATTTATTTAAAAATAAAGAAAATTAATAAATAACTTTTAAATACGGTTTGACAGAAAAAATAATTTCTGCAACTTAAAAGTCCCTGTGCCAAATTGATTCAATAGCATTCAATCTAATCTGCAGTTGGCACTTGACATCACACAAAAAGTGCCGTCGTGACCGGACGGAAGTGTCTCATCGAGCCACTCGTGTTAGCCTCCTATCTGCGAGACACGTGTCGTGTGTATTTACAGCGATGTTTGCTCTTATCTGTGTGTTTTCAAAATATACACTTAATTACGTCTTCAGCTGCACAACTGTCACAAGGATTCTGTGAAGCACTTCTGGTGTACGTTAAGAGCATCAGACAGAATGACTATTGAATTAAGTTGAAATTTTTATTTTTGCAATGACTGATTCAGTATCCAATATTTTTCAAAATAATCAATGGATATTTTATTGATTTTTTTATACCCTTTCATTTATCTTATATAGAATTGAAACTTTATAATTTAATTCTTGATTTCTCAAAGATGGAAACTGAACTCAAAACTAACTTTTTAAAGTTCTATAACTGCTTATACATGCAAGTACTTAATACGAAGTCTGCAAATAAGCATTACACCTAAAACACTGCTCAAAATAAATACTGCAATACCAGATTGAAATTCAAGCGCCGATCTCAAAGGCGAGATCGTTTCTACTACAACACTACCAACCGCTTTGGTTAAATACAAGTTCTTAATAAGCATGGATCGAGATCAAACGGCAGAGCGTCGAATTGAACTCGCAACTAAGGATCGATTCCACAATAACATACCTAACAAGTAGAAACAGACAGGTACAAGAGACAATCAATGGCATGTGCTCAAACTCCCACACTGTCTTGTGACATGTAAATGCATTCCGGGAGTTCATCTCGGAAAGCTCTTAGCGTTTGAGCAACTCTACCTACTCGTATCAACTATATACTTGTCGGGTACAAAATTTCAACTTCACATTTCAAACTTCAACGTACCTAAGTTTTGCGAAGTGCCGCATATAACGTATTCGAAACGACAATTGTTGTAAAATATATTTCATGTAATATATTTTTATTTAGTTTTTTTATTACTTAAGATACTTATAATAAGGTAGTTAAGACAATAAATAAGTTATAATGAATTAAAGATTAGATTTCTATTGTACTTAAGAGAAATTAATGCATATTATGGATCATGGATGAAATGGTTTGCATAAGCCAGAGCTACGAAATACCTTCGCTCACCGCTCCTGTTATATTTATTTTATTTCTTTGACATCTTCAAAGATGTATCAAGATATCACCATGAAGTTACTGACACCGTGATGCGTTTTCGACAGCTTCGTGTGTCATTTTATAAATTCTATTTGATTAAAGGATAACAATTAGGGCCTGTCCCACCAAATTGTAAATTGTCTGATAACAATCCAGCATGTAAAATATGTGATGGAAATATCGGATTTTGCTACCTTATCTGACAGTGACGTAATTTTTAGCTATCTGAGCCTCTATCAGCCATTGGTGGGACAGGCCCTTAATGTTGTAATATTATGCTGACTAAAACAGTTAGTAAAATTGAAAACTCAACCCGTTAACACTTCAAAAATATCTCGAAGACGTTAAACTAATATCTTATACATTTCCCCTTTTCGCTTCGACGACAGGCTGAGGGTAACAACTTGTGCCGCCACTGTTCCTTTAATATATTCTGTGTTTAGAATAAGATTATAATATTAAGGAGGTGAGGCGCTGGCTTACGCCGCGGCCGTGTGGATTGCCCTGTGGAAATTTATCTTTTACTATTCACTGACGAATAATTATAATTGGAGATTAGTGGTTTTAGATAGCGTTGCGAACGTCGTACACAACATATGTCTTATCCTTCATTATATTTTAATTATATACAACAGGAAGTTAATTGAAATAAAAAATGTTTACTTATTTAATCTTCAGGTAAATATTTAATAATTAAAATGTAGAATATATAAATACGAATATGCTTACCGTATCCGTGTATTGAAGATTGTAAAACTGAAAAATAATAACTATTTTCATGAATTCCGATTAAATAATTTCTTAATAATAACATACCTAAATGACCATAATTTCTTAATTATTACTTTGGTAGTACAGTACATCTGTAGCGATTTGGAAAACGCATCCTAAAAAGCTAGTTAAGGAGAGACTTACTTAATTTTCTATTCAGCATTTAAAGATTTGTTTGACATTCCCAAATAGTTACAAAATTTTCATTCATAAGTGAGTAAAATTTAAAATCTTAAATATTGATTCGTCGAATTAAATAATATATTTTTAATCCTTGTACGTTATTAAGTGGACTATTAATAATCTAATCCTAGATATTCATATAACGGCATCCACTTTAACAAAGCAAGTTAAGAGCCGGAACTCAATAACGATCTCGACAGTTGCACGTGTAGGCATTCATTGGACACACGCACACATGTACACATACGCGAGTAGAACTAACGAAATTGTTCATTCACAACGGGGCCAACTTGTCCCTGTCCCCTCAGCCCATCCTCTTCATCTTCGCTTATCTCAGTTCATTCATTACCATCTAGTTGTATAAGACTCGACGGGCCGAAAACACATCGCGCCTCAATTTTTTGTCACGCCACTTAATTATCTGGATTTATATCACGATAAAACCGACCATCGTCCCGGAGATGGTCGTAAAAAATAAACTTTTTGGTAAAAACAAAAGGAGTACGGAATTACCCACTAAAGTGGACCTTTTACGAGTTTTACTTTGATTGATACGATGTTATTTATATATCTGTGTGTTTACCTTTAATTAAACTGAAATTAAATTGTAAAGATCTAAAAACTCTAGTGATATAACTATTGTAATATTCAATGAGATTTGTAAAAATTACAAACGTCAAATATATCTCTTGGTATATTAAGTTATCTTATTTTTATTTCGATATTCGATTCACCACAAACAATATAAATACTAAAAAATCTAAAAGGTATGTAATTGTAGAGCGTCGGTGGCTCAGTGGTTTAAGCACTTAACTTGTAATCTACAGGTCTTGAGTTCGAATCCCGCCATGTCCCAATGTGTTTATTCGAATTTCTTATGTACAAAATTTACCCGACGTTCTCACGGTGAAGGAAAACATCGAGATGCAACCCGATCACATCGGAGAAGAAAGTCAAAGAAATGTGTGAAGTCAACCAACTCACGCTGAGCCAGCGTGGTTGACTAAGGCCTAGTCACCCTAACTTAAGCGTAGGCTGCGAGTCCCTTCGCCGAAGATTGCTCAAGTGTTCCCGCGACCCAGCCACAAAGCACCGTGGAGGAACATCGTTGGGTTTTAGTGGGAGTTCCGGCCCCCCGGTTACGTGGCCGGCGAGTCCCGCATACCCTGGAAACGTGCGTAAATGCATTTCTCAACGTTACAAAAAAAAGGCTCCGAGTCCGTCAATGGGGATGTATAGTGAGCTGGTGATGATGTAATTGTAAATCAAACATAATCATATCATGAATTTCTTTATATAATCAGATGTAATAACGTATTAATTTAAAGCAAAACTAAAGTAATGAATAGCTGATAAATTTCGCTCATTATTTAGATAAAAGGACGTATCACAAACATCTTTGTTGTTCTCTAGTAGATACTAAGCACATGTAATTATTTGACATCCTTTATATTAGTTTTCTTATTAATATAACAAGCTAATTGAAATATATAGAATAAGGTTACTATATGTAAATTCTCCGTTATAATCCTATATTTACTGCATTGCAAACTGTTACATAAATCATGAGGACTATCCTATCGATTTACATATACAGATAACTAATACTATCCTATGAATCTTAGAATACAAGAGTTTCATTGAATTTATAAGATTTGGTATACTCGTAGTGCGATAACGGTAAAATACAAGACTTGACATATGTACTTGGAACCACGAGCAAAAATGTTGTCCAAAGACTGTGCAAGTTTAAAATCTTTGCTATCTCTGAATTACGAGCATGAATGCTTATTATTTATTTGTACTAGTTTTATCGCGACACAAACACGAGGAACTATTAACATGAATATTACGCTAGTAGAATATAATTTACATGACAACAAATCTCTGTATTGTAAGGACTCAATCAAAATTGTGACTTGACTAGCAATAAATCCCTTCAACGATATTTTCCGCAATGGAGATTATAGTTTCTTATTGCATTTGCCAACGAGCAATTGCTCCAATAACACTTTAGATGCGGTATCTGGTCAGTCGACAGGATTTGAATAACGAACCATTTAAGCGTGGGTACTCGGAGACAGTTTACGATACCAATTAACTACGTTGTTCTTAGGCCTCTCTGAGGGGCTTGTTGCTAATTGTTTCTTGTTCGTCCGTGGGGTCTACCGATCCCGCAATACTCAATGTCTTTATTAAACTAGATCAATCCCTTTCTTGTTAGCAAAAAAAATATAGTATGATAAAAATATTATAGTATAGGTAAAAATTCATAACCGTAAGAAAAAAACTATGAAAAAACAAGTTCATATACCTGCCGTATTGAAAACTATAGTCTATTTTGAATATAAGACGTCCCCTGGTGAACAGCCTCGAACTAATCATCCATCCAGATCCACTTTAAGAGAAGTCTAGACTGACATAGGAAATGTGTACGATGGAAACAACAATATTTTTATTAATGAAACTTATGAAAGGGAGATCTACAAGTGAGCGAGCAAAGAGTCTTTCCGAATTCTTACTGATCCTTGTTTCTTCCGTCGTTGGTAAGAAAAAAGTCAGTAAGTCGTATTTCTCCAAGAGCGTTCGACTTGTCCGCGACCCTTTAAGCCGCGACATGCATTTTTCGAGAGTTGTGTGCATCCTTTGTTGTTGGGTGCGTCGGCGGAGCCATTCGCTCTTCGGTCTTAGTTAATTACTGCGCGCGGCCAAACGCCTTCCCTCGCTGGTGGCCGCTACACAAAGGGGGTCGATGCCATCGATAACCGAGTCCGTTTTTATTTTCTTATTTCAACGCTTTTAATTAGTTAGGAAAATATTCTCAAATAAAAACGGCCGCGAGCCACAAGGCCTTGAGTTAAGGATTGTCTTCGGCCGCTTCGTGCCTTAGGCGCGTTATAATGGAATGAAATACCTCCGTTATTTCGATTGGCTTCTGTTCTGCCGATAACGTTTCGTAATAACAGTAATTAGTCTGTGTGTTTAATGATTTTTCTTAATGCCTCCTAAAACTAAGCAATAAATTGCTCCAGGCTAATCACATCAATGAGATTTAAAATTAAATATATTCGAATTCGACCACCCACATTCATCTTCTCGAAAAGTAAATTTCTGTATGGTAACATCGCAATTTCTAAACAATGTAATTAATTACGTTTTATCTTGATTTTTCAATATTTGCTTTACGTTATTACTGAAATCTTACTTCTTACTAATCTTACTTCTTACTAATATTATAAATGCGAAAGTTTAGATGGATGGATGGATGGATGGATAGATGGATGTTTGTTAGAGTTTGTAGCCTAAACGGCTGAACGGATCTCGATGAAATTTGGTATAGATGTATTGGATAGTCTGGAAGAACACATAGGCTACTTGCTTTTGTTTTTTTTATAATAATTCCACGCGGACGGAGTCGCGGGCGAAAGCTAGTATCATATAAATAGTTTTGAGATATTTTAGTTTTGTAGTTTTCGTTAACTTTAAATAATAACTTCTGGAGAGATTAAAGGCAATGTTTTAAGATATCAATAAAATATTCTAGATACCTAATGATAGGTAACAACTATGTCTTCCAGCAAGCGTTCAGGCTTTGTTCTTTGGGTCACTTGAAGCCGGAGATAAGGCAAATGATATTTAGAAAACATAATTAATTATAACAATTATTAAAGAACAGTTATTAAAGAATAATTCACCAACTTATTCGCCACTTTCCGCTACAAAATAAAGGGTTATTTTTTTAATTACCAAAAAATCGATAATGTACGATCTTAAATATATAGTCATTATTTTTACTCAACAATGATAAAGTTATTGACAATTCAAAATTAAAAAAAGTTCTGTAAAAACATGCTCACAACACTCGTCAATGAAAATGAATAGGCCGTAGCGGAATTAAGTGAGCTTGCGGAACGAAGGCAATGGAGCTTTTTATGAATGGAATGTGCGGAAATTATATTAATCTTGCGCGCTTATGCACAATGATGAATTTATTTCTATGGACCAAAAATTATTTTTTTTGTAGGATCTTATATCGATCTTGATTTTTTTTTATTTTATTAACATGATCAGTTCCGACAATACGTAAAGATATGTTTTCTGGTAATTAAAAAATAACCCTGTCTATATGTCAATACTATCTTATTAATCTTACTAATATTATAAATGCGAAAGTTTAGATAGATGGATGGATGTTTGTTAGAGTTTGTAGTCTAAACTATTGAAAGGATCTCGATGAAACTTAGCATAGATGTAGATGATAGTCTGGAAGAACACAGGCTACTTATTATTGTTTTTTTTTTAATTCCACGCGGAAGGAGTCGCGGGCGAAAGCCACATATAAAACATAACAATAAAATCCTCAATTTTAAAACTATCAAGACACTCTACTGAAAATTAAAAAGATTTCTCATAAATAAATATTAAGCAGACAATAGGAACTAGCTCCAGGAGTAAAGTAAGAGAGGTATAAAGTAAGCTATTGGGGGCTTCTCTTGAGATACATTGATACATTTAAAAAGCTCAATAATAATAGGAGGAAATAATGATCAAGGCTTTGCCCAGAGGGATTTACATATAATTAAAAGAAGCGGATGATACTTTGCAAAATAATTATGTAATTAACGCGAAACTTTGAAAAGACCATATTCGTTTAAGTATTTCTGTGTTGAACGAAACGTATTCTTGTAAATCTTATTCAGACTTTTAATTTGCTCATTTGTATTTTTACAACCACACTGTCACGCGAAGATTCGTGTTGCGTTTTCGCGTTTAACCCCTAAATGCATGATGATGCATTTATACAATCAGTCTTTTCTTACTTACGCAGTAGACTATTTTGAAAAATCACCTTTTTCTTTATTTTTCCCTTAATCTATGGTCAACTTACTACCCGTTTCAAGTGATGGTATTTAAAACGAAAAATCGTGCATTTAAGCGTTAAATTTTCTATCTACGACGAAGTCATTGGCCACATCATAAAAATTTATAATATGCGAAATCTTCGATAGATTAAAACGTCACATTCATTCATTTTGCGAGAAATAAAAGAATTGGGAAATAATTATTTTGATTACTGCACTTTTATTACGATTAGTAGGTAATTCAAGTGTTTTCTCGTGATTCGGCTCATTATCGGCGCATAAACCTTCTTTACATTCGTAACATAAATTGCATTGGTTCAATCCATAATTACAGTAATGCACGAATTCCAGTAAAAAAAAACATTCAAACCGCTCGGAGTCTGACAGTCAGTCTAGTCAAAGTGTAGCCAAACGCACCGACTTTCTGCGGGATAAATCTCATGCCTGTTATCGCGATAATAAGGCCTCAGCATAAGGAAGTCTGGCGTATAGTACTCAATAACATTGTATTAAATAATAACATATAATTAGCATCTACCTGCTACAAAGATAAAGTAGAGACAACGGAGTTTTTAAAAGCTGTTTACAATCGACCATAAGTGGTGGTACAAACACCAACAAAACTGATTTTGTTACGATAGAATCGTGCCAGTAAAAATATAATTAATAGTGTTGATTTCCAAAGAGATTCATATCAACACCCTTGATATGAATTAATTTGCAGCCTTGTTTCGAAATTCGGCTTTATTGTTTCTTACGTTGGTGTCTTTTTTGAAATTGACACAATAAGATTATAATTCACATAATTATTTTGTAAATAATATAGAAAGTAGAAACGGTTCTCTTATTGTATTCTTGTAGAACATATAATTTTTCTATTATGTTTCAAAATTAAGATATAATAATACAATTTGAATACATTGTTTTTTGTGTATTTTTTTTTTCTAGAGTAGTTACTATATCACACAATCACTTCCCAAGTATGTTAGAAATTACATTTAGTTTTATTATAGTGCATTGTTATATCTTATACTAGCTGTTCGCGTGCGGCTTCATCCGCGTGAAATTATAAAAACTTTATTTTATTGTTTACATTTGTCAAATGTCAAAATTCAAATGCAGAAGTGACAACTAAGGTCTTTGACATTGACAATCTTGCTTCTTTGATGTTAGCAGCAACTTATGGTCGCTTTCCCACATTAGGATTTTTATCCAATTTATTTACCCCCCTAAGTTTAATCGCGTGAAAATATACAGCCTAAAGCGTGACGTAAGTGTAGAGCGTTTTATTAAAAAAAGAATTATTCAAAAATATGCTGCGATTGCTGATATCTTAGGCAACAAAGAAGTGTGTTTACGCTTTATTATATTAGTATAGATAGTTATTCATAGTATGTATGTACTATACATTATTATAGTACAATATAGAATGTACGCAATTCCTTTATCAATACTCATGATCTAGTTGTCGCTACTTACGTAATTATAAGTATGTAACTAAAACACTACTAACGCCGCAACTTTAATTCAATTCCTCTGTAAAATGATTTAATGATTAAATAAAAGAATTTAATGAAACATTCAATTTTACGGTGACATTTTATCATATTTATTTGTAAATGACTTGTCTCGCTGACTGTACTTGACCAACGTCAGACTCGTTACCAAGTTCTCGGGGACTCGAGATGGTTATCGCGACAGGGCTGCGGTGACCGAGTCCCGACTCGTCATCGACACCTCACAATATGTTGACCTTGTTAACCCAACAAAAACCTATTTTACTTATTCTGTTATACAATAGATTTTTAAATTACCAAAATAATGTAACTAAAGCAATACATGAATATTATGACATGAATATAATGAATATTAGACGCGCTTTGATTCCTATGAGCTTATATGAAGATGCGCACACTAATCGATATTTAATTGTGCAACTAAACAGTTGAATTGTCTGCGAAACAATCGTCAATGGACAATCGCACAACAGTTGTACGATAGTTGTGTGTTTTATTTTTAAATTCCACCGACGTAACACTTGTATTGCTGTCTAAACATTTTCAATGAGGACGACAGATGATAAAAATTATTCATACAAATATTCCAACAGTGGAAACACACAGTTCGACGGATACAATTGCAACTTTTTAACCTGGTTTATACAAGCCGAGGACAAAGATATTATCCACATTGTAACTTTATTGACCTTGTCCGTGGAGCAACATCCAATGTCGTATTGGCACACATTCTCACGAACATATACATTAGCTATATCTATAAAAACAACAAACAACGCAAAGTTAAGGCAATTTATAACCACTGAGATGAGAATAGGATAATTATATTTACTCTTAAAAACACTTTTATACCCTTCCGTCTCTTATAATGTAATTGCTTTAATACTTTCATTATTGTGCACCCTGTATAATACCTATATTTTCTTTATCATTGATTTGAATTATTTTGTGTACCCTGTTTATTCTAAATGCAGACTTACAATCTATGCTTCATTATATTATTATATTATCTGTTATCTTTACTCTCGTGTATTGAAACTGTTTTGATTTGAGCATTGGAATGCATGCTGAGGATCGCTAGTAAAGCAAAAAATCATTTCCGCAAATTCCCAGCACTCAACACAATGAATTTTTCACTAACTAAACATGGCAATAAAGGTCAAGTAATTCTAAGGGATGTGAATTTTTAGCTTACAATGGGTTTATTTATAATGTATCGGAAAATGTTATTAAAAACTAAATAAAATCAGATTGTAATTATTTGTATTTTGTATGTAAGATTGCAAACTTCATACGTCATCAGGCAGACGTCCTATAGAAATATAGAATTTAATATGCGTTTACCACTACTAAATTACTGTCGTATATTTTATGTCATATTAAAAAATGTTAGATTATTATAGATATAATATGTTATTAACAAAATGAATTACGAGAAACAGTTGATTTTCCCTTACGTACACTTAAAATCACATCGTAAAGAATAGACTTGGCAGCATATTTTATGAGCTTAAAATATATCTTATCATTTGACAAATCAAACTAAAATATTGAGTTTCAATACAGCTATGCAGGTTGTGATTCAAAGTTAATTAGTACTAAAAATAAAATTTGGTACAATTTAATTTTATACTATCTCCGCTCTTTCTATAAGATTTTAATGTCCGCGGAAGACGGCGACTGCATGACAGCAGTATTTTGCAGTACTAATTTGTATGAAACCGATTCCGAAACTCGAACGCAATAGTCGCGCGGCAGATACAGTCAGGGAAATCGGCGGTGTTCCACTTCAGGAAAAATTGCCTTGTTCATTGCAATGAGATAAACTCCGCCTCGTCCTCAAACGAAGGGGTAATAAGAAAAAGAAACTAGCAGTGTATCATCAACCGACTTTTACGTACTTTGTTTCGGGTCTTATTTCAAAATATTCAAACGATTGTAGATTTTAGATGGAACACCGCTAATTTCCTCGATTGTACAGTCGTGTCGAAATCGGTTTCATACAAATTAATACCGCAAAGTATTGTCTGTTTGTCATTCAATCGCCGTCTGCAGGTACTGGCGAATGATGGTCCGCCGGAATCTTGCCTTAAATTATAATAGCATGATATGAAATCCCATATTGCGGACGACCATGGTGGTCCATGACTTCTTTCATTAATGGTCTCAGTGCTCGTTTGCACCTTATTAAAAAAAATTAAGTCCAGAAGTAATTTTTAGTACTTCCAAATTAAACGAACATTTTGATAAAAAATAAATCTATACAGATATATTTGAGATTGTATTTTTCAATTAGTTTTAAAAAAGTTGATGGAACATAAATATTTATTCACACTCTATATGTATAAAGCTTGTACTCTAGAAAAAAGCGCAATGAAAGATGGAAAACGGTAAAAAGAGTACAAGAATTCATTGATTAAAATATTTGTACACGCGGAAAATGAGATGACAAGTTGTTTGATACAGATCGTGTAAACAGAAAGCCGACTATGAAAATGCTTAACCAATAAAAATCCTCGTATCCACCCTTTTTAAGCCAACTTTAAGCATTTGTCGCCCTTCTTATTACAAAATCCAGAAACAATTTCTGGTGCAGTTTTTGCTGATACAGCCGACTTGGGTACATTAATATTAATATGAGCAATGTAATTCCAAAAAGGGAATCATTTAAAAAGTACGACGTGTCAAGGCGATGGCAGAACGACTAGTGTAGGACACGACGAACCATCCGACATTGCGACGCGCTTTCGAGCGACTCACGCGTTCAATGAGTACGGCGTACGAACACTCCGCGCCGTCGGTTCCTTATGAATAAATTATTACGTGCCGGCAGGTGGAATGACCTGACACAAAATGTTTTGATGGAATTGTTTTAATTGGACGTTATCTCTCGCCGACTATCAGTCCTCTACCCAAACTCAAAATATGAATTCATTTAACGCTTCACACCGTTACGATCGCTTTCGTTTTGAATTTCTTGATCTAAATATTGATTGCAAAGCAAATATCCGGGCGCAAATAGGTTGATTTCATTATTTGATACGATTTCTTGTTAGTTAATAATTCATTAAGTAACGGACGTTTATAACTTGCGATGCGATTTATCTATTTATTTTTGAACTATTATTTATTATTTATGACTTCATCTACTCAGGAGTCTAATGTTAATTTATTGTGTTTACTTTTACTAAATAAATCTAGCATTATTGTTTGGTCTCTTAGTTTATTTTATGAGAGACACATATCTAACTTCATCACCTTTACAATAGTAGTTTAAATTGATTAAGCACTTTTAACTCTAGTTAAAAAAAATGCAGAATAGAGATGAATTAGAAGTACTTTTATGAATTGCATTTAAATAAAAACACTCTACAATACAAATACTTTAATTTAAAAAGTACGGTGGGATTAATCAATTTCTATCGGGATTTAAACCAAGAGTTTTTTTCGCCAGAACATATTGCAGTCTAAATTTTCAGATACCTGCAAACGCACTTTGGAATGACTGTTCGTTAAATCGAACAGCTTTGAAGTTTGTGAAAAGCCCATCTGACTACGCTGGTGATTTAGGACGATTTTTGTATAACTGGAATAGCCTTAATGATTTTTATTTATCCCATTACGTTGATGTTGGTGTATGATATTACCAACATAAATTAATATAAAAAGTTTTTCATGCTTTTTTTATATATTTTAGTTAGTATTAATAATATAGGTTGGAACATAATCTAAAGTAAACCATCGTTTGAAGGTTTAATCTTTAAATTTGTACAATTCATGGTAGTCATTGTGTGGTAACTAAATTTTCTAATATGGATTTATTTATCATTCCTAAAAGCAATGGTACCTATTAATAAAACAAACAAACGCTAATATTTGTTAAAAGTATGGACCCAATAACATTGTATGTCGATTATAAAAACAGCCTGTATACTTACAATGTGATATTTTTTAATCTTTACTTTAAAATTAATAACACTTCAAATAAATTTTATCGTGCTTATCGCGAAACCTGAATGGCCGAAGCAAAAAAGTGGATCGGCTAGTACAGGTGTAAGAGACCCCGTAACATGGATTAATAAATTATAACTTACTAGCTTTCGCCCGCGACTCCGTCCCCGTGGAAATAAAAAAATGAAATTGAGTAGCACATGTGTTCTTCCAGACTATGCTCTACATCAATACCAAATTACATAATCCATTCAGCCGTTTAGGCTACAAACTCTAACAAACACCCATCTAAACTTTCGCATTTATAATATTAGTATGATTATACCAGAGCTTTTACGAGTATATGCGTAATTTAATGTCATTCCATAATACATTGTACAATTGTTGAGAAATTATGAAACTTTGGAAGTTTAGACTAGGTACTTTAAGGAGAAAGAAGCAAGTGAATTTTAATGAAATCTAAGATAGAAATGTCTCGTATAAGGCCCTCTGTATACGGAAACGTTAAATCAATCGACAACGGTGTATTCAAGCAGTTTACGATTTAATGACTGACACTGTCCGCCCGTTGCGACTCAACGTGACCAATTACTTTTGATTTTAACAAACATTGAAATAATATAATATTATTACTTTTTTCAAATTATTTTGTTTCTGTCTGGCTGGCTATTATATATTTTTTTATTATCTCCATATATATTTATTTTCTTATTTATTATAATTCATTTTACATGATTTATAACAATGTAAAACAATGAGACATATAAAAAAAGCGCACCACAGGCTGCGGAATCCCATGACTCAAGGAACGTCCTTACTAGGCGTGCGGTTTCTAAAATCACTGCCTTTTGAATCGGGCCCTTAATCCAACTGTCTAGCGAGAGCTTCTTGAGATGTTGGTCGAAGCTCTTCGCTATTAGTCTATGCACCGAAACGACTATCAGAATGGTAATCGATTTCTTACACCACATGACGGTAATCTCATGAGCCAAATCTAAATATTTTAATTTTTTTCAGATTTTTATTTTTTATTATTATAAAAATCACCTATTTTTACCATTTAACTTCCAGTTCACTAATCAAAGCCTTAGTGTGAATTCCGTTGTGGTAATAAGAATAAAAATAATATGCACGTTAACTGAACTCAATCAAGTTCTGTAAATCACATTAAACTTGGGTTCCCACTATCAAAACTATTCTACAAAAACATTATACTATCGGTGTTATTTTAATAGGGATAATACGGTCTTGCACTCCAACGTATACAAAATTTAACTTGAAAGATTATAAAGATATATTATTCATAAAACTTAAGTAAACATTACATATTTATGAACTTTAATTATATTCATGTTCATTATAGTTGCCATCTGCTATAAAACTATAAAATATGACGATAAATAATTATTAATTAACTATAACTTAATTTGAAACACATTTCATTTATCAATTTAAATACACAATATCTTACACAACAGTATTGGATTAGATATTTAATAATATCAAAATCAGATAATACAAGTATTATAATACTAAATCACTATAAATAAAAATATTTTACTTGTGATAAAATTACAATGATCGCTACTGTCTATAGCAGTGGTTCCCAAAGTTGCCGGGGCTACGACCCATCTAATGAAAGTTCAACAGGACCCACCTCCAGGAAATTTAACCGTTACCGATATGAATTTCCATATCGGTAACGGTTTTGAACAGGAGTTTTCAAATATATTTTAGTAAAAAAAATGTATCACTTATTTAATTAATTACACCGAAAAAAAAAAGGTTATTTCAATGGGAAGGATGAAATTATGTCCTGTTTTTCGCCATTACAAATTTCATTCAATTTCAACACGAGTTACTTTTAATCGCAGTGAGTTTGATAAATCCAATTTATTTCGCTATTTAGTTGGCTCAGTGTGTCGTCCTACAGACGGGACACACTCAATATTCGCTCGCGACCCACCAGTGGGTCGCGACCCATAATTTGGGAAACCCTGGTCTATAGTTCATGACATCTTCATTTTAGGTTCAAGCGACGACAATTATTCGTTATGCTGCAAGGTTATCAACCATATACAAAATAGGTCACAGTTCAAGTATTACATTCACTACAAATTTACCCTTTGAATACCCTTTTCTGATACCTAATGTCCTACGGTGAGTAATGCTAAGTCCTAAGTCCATTGTAGGCTTCCAATTTCGAAAGAGTCCACAGTAAAAAACGTCAACGTACTTGCAGATCTTCTGCAATTGCGGATACCCTCGGGCAGTGGACTCAACAGAAGGTGAACCGCTGCTCATTTCATCCCTTCTATAAAAATCTTGTTTTAAAATATATTGTCATCGATCTTATTTTCATTTTAAAAACAGATACAGTATGTTTCAATAAATCGTCATAGTGAAATTTACTGTTACTTAGAAATCTACATCGAAGATATTCCGAAAACACTTTGTGTGTCGTATTTCTTAACGATAACAAAAACATATCTATCCGAGAGCGAGTACGAAGTTTCAAGTGAAGTCTTGCGGAGCGCAATACGAACGTGCTAATTGAAACCGTACAAGTGACAAGTTGCACACAAGCAATGCACATTCATACTTAAACAGAAAAACATACTAGCATTCCGGCGTCATGGAATCATGTTCTCGCATCAGGATAATACTACGTGTTAAATCTCTTTTGTATATTCCATTGTCTTATTTAAATAACAAAATCAACGTTATTTGATTTTAGATAAACAAAGATGTGATTCTAATACAGTTTTGTTATGTGAAACACCATATTTAAACTTTTATTTGGTAGCTAGCTTTCGCCCGCGACTCCGTTCGCGCGGAATTAAAGAAAGCAAAAGTGATTAGCCTATGTGTTCTTCCAGACTATCCTCTAAATCTATACCAAATTTCGTCAAAATCTGTTCAGCCGTCAAGGCTACAATCTCTAACAAACATCCATCCATCCATCTAAATTTTCGCATTTATAATATTAGTATGATTAGTATGATTAGTTTGATTTGACCTTTCACATGTAAAACGGAATGGATACGATTTATGTATAATAAGATGTTTCAAGATATACTTTTTACTCTTCTGGTGAGACAAGGTAATGTGAGATTAGAGTCACTGAAATTCTTCGTGGCCATCCTCGAGTACTGTCGGAGATACTGATACGATACCTAGTTCTAAAAGTACATAAAAACTTTAATATTTCTTTCTTCAAATTTAGCTTATATTTTCATGTATATCATTTATCATTTAAAATTCTGTAGCCGATTGTACAAGTTTTATTGCTGAAGTAATCGAACCCTCTCAATATCTCAATATATATAGCATTCCATTCTAATTCCTAAGCTATTTTTATTATAAAAAATAAAAATTGATATTTTATTATCACGGAAATTTTAAAAGCGTACAATATTTTTTGTCTCTCTGTCACAACTAAAATGGATACCAAGATTTTATCCGTCCTATTTTCCTCGTACGGGGAAAATAATATTTCAACCCTTTAAAACAAAACTCTTGCTCGACAAATCGTACCGCGTTGTTATTTTCGCATACAATTCAATACGTGAGGTAACAATAAACAGGCAGTAGCAGCAATTTAATATAGAATTAAAATATTTGTGCCCATACAATATACCAGTTACAACAAAATGGTTCTTAAAAGTATTGCACGTAAGTCCAAAATAGAATGTTTGGTATATAGTTTTTTATTCCGCATGTAAAAAGAGATCCGTTACGCGGTGTACTTTTACGAACACATTGCTAATAAAATACAAACAGAGTTTTGTAATAGTTACATGGTACAGATCGTTTCCTTTATTGATTCTAACATTTTTATTAAAAAATAGCTGTTGCTCGCGACTTCGTCCACGTGAAATGTAAAAAAAAATAGTAAAAAAAACAAGCCTATGTTGTTCAGCGATAACGTAGCTTTTTAATGGTGAAAGAATTTTTGAAATCGGCCCAGTAGTTTTTAAGTTATTTCAATACATATAAAAATACAAATATTTCCTGTTTTTAATATTAAATACTAGCTGTTGATCGCGACTTCGGCCGCGAGAAATTAAAAAATATAGCCTATGTTACTCACGGATAAATTACCTTTCTAACGGTGAAAGAATTTTTAAAATCGGCTCAGTAATTTTTGAGTTATTTCAATACATACAAAAATACAAATCTTTCCTCTTCATAATCTCATCTCATAAATGCGAAAGTTTAGATGGATGGATGGATGAATGGATGGATGGATGGATAAATGGCTGAACGGATCTCGATGAAATTTGGCATGGATGCAGAGGATAGTCTGGAAGAACACATAGGCTACTCGCTTTTGTTTTTTTTAATTCCACGCGGACGGAGTCGCGGGCGGAAGCTAGTATTAGAATAAAAGTATATAGATAAACAAAACCGTCTGTGAACAAAAGTAGTAGAAAATTTAAATTCATTTATGTACGATTTAGGTGTGCATAAATTAATCGCAAAAGTCACATTGAAAATAAGGTTCATTTAGTTCGATTTGTAGTATTCACAACATGACACAGTTTACGGTCAAATAATTAAATTAGCCACATGTCCCAATTTGTGGCTGTTCTAAAATGTATTGTTTTGCGATACAATTAATGGGAGAAATACAGGGACGAACAGTTTTACACATGCAGAACTATAAGGCTCTTCGTACACAAGGTAAATGTTTATGTTTGAAACGAATATTGTATCGTTACGTCACGCGTATGAATGCACAATGATGAATTGTTGACCCGAGTTGTCTATTCGTACAGTACGGGCAAAGCAAATAAACGACTGACGCGTATTTAAAAAAACAACCGTAAAGATTTGCTTAGCAATCTTGATAATCGCCGCGACGTCTCACGACTCTTTAGTAATCATAGATGTTAGAACAGTCGAAGTCATTACCCAGTACGTTGTTTAGCAACTAAAATCGGCAGATGCAGAAAATTTATATTGCCTCGTGTACTAGGGACTTAATTAAAATATTATGATATCGCCGATATGACTTGTGACGTCACAATTACATAATTTAAACTTATTTGCAAGGAACAAAGATCACAATTATTATTATTTATGTCTTTAATAGTAATTTGAAAATATATTAAACGACCAAGATGCCAATGCAAACCAACGTCATTATTTAAATCTGCTCTTTAAAAAAACAATCCAACAGTTAACGGTTCGATTCATTTTTAGGAAAAACTAGCTTTCGCCCGTGACTCCGTCCGCGTGGCGTTAAAAAATAAACCAAGTAGAAGTAGTTTTGTGTTCTTTCAGATTATCCTCTAATACGTACAGCCAATATAAACATTGTATGTTTAATGGAACCCAGCTTTGTAAACACTATTATATTAATATATATTTTGTTGAAATAAATAAAAAAAAAATCTATGCCAAATTTCATCGATATCCGTTCAGCAGTGTTATAAACATGCATCTATACTTTCGCATTTATAATGTTAGTAAGATAGAAGTCATTGTTGAAGAAAGTGTGCGTGACTCATTTTTTTAATGCCAACCGCAGGGTGAGATGGACCGTCCGATATCAAACGAACAAAGTACTCGCGATTTACGGGAGTAAACTGCACGCGATTGTTACTGCATGAAGCCATTCAGATGTTTTATCATCCATACTACAGTGAGTCTCCACTGTCGTAACTCGTAACCACCTTGTATTACAATATTCCCATCCCTCTTATTGTCTTTGAAAATAACAGAGAATGGTGTCTTACAAAATAATATACGAGTACATAACGACATTACGAGGTCTGTGTCTAAATATTGTCTATACACTGGTAGCTAAGAAACTAGCGAAAAAAGAGTCGCTTAATACAAATGTTACACCTCGTAACATTTTAGGTTTATATCTACAATTAGATTTTTGAAAATTAACAAGATTGTTGTGACAGTTTGGTACATCGTTTAATTCTTTTTTTTTTTTAATTCAAATTAAAATTTTGTAAATACTTCAAGTTATTACATTAATTAATTAGTAAATCATGCTGCAAAGAAAATAATTATCAATTTAAGTAAAACTCTGCTGCTTCAAATCGTTTTCTGGTTTTTAGTAGTTTTTTTTTCAAATCAAATCAATTCGTAATTCGTTTACCAATCCTTGATTTTTACGTTAATTAATAAATAATTAACTTTGATTTGATCGATCTATAACTTTAAAAATCAAAGCATAATAAAAATTAATTGAAAGTTTTTTTTTTCAAGTTTTTGCCCTAATTAACATGGTTAATTTAAAAAAAATGTAATAAATGTATCAATACAGGTTTTCTACAATCGATAACAACATCATTTTTGTAGTTCGTCAAGCGATACGAAGACGTGTAGAGCATTAATTACCAAGCCTCCGGAAGTCCGTCGCGTGCGGCGAACGTCGATGGCCCTTTGAATTATTTATAGTTTTAATATTATGATTATCATGCAGGCTGCCTTATTATTTATGTTATTATATTAAACGTTATTGTAAGAAGATAAACACCGAACTTCTATAATGTTCGTAAGATACGGGTTTCTTACCACGATTGGGTTGTTTTAGCTCCCGATATTTCGGCACAGTTGCACGACAGTTTAAAGTTATATACCGAACTTCTAATCTAAAGGCCCCGGATTCGTTCCCGGTCATGTAGTTACTGTGTTTTTCGATTTTATGTAGCATCGAGGACATGTTTCGCTTAAATGTCATTTTACGATACGACCCTAAGTGGTAAGCGACTCCGACGTCTTACTTTAAGGAAAATATAGTATTGCTACATGAACGAAGCTAAAATTTTTAAAGATGTGTCCAATACCCGCATTGTACCAGCGTACATTCGATTACCCTCGGTGAGGACATGGTATGGACTAAGAGAGCTATCATGACGAAAGGTTTATGTTGATAAGTCGTAACAAACCCATAGTAAATGATTACATTATTCCCGATTTCAAGCGTCGGTACCTATTCTAATTAGAACCAAATGTGAATCGGTTTTTTGTTCACAATTTGTATGTTTTGTTGATGTTGACAATCTCGTATAGACAATTTTACACCTGCCGTAATATTATACGGCGTTTGTAAATCATAATTATTGGGTTATATCTCTTAATTTCAAATGGCGAAACACTTCTATCAATAAATATCGTTAATCAATTTCTTTAAAAAAAAGTGAGAAAATTGTGTTTTAATTGAAGTAATTCGATAGTGGAATCAACCAACACGCACTGGGCGAGCATTGTTAACTATGGCCTAGTCACCCCTTACTTAGGGTAGGTTGTGGGCCCCTTAGTGGGGACATATAGTGAGCTGGTGATGATGATGAAGATGATAGTGGGTAGTTGAGAGTAAATTCGGCCAATTACTAAGATACTTAACTGAATTAAAATCAATTTAAGACATTTCATAAGAACTGTCGTTTACATTGAAGTAAAATTGAAAATTTCGCATGCCTTCTGATATATTAAAACAAAATTATTGCTCCTCAACGTAGGTACTCAGCGGTGTGTGGCACAGCTGCACTTTAGTATAGAATTTCATTAAAATTACCGGTTTCTTGAGTAAAATAATGCGGGTAGACGAACGGTTGGCGAACGGCGGTCACACGTGTCCAAGGAAACATTTCCTAAAGCCACCTGAACGTAACAACCTCTGGACTTTCTCACGACAACGCTCTTTTAAACGCGGATGAACTAATGGGTCGGACATAATGGCCAAACGTGGTCAGCACTTAAAACGCTAAGGAAAAATCACCTTCAGTTTCGACTGTCGAAATACACTAACGCTCCTATTACAATGTTTTACATCCATTCAAAGTTAAAACACATAAGTGAGCGTTCATTTTATTATTCTTCGTTAGCCGTTTGTAAGTACATCCAAAGATAGGGTTCATTATAGGAGACCCACACAGACCGGACGCGAAAAAACACCTTCTTGCAGTAGCCGGCGGAGTAAACTCAATAATGTTAGAATTTTAATCAATTTCTTTAGCTTCACGTACACATAAACAAAGGTTTTTAAGTTCCATTCGTGTTTTGCAACAATAAAAATGCGTGTTACGTTTGCCGGCATAATCGACTAATTAATAAGGTACTATTTAAAAGTTTTCTAAGTGCTTTATTTGTAAGTAGACGCTAGCTGCTATTGAAACCTACACCAAAGCGCAATTTTAATGACTTTTAATACAAAATCCAATACAGTAACTTTTTAAATTAATATAACTATCATAGTAATTGCTAATATTTTGAATAAAAAAATAGGAAACGTAGTGATTTTATAATAAAATTTGAAAGCAACAAGTAATTTCAACATTTCAAATTCGAATTTTAATATTATTTACTATATACTCCATCCGCGCGAAAATAAAAAAAAAACATAGTAAGTCTATGTCCAGACTATATTCCATACCAGCTGTTTCCTTGCGGCTTCATCCGCGTGAAATTATAAAAAAAATATTTCATTGTTTACCTATATTTGTCAAATTATCAATTGCAAATGTCAAAATGACAAGACATGATGACAAACTATGGCAATCTTGCTTCCTTGATGTTGGCAGCAACTTATGGTCTCTTTCCCACATTAGGGATTTTATCCAAAATATTTACCCCTAAGTTTAATGGCGTGAAAATATATAGCCTAAAGTGTGACGTAAGTGTAGGACTTTTTATTGAAAAAATAATTATTCAAAAATATGCTGTAATTGCTGACATCTTAGGCAACAAAGAAGTGTGTGTTTACGCTTTATTATATTAGTATAGATTTGTGACAAATTTCAAAGAGATCCTTTGAGCCGTTCTTGATATATTCTAACATCCATTTATCTAAACTGTCTCATTTATTATTTGAATAAGGTTTTTAATTTTAAATGGTAATAACAATTTATCTTTTTTTCACCGGTCCATTTTTTAAGCTTAGTAGTTTATGCATACCCAAACTTGGAAGCAATCACCTCGTAAACTAAGAGTCACTTCTGAAATATTAACATTAAAAATAAAAGTTATCATCTCTTTGTTTCGCTCTAAAACACTTCGCATCGCTGCATTTTATGCTAATGTTTTGGGAGTATCGACTCTCAATTGTGCTAACAATGACAAGAGACGAGTATCCCCACCGGACAGAGATAAAGCAAGATGCATGTTACATATCGTTGTTTAAGAATCATGTCTAGTAGTAACACTTCCCGCTGGCATAATTCTATTTCAGCTTTTAAATGGATTGAGGGCGATGACCGTTTGCTTCTGATCAAAGTGCAGTGGACACGTTAGGATTAACCGTACGGTCTGGTCAATATAAGTGTATGTGCATCATAATATAGTTATTCAAATTGAAACTAGCAGCTGCGAATAAGAGTCAAACGTCACTTATTCGCAGGAAACAACGCCAATTGTGCAGAAACTGTATTAATTTTCCTCTAATATTTATGTCAACGCATCCAATCTAACGAGTAAAGACCTAACATAAATGTTACGTATAAACATATATTGTTACAGTACACCCTTCCGGCTGGTGATAATGTTTACACCAGTTATTGATACATTGATATGAAAATGATACGAAAAATGTTTTTCAAAATCGGCCCAGTAGTTTTTACGTGAATTAAATACATACAGAAATCCAAAAATACAAATCGTTCCTCTTTATAATATTAGTATAGATATAGATAGTATAGATGACAATGTTAGGAATTGATAAACCATTTAATGTTATCTTACGTATAATTTGATAGTAGCTATTACCACTGTTAGTCTTTGATATCGCTTCAATGGCAAAATTAACCAATTCCCTTTGACGAACTCCCACCTATAGATCCCAGAATTCTTCTAATCTATACTAATATAACAAAGCGTAAACACACACTTCTTTGTTGCCTAAGATGTCAGCAATTACAACATATTTTTGATTAATTCTTTTTTTAATAAAAAGCCCTACACTTACGTCACGCTTTAGGCTATATATTTACACGCCATTAAACTTAGGGTGTAAATATTTTGGATAAAAACCCTAATGTGGGATAGAGACCATAAGTTGCCGCCAACATCAAGGAAGCAAGGTTGCCATGGTTTGTCATCATGTCATGTCATTTTGACATTTGCAATTGATAATTTGACAAATGTAGGTAAACAATGAAATATTTTTTTTATAATTTCACGCGGATGAAGCCGCAAGGAAACAGCTAGTAATATAAATATCCCTAATTTTTTATTACAATATTCTTTAAAATAAATAAACTCAATCATATATTCTAAGCAACTGTTACAATTAAAAAATACTACAACGTCATCTAAATAGCAGCTGCAATTTAAAAACGAAAGCGTGCCTCATAAATTACAAAGTCCACGATGATATCGACTACGAAATCTGTTTGTCTTTTTAAAACTTAAGCACGTGTTAAACGTCAATTTGACGTTTTGGGCAATTACGTTTAAACAGGCAGGTCGCATTTCATTCCACATTTCGGACTTGTAACAAACAACTCTTGCGCTAATGATTGTATACACGAGGGCAGAACATTTAGTAAGACAATGCAGTACTGCTATTGTATGAACGCACCCTTACTGAAATATACTGCTGTTTTGTTTCAGCGCGTTCCTTCACACATAACAGTATTCCACTGTCTTACTGCGCTGCCTCATTATTCAGCCCTCGTGTGAAACAAGTATAATCGAAGCAAACACGCGATTTTGATACTTGTCGCGTACGCACCAAAAACATCTGCCTCTGTACTTAGCCTGTCGTTATACATAAATATTATTTCCATACACTTATGATTAGCAAATCATACACTCGCTGTATTGTAATTGTTATTAGCATCGCCTTAGGGTAAAATTGACTTGGTTGTATAAAAAAATTGTTACAGGTAAGTTTAAACATGGATAAAACCACAAAATGTTATAATAAATAATAATAATAAACTTTATTTGGAGCTACATTCCTTTTTTTGCTCATAGTTTGTGAGTAACAGAAAAAAAACTATAAACTAACACCTTAGGACCTATATTCAAATACTGAGTGAGTGCTAAATTCCAATCTCTTTTCGTTGTATGAAGGGAAGGGGAAACAGATTTAACGGCGGACGTACAGGAAGGGGAAATTTCTCTTTTCAGTAAGGCCTGTCTTTCATCTGTTAGGAAAACATATTTGCAACCCTTTACCTTTTTGTTCCTTTCAGTGAAACTCGCTGCAAAACTTTGTCTGCATTAGTAACATGCTAGATTCAATCACAACAAACTAAAAATTGATTGAATACTTTTCTCTCCAAGTTATAGAAAGTTATTCTCAAAGGAAATTCAAACGGATTGTTTTTAAAGTATCTCGTTATCTATCTTCTCAACACAAATAAAAATCAATGTGCGTTTATTCCCTATTCGTTTCTAAGCTCCCATTTATATTTTCTTTAAATTCTCTTGAAGTTAAAGAACTCACATAGCTTAAAACTTTTGAAAGATAAAAATATTTATTCAACTGAATGTTATTTTTTCTGTCTCTGACATTTTATTCCATTTTACTATTTAGCCTGCCTGGTTCAGCTGTGAAAATGAGATTTAATTACTCATTTACAGATGGAATCATCACTACGATTTTATAAGAGTTCGAACGAAGAAGTTTGAGTCATCGTTCCTTGTACTGCAAAGGATTGGAATAAGTTGCCAGGGTCGGTTTTCCCGTCCAAATATAACGTAGGGGTCTTCAAGAAAAGAGTGAATGGGTATCTATTAGGGTAGCGAGTACCATCTTTCGACCACATCTTTACTTTCAGTAGGTGAGATCGTGGTCAAGCGCTAGCTTAAAAAACTTAATAAAAAATATAAGACGAATTACGTCACTAATGAAGTTAAAGAAGTCAAATTTACATAAATAAATTTTAAGAAAAAAATATCACAGCATATTTTTTTTACCTCGGATTGTTTAAATAAAATTACATTATACTTCATTACTGCGTTTTATTATAAATAAGAAAAATAAACTGTTTGATTAAAACCACATCGCAATTATACGTACGTGGATTTAATAGTGGATGTGTTTCAACATTGCCTAAGGCTGTTTGTTCGTAATGGCTAATGGAGTTTGTGCATTTTAATTACAAATTGATGTCTGCTTTCAGTAGTGTGCAATTTGACTGATTATATGGTATACACACACGTACCTATTATCGACTATCAAACATTAATTTCCCGGTAGCGTACGACTTCGAATGCTTCAGTAATTTATTATTGATTAATCAATCTGTATTACTATACTGCTATTTTTTTAAACAATAAACTCTACCAATATTTGCCTCTCTTTTCGTCAATTTCGACTGCACTTCGCAATGTCGCATATTTTACGCCAGTCCTAATTTTTTTTTAATCATGCAAAAATCAAATTAATAAAGGTTGGCGAATACAAGGTACATAATTAAACATAAGTATTGGTAAATTTACACTTCTGAAAAAACTAACAAGTCAAAAGAAATGGCCAATCGAGTCAGTAATAAAGATGTCAAGTAATGAAAGGTACGTTTGTAGTGAATCAGTCTGCGATTTTAAATGAAAACGGATTAGCTTAATAGCGGAATAGCTTATAGAATATAGTTTTGTGCATCAGACATCGTAGACAATAGTAATACTGCGGGGAATACAATCTTACACTGCACACTCTGACTTAATTACTGAAATATAGGTACCTATACTAGAATGATTAAGTTAAATCTCTAAGCAGTTAATAAACCAATATTCATATGACATGTTTGCTATAAAGATGAACCGAGAATATTTAGAAATAGAGGCCTCGTTTGCTTTATTCCTTTAAATATTTAACATATTGGATAAATAAATAGAAAAATTCTTGTTTTTTTTTCAATGTTTTTGATTACTTACATTAAGCATTTTGCGCTAATGTTGACTATGAGGTTATCTAATCTAGAAAACGCCAATTTAACAGATGTTACAATTTACCATGTGGCTCACTATAGTCAGTCAACTGAATTCAGATAGTAGTGTTTATGATGATAGTCATAATGGATTACTTGATGCACTATTTGGGAATCACTTAACATAAACAAACAAATTGTCATACTTATTTTTACTATCAGAATATTGAATTATTATTAATGTAGGGTATCCAGAGTGAGGATTTACACTGATGCTTTTATTTTGTTAATAATTTATCCGAATGTTATATTTATTTCAATGACTTAAAGAAATGCGTAATCACGATATCAACATTTTTATAAGGTTGCTAGATAACGTTATAGTACTCTAAATAAGCTAATGAATGAATATAAAATTATTGGACATTATTAATTTGAATATAATTAATTTAAAGATTCTACACCATTGACCAATTAAGGCGAGAGCCTGAACTAGTGTCTTGATACTATTTTTCATCAGGACCAGCCAATGAAAAAATCTTTCCTTCAGTAAGGAACAAGGGAGACGCCAGTCCTCGCCATGTTGGCAGCTGACCCCACTAAGAAAACAAAAACTGTAAAATAGAAATAAAAACTGCTTCGAATAATACCATTTAGATGGTAACTGCTACCGCTCCTTGACCTACCTAGTTCATGGGTTGGCGTCGCTGGTGAGGAATCTTATATGAAAATCAATGACTTTAAATGTAATCTGCGTAAATATTTATGTAGTTTTACAGATGATTATGTATGTAGGGTATAAACGTTTTCAAACCTTTCAATATAAAAAAATCTGGAACAAGAAACCTTAGTGTCGACACAGATACTCCCATAAAGCCTCCCCCGGGTGACTTTGTGAATTTCGTGAAACTTGAAATGTTTAGACCCACCTGTGCTATTTGTTCACAAAACTTCTCGCCGTTGAACACGAGAGTTTGTGTAGGAAATTAGCTAGGTGAGTTGCAGATGTGTTAAAAACTACAACTATTAAAAGTAACAGCTATTTAAGTAATTCAACATTTAATAAAAAATACACTAGAAAAAAAATAGACGGTAAATCTCTTAAAATGCGAATTGATATGCACTTTCTACACTATAAACTGACAATGTGTATTGTGTTCTGTACGTCAACTGAATAAAAGGTAAGGGTGTGATTTTAATAGCGATTCATATGGTTAGTTCGAACGTTTAGCAAAAGTTGTCTGTACTGAGGTTGGAAATCATCGGAACAATTCAATGAAAATGCAACTCTATCACTATTAACTTTAAAGTCTATTCTTTTAGTTTTTCTTTTGTTGCATTTTAGCAGTATTATACTTTGGATGTGGTGTAGTTATTCTGGGAAGCTTGATTATGACAATATATTTGGTTAGATTAATGAATTATGAAAAAATGTTGAGTATAGGTAATTTTAAATCGTTCAATACAGCATATTTTTCAGTTTCACATCCCCTATCAGAACTTTTGTAGGGCATCTTTTAAAAAGGAATAAAACGGAGATTATGGTATTTTGCAAGTGTTGCTAGAAAAACATGAGGTATAGAATACTGGCTTAATATTTAAAGTGTTAGTTATAAAAGTCATTAAAAGCATTCTTTTAGAATATGACGTCATAAACAATTGTAAAATCTTTTTGTACTGCCCATATATCCTGATGCATAAATTTAATACCGTAAAATTTATTCTGGTTTGGTTTTATTTTATCATATGAATACCGTGTAAGATAATGAATCAGATAAAAATTTAAATTCATTGCATTATAAAATTATATTTGCGTCTTCATCAGTAAAAAGATAATGCATATATGTATGTGCACGTCATGCATTATTATTATTAACAATTATTTGTATATGTGCGTAGGTACTACAGTTATTTTTTCCTTTAAAATATAAAACCGATTCGTTCATATTTATACTGTAGTTCTTTTGTTTTAGTTTTTCTCGCGCAAAATTAACTTTAAATCAAAAAAAAATATCTGACGCACTCATAAAATTATAACTTGATTTAAAAACAAGATATCATTGTATGGATGAAATATTTTATAAGAAGTCATTTATTGTATTATCTACAATTATCCACTATATAAAAAGATCCACAGACATATTTATAGTATAGATAGGTACATATTATTTGTCCTGCGGCGCCAAGTAGTTTTACAAAAAAGTAACAGAAAAGTGTAAGAGTCTTAAATGCGTAAGTAGATATACGTTCCATTACGCTATTGGAATAGTTGTTAGGAAAGTTGCAAGTGTTTTGACAACAGATATGGGTCCGCGCTTTCAACCATTTAATTATTTACTGCTGGAACGTTATCACAACTGGGAGAAGCCGTGGACAGGGTGGCGTGGAGGCAGCTATACGACCTTCAGTAGAGAAGAAAACGAAGAAGTAAAGTTAATAAAAAAAGTAAAACTTACATCCTGTTGATTAAAGAAGTCATCTTGGGCCTCCTCGTTCGGGCAGCCCATGTCTTGTAGCAACGGAGTTACGTGTCGCTCCCAGTCATCCATTTTTTTAGAATCAACACCTAACCAGAGGAACCCGAACCGAAAATCACAACTTAATCTTCACAGCAGAGGATTATTGGCTACCACTGATAATCTTTGGCGGGTTGCGAGCCAGCATTTCGCGCCAAACGGTGCGCACTTTTTATTTGAAAGTGGCGGGAAGAGTCGTCAACGACTTCGGCTGTCACTGAGGTGAACGAGCGGGAAAAACGGCAGCGGCCTATCACGAGCCGCAGGAGCGGGCACGAAAGGCACGCACTGGGAAAAGTCGGTGTAAACAGCGCGAGCGTAGTCAGTGTGGCGAGGCGCGGGTTCCCGGCCGCCCGTCGACGCGACCGGAACAGGAGTGTGCGGCGGCTCGCGAGGCCGCACGCCCTCGCCGCCGCCCTCCCGCTCGCTCTCGCGCCGCCCGCCTAGCCGCGTCCCTCTCTCGCGACTTGGCGTCGCACGCCTACCATGGGCGGCCGCGATTTCCCGCCGACCGACCGTCCGCAACATGGCCGTAGGTATCTACGTCGCTGTCCACTTACCACCGTCTAACTGGTCCATCGTCAACTAGATCCTGCAAACCATCAAGGAAAGAAACGATTATATATCTTCATTTGTGGGTCCCCTTTTCCTCGGCTTTCGACGAATTTTAAAAAAGTTTGAAACGCGCGCAAATAAATAATACATGCACGATGAGATACAAAATTCTAGACAAATTTTCGAAAAGGATAGCCCACCAAACATCCTGGTGGTGTAAAATCTCATCACCAGAAAAAAATTGCAAGAGCTCTTAAAGTGACAACATTTTTAATGTATAGGTACTTCATATATTTAGAATCAAACCTGAGGCCATTAAAAAGGCTACATACTAAAAAGTAATCTTTACAGGAGCAACCAAACAATGCACCTACAGTATAAGATTGATTATCTTGGTATTGATGGTAAAAAAAATATCTCAATAAGATAAAAAAATCTACAAACACTAAGTATAATTACGTCGTAGAACTTACATTTGGAAAAAAATACTAAGCAAGAAAATTCTAGTACGTAATAATACTAACTATCGTCATGTTTTGTTTTATTCGTTAAAATGAAATACAAAATTCCTACGCACTATACAAAGCGAAATAGAACTAACGTTGTTAACAAGAATAACAATCTAAGTTAGTTAAATAATCTTCGTACAGGGTAGACCGTCCTGAATCTAAAATGGAAATGCAATAATGCAGGGAACTAGAGCGAACTTTCATCTCCGATGTAAGGATATATAAATGTTACACGCATTTTCTTCTCACAGGAGACACTAGCTGAATTTTAGTGGAAATTTGGTTTAATCGAAATGTTTAATAGTTAAATTAAATAAAAATAAAAAGTGGACATCCTTCTAATTTATAATTAAGAGTGGATACTGCGAAAATAATTTCGAATAATTAAGTTACTCAAAAAATTATATCTTAAAATTTGTAAAAAATACTTCTATGTCGAACTCTTAAAGAAGTAGTCAAGTGATGATGGCTACCAAGAGGTACCGTCATCATAGAGCCGACCCAATAAATTACAATTGCAGCCGTTGCAGTTGGAGGAAAGAAAATGCTTAAAACAATGTAATTAAAATAACCAAACATATAAGATCACTTATTGCATACTTTAAATCGCATGTCGCTTGTTTGTTTAACATTTTTAAACTTATTATGATATAACTTGTGCAGATATAACTTAGTAAGTTCGGTCATTATTAAAAGCGAAGCGAGTAACATAGTTAAACACTTACAGCGAGCGGAGTTTGTGAAGAACGTACAAGCGGCCAATTAAAAGTTAAATGTCTAATTCTTGTTAGACGCGGGAAGTCCGCAACCAGTAGGTTAGGTAGTGAAACTAAAGTTCGCAACGTTTCCCCCGATAGGTATGACATGGGTGCCTTCAACTATTATCTTGTCTCAGGAATTAAAAAAAATATAATAGACCAATAAATTAGCACATGCTTAGCTAATGACAATAGGGCTTATTGGCATAACAAATTAAAATTATTATTAACTAGCGACCCGCCACGATTTCGCATGGTTTCAATGCTGATAGTAAATGTACTACAGAATCTCTAGTAAGTTATACATGTACTACATACAAACTTTCCTCTTGAATCAATCTATCTTTTATAGAAACTGCATCACAATCCGTAGTTTTAAATACCTAAGCATACAATGGGACAGACAGACAGCAGACAGAGACTTTGTTTTTTACTATGTTGTGACTTAAACAACAATAGTAGGGTCGAGTGACATCGCTAAATAAGCGTAAGCATTTTAATAAAGGTTTGAATATTATCGGTGATGTTGCAACTATAGTGGTGATAGTGTTTAGTTACGACATAGGTTTCAAAATTACATTGCATGTTTATACTAACTAGAATTTTCTATATTACTCATACAATTAATAAGACTATGGTAATGATATCTCCCCCCCCCCCTCCAACCTAGCCTAGATCATCGGCTACCAACACCCATGACTTTTAGATAAAAATATTTATTTCGACTACACGAGGAAAATTTCTCCCATATCTATAGTTGACACACAATTAATGTTTTGTTTCAAGTGTATAGGATGCGTTCTGGGTGGTAGGAATGATTCATAAATATTTCCAATATCTCGTTAATCTGAAAACCTGGGCATGCGCTTTGTACAATAGCGCTGTTGTCTGTAGTTGTAAATTTTATAGTTTGCTAGATGTATAAAGGATAAAAAAAACAGTTCGAAATACGACAGACGTTTTAAATAATTGGATAATAATCAACTGTGCAACTCTGGGCTTTACAACCATGGCTATACCAGTGCGCTTGCTAAGGGTATCGTCACCAGCTTAATATGGTTTTATTCGAAATAGTTTGTACCATGGTTTCCACTGCGTAAACACACGTCATAATGCTATCTCTTTTTTTTTCAAAAGAACGAGAGGGATGATAGCGATTCAGCAGTGCAATCCCATGATATACATATTCTATCCTAACATTTTCATGACATTCGTAACAACAATGTAATATTTACATAAGTATACGAAAAACAATCAGTATATCTTAATAATCTTATCTTATTCAATATTATAAATGCGAAAGTTTAGATGGATGGATGGATAGATGTTTGTTAGAGTTTGTACCCTAAACAGCTGAACAGATCTGGATGAAATTTGCCATAGATGTAGAACTTAGCCTGGAAGAACACATAGGCTACTTACTTTTGTTTTTAATTCAACGCGAACGGAGTCGCGGGCGAAAGCTAGTGCTAACATAAGGCATCTATGTAAATCGTTGTGTAATAACATAAAAACATGTGGAACGCATTATTAGGTAATGTATTTACCAGGCTGACAGTCTGAGAGTATATTATATGTATTTACAAGTACATGTACATAGATATGAAGCATACAATATAGACAACGTGTAAACAATGGCTATAGAGGTAGCGTAGTGAAGTAATGTAGTCAGTACAAGTCATTGCTTTTTTTAAGTAAGTATTTTGCTGCTATTTTTTAAACCGTATAAGATTGAGGTAATTCAGTTTTCATACATGCTTGTATGTGCATGAACAATATACGTAATACCACATAGGTATCACTATCCCACATAAAAATCGACACCGAGCAACGTTTCAGCATTCTTTGCTTGCTCTTGTACAATAATAAAAATAAAGGTTTCATAAAGTATTCGATCTGTCGCTCTGCAATCCATTTTTGCTGTTAAGGAAATTGTTCTTCAACGAAAACGTCACATCGTTCACAGTCGCTAGTTTCAAGTACGCACGTCACTACTCCTATGATATTTTTGCTTGTTTGTTCTATTCTGCGAGAATATAGAAGATCAAAGAACTTTTTAATGAAAAGATTGAAATATTAAAATGTTCGATACTTTAGTTTTTATTGCATTTTAAAAATGTATATTTAAATTGTATTTTATAACTTGAGCGAAAGACAAACTACGAAATTAGACATAAAGTTGAATTATTATATTTAACGAACAGTCTTACTTCTCATATATGGAACGAAAGTTAGGGTCAATGTAAACTTTTTATAAGTTCAGCCGTTTAGGCTACAAACTCTAACAAACATCCATCCATCCATCCATCCATCTAAACTTTCGCATTTATAATAATAGTAAGATTATAACAGCGAGTCTGGAAATGGACTACAAATTGCACACGTAACTTAATCAGTTACTTAAATGTTTTGAATTACGTTCACATAAGGTTTCCTAATCTAAGCGCTTGCGGACTGTAAAGATTTTTAGAACTGGTTTACAAAGTTTGTATCCTGCTTGCTACAAATCCTATAAAATTAGTCGGGAGATCTAATAAAATGAAGACAAGGTTATAATCAAAGAGATATGTTAAATGTACAATAAATAATAATTATTAAAATGGAATAAAAAGTTGCGGCACAATAAAATGTACGTAAAATTTAGTTAAAAGCAGCATTTCTGGATGTAACCTTACTACTCAAGCATAACGATTGTTATGGAATTATTATTTTTGGGATCTAACAAGAGAACACTTAAAACCTCAATTTACAATTGCATGTATACGTGACAACAAAAATTCTTGCGTGTACAGGAACGTTTTACGCAATGCCAAGTCTGGATGTCAAATTAACCTTAGCTGTCAAACTTTTAGGCGGATTGCAAAACAAAATACGTGACTAAGAATTAAGATATTAAACACAATGTCGACGCCGCCGTCTGAATTGAATTTTGATGAAATACTGAAATTTATGTTAGCCCACAATGGTAAAGTGACAAACTTTGAGTTAGTTAAACATTTTAAAATGTTTTTGATGAATCCAGATATGCGAGGTGAGTAAAACTTTTTGAAAGTTTTTTGTTTGGAAAGTGTTTTTGTTTACATATCGTAAAAATTATAATTTGTAGATGAAGCTAGAAGTACTTTTAAAAAACATGTGAATACATTGGCTATTATGAAAAATCAAAATAACGAGAAATGGTTGATTCTGAAGAAGAAATATATGCCGGTTAATGTTAAAGACGGTGACGATGTAAGTGAAAATAAAATGTCGGAACCACTTTCTAATGTTACACCTACTGAAAGCACCACAGAGGGCACTGTTTCAGAATCAGCAACATATAAACCTGAACCCCCACTTCAACTTAATCAAGACTTCAGTGTTTTAGCAAATATAATCCAAGATACCAATTTAAATGACCAAAATAGCTCTGAAACATCAAAAAGTGACTCCAAAGAGAGTTTGTTTGCATCAACTGAAGATATTCCCCCTAAAGTTCATCCACGGAGGAAAGCAAGTGAAAAATTGGAGAAACGATCAAGCTTAGTGTCGGACAGTGGGTCACGGAACTCGATTCCGACCCATGAGCTATCAGAGATAAATGATACATCTACAGTATCATTGTCATCTTCTAGAAGTGAAAGTGTGTTGGTGGATAATGAACAAAAAATATCTGTCAAGGAAAGGAAGCAAATGTTCAATAGGATGGCTTCGGAAAGTGATGTACCTAAGCATAAAATAGGATTTAATAATTCGGTGAGTGATATTTTTGTAATTCCTATAAAATATATTTATTTTAACCACTGTTAACAATGCTAGGGCTATTTATTGAACATTGTGTGAATTGTTTAGCCGGACAATAGGTTTTATTATTAAAAAAACACAGTATGACTGGTGTTTTAACAAATTTTTATTTAAAGAATCCATTCTCTTAATTTATAAATTTTCATCCTTTTTGTCAAAGACTAAATCAGTGAAATTGCTACTGTTAAATATTTTGTCATAACCATTGTTGGATGTTAATGGCAGTATGTTCCTCCACTGTGATAATCTAATAAAATGAAAAACAATTTTAAGTTTTACTATGTTTGCTCAAGAAGTAACTTCATGTCTACATAGAAATGAGACATTTTTCTATAAAAAAATCAATTAAATGCTACATTTTATACTGAGCAATTCCAATGTCGGAATGCACAAAAGCAATTGTTATAACTTAATATTGATATTATTTTTTTGAAGGGAATGAGATATACCTCTTTTATAGATTTTTAGTAGATATGTTTCTCTGTAGAGATTATCAGTGATAATCCACAGAAAGTTTTAACATGTGCCGGGATACACTCAGTTTCTTATATGGAATTTAGTTGAAGTGTGATTGGTTCTTAAGTGTGCATTAAATTAAGTAATATTTAACAAGAATATATAACAAAGTAATAATTAGTGCAATTATATTTTATTACTCCAATTAATATAGGGTAATGAGTTTTTTAAATGTTGTTCACCTGCCAATTTAGTTATTGATATACTAATAAGTCATTATTCTATTCTATTGTATCGAATTTATATTAATATTTTGTTTTTATGTATACTAGCAATCCCCGCTTCGCCCCAATAGCAAGCCGTTTGACATCTGCAGGCTTTTTTGTCACATCACTCATAATAATATTTTATCTTACTTAGGCTGTGTTCTTAAAATTATAGATAAGGAAGAAATTTGAATAGTTAACATTGACTTAAGCTAATTTTAAAGACAGAGCAGTAGTACTGCAGTACCACAATTGTTGGAAAAACAGAATAGGAGTACAACAATAAATGTGTATTCAAACAATAACACTATTCCACTGTTATACTGCTTTAAATCACTGTTGAGTCCTTGTGTCCAACTTGAACTCTACTTCTATGACACAAATTTTATTACATATTGTCATCATTTTTATTCTGTTTGACAAATCAGAGACAACAGCAACAACATAACTCACACTGTTAACCCGGAGAGGTTTTGATTTTTTTTATATTTGTTAAAATAGCGCTTGACCTTGATTCCACTTGATGAAAGTTATGATACAGTCGATAGATTGTTCGCACTAGCTTAATAAATAGCTGTTCATTCTTCCTCGAAGGCACCCACGTCATATTTGGATAGAAAAACTGACACAAGCAACTTGTTCCTAGAGTTTTAGGGACAGATACCATGGATCTCCATTTAGCGCGGTCCTGACACTTGTCTCGTTTCTTCTAAATTTATAATCTATGCATACAAGTCGGTTTTGAATTCCCCCTTCTTTAATTCATCAATCTGAACTGTGTAAGTCAAGTATCCATGTGTCATAGCAGTAAAATTCTAAGGTTAACACAGTTTATGGTTTAACTTTTGTCTGTATTGTGTAAAACAGTAGACATTATCTATCACAATCTCTGATAGACAGTAAAATCCACAGCAAACAAATAAGCAACTAATATACGAGTAAAATAAATTACCAACATAATCAAATATTATGATTTAAAACGTAGAAAGACTTAATTATAAAACAGTCGTTTTTCAAGGAAAACCAATAGTAATTTGATACTATTTAAATATGTAATATTTATTATACCAATAAATGTATAGCAATCAAGTGTCAGTCGTAAAATTTAACATTAATAAGCACCTGCGTTAAACTAGAAATCGGTAACAAGTGAACGTCTAAGTTTATACAATAGAGAAATAACGTGTATAGTAGAGGACATTTATTTCCTACCCATTTCACTGTAATGTATAATATAATAATATGACGCTAACGATGCAAAAAAAATCGAAAACTTTGCATAATGACATATAGATTCTTAATTTTAGCTCTTATGGTGACAGGTTGTTGTAGATTTTGAATATTATTGAATCTAAAGCGGGAAGGAAATTTAATTCCTCGACTATACATTAGACGCAGACCGCAATAATTAAAGCAACACTGTTAACACACCATTCACGACGTTTACCGAGTCAAAATATTTATAGGGCAGGTGCAACGGTTGCAAGCGGCGTGGTGTGGTCCCGAAAATTTTTATAATTAGCCAACCGTTCAAAGTAATAATTACGTAAGTAAATACAATGACGGTATGAGAAACAAGCGTCATAATTAAAGTGCGATTAGAGATTAGAGAGGGGTGTATGTTGTTTTTACGTTGTCGAACAACTCCGGCGACGATGTCTAAGTGTTGGTAATTTGTACAAGTAGTTAACAATGTAAGGCGTGCCGCGTTATTATAAAATTTACAATGTATTCTGATATTACAGATTTACAAACATTTCACTGAAATGGTTTCACGTTTTTTTATTTCAAAATGTTACTTGTTTTGACATTTATTAAAATACTTTGAACATTATATTCGTGTGATTAGACGTCCAGTTTTAATAATTTAAATTGTATATATTTTAAATAGTGCAAGAGCATATGCTATTTAATCTTCCCTTGATATACCTATCTACGTCATATCTGCTTAAGTATTTTTGGACATTTACTCAGCAAAGATGTATCTTTTTGTTTTGTAATAAAGATAACGTTGTTATCAGTGATTGTTTTCCTTTCCATTGTAATCTAGTTTTAGCGTGATCACTATAATGTATAACGTAAATAACTTAGTAAAAATTGTTCGGCTATAAATTATACGTTGTTTATTTAAACCATGCACAAGCCGGAAATGTTAAGTATATTATAATTTCATCCGTCACATTTTTATCGCTTGGAAATTAACAGTCTATTGAGTCACCACGACGGTTATAACGCCTTTGTTTACGTTGACAGAATGGTCGCATCATCAAGAGCCTTTAAATATTATACTATCTTGATAAAACTCACTACAAATAATATTCAAAATTAAAGCGAGTGGAAAGGCCGACTATAAATTAGTAAAATAAAACTATGAATTCCGTTATCTGCTCTAATAAAACTCCTTTGAATATTAAAATGTTGCGTCGGGGCTCGAGTAAAAGTTTCCTACCCGTCCACACCTGGCGCTTCTAATTGAATTGTAAAACCTTCGTCATGACCCTTTGGCGGTCAAATCGACGTACAATCTGATTATTATCGATAATCATTTTTCGTGATCGCGCTGGGATACTGAGACGGAAAAGGAAATTGCTAATATGCTTGTAAAATTTCCTAATAGGATATAAACGATACGTGTATCAATTTTTAAAAATGTAATGTTATAAAAGCATTATTCTAGCGTATATTAATAATCAGCTTCACTACACCCAATGGGCACATTAAAAATAACCTATGAGATATGTTCATTGCGGGAGAAAAAATTTATACAATAAATAATTTGGGGCTCTTGCGAACGGGACAACCCCAGCGAGGGTAGTCTCCAACACGAACAACAAAAGCTCCTAATGACAAATATTAGGCTGCGACGTATACGCCTCCATGTGCCTAATGGACTTTACAATTGCTTTATACCACGTACGGCACATTGTAGCCTATTAACAGCACGGGAGCTTTTACATTAACCCCGTTGTAAAGGCATGTATATCGTTGTACTGAAACACTGATTTTATAACGTAGAATTCTTTAGAATATTTATATCATGGTAATATAGAATCATCAATATTATAGTGTCTGTAGGAGTGATCTATGTCGATACGAATACGGGCTTTGATAAATCAATATGAATAGTTAACATCACGCCGGCGTGAACAATTAGTGCAGCACTTACAAGTCTTCAAACACGTTTGACACGCGTTACAGCTATATAGAAATTCACTTAAGCGCTCGCCGCGGAAGCTAATAAATTATAAACGACCAATCCGTCTCACACTAATATGCCACATTGCCACCCGTCCGGGCGCGATCCTGACACATAAATCAACACTGAAATAGACCGACGACGCCCGCTTCCGCTCGTCATTTGAAATACTTTCAAAAAAATTAATCTACAAAGATTTTATGAAGTGTATTCATTTTCCATTGCACCATAAAAGGGATACTTTGACTTCAAGCAACTTCAACGTTAAGTTTCTTCATCCGGTTCCTTTGATGAAAAACAGATTACTAAATTAATTTGGCTTACACTTTTCTACAACATATATTTCTTTGATAAAGAAAGGATTAAAATTATATATAAATCCCCATAATGCTAATGTCATTAAGGTTATCTAGTTTATCTAACAATTCAAAGAGGAAATTTAAAATAAATTACTATGAGTATGATTTATTTCTTTAATCGAATTTATTGCAAAATCAACGAGTCTTAATTTAGACGATTATGTATTACAGGGACGGTTTGTTTACCCAGTAAAATGCATCAGTGTAAATCTAACAATAACCGCATATAATACTCATGTTAACCGGTCGGAAATTCAGTTTGACTTTATTAAATAGCCTGTTGGGAGTGAGACCGGCCCGCCGGCCCTTCGTCCCGGCGCGCTGGCAACGTGGTACGAAACCGTACGAGTCAATATTAGCATCATTATTCATGGTGCATATCGTATTGTATACGTCCTCGTGACTCGTGGTCGATTGTCCCTTGACGACCGGTGTCGTGTCCGAACCGCACGTGAGCTATTAAAGCTCGAAACGAGGCCATTCGTGCGTTTAGGCGCCCACGTTCCCCGTGTTCGTCTTAATTTTTTTTTAATTCCAGCCACCTGCTAATTATTCCTTTGATTTCGTGTAATATTCATTTCCGCATTAGGCGCCATAAACGCGTCGTCATTTCGACGAAACTACGAATTCTATCTGTATTCTTATTCTTCTTTAATAATAAGATCGTTGCTCCCTTGGATAGTTTATTATCGCGTTTTAAAGATTCTCCTAAGTAAGTGATAAAAGCGAAATTCAATTCGTTTTTATTGGCTAAGCACTCAGTAAACGTTTTATTGCCTCCGCCAACTCATTCTGTGTTAACTTTACTTACATCCGTTATTAAAAGCTCAAAGGTTTTCGCCTCAATGAGCTTGTATGGGGTTCGTTGACAAATTACCTTTTGACTGATTGCTCACTCTTAACTTCGAACTCTGTTTACTGTACATCTATTTGCATTCGTTTTATTAATTCTTCTTTTACTGTTGTTTCGTCATATGGTTGCACTTTGATTTGGTTTACCTATAAGGGAAGCGCGTATTAAGTGTGAAAACCCTTACCGGTACCTTTACCCCCTGAAAATATTGTAAAGGTCAATCTTTCACTTATCCGTTTTTTTTAGTTTCCGTTTGTACTTTCGGTTGATCCGTCTTTTTTAGGTTTCATTTATAATTCCTGTTAAGAAGTAAATTACTATTTAATGTTTACAACAAATTCTCTTCAAATTATGTAAAAGCTAAAGTTAGAGGATTCCTCTTAACGTGTCAAAGTGAAGGCCACATTTAATTGCGCGGGCCGGTCGTGAAGTTGGAATTGTTTGTGTTTACGGCTAGCCTTTTGTCTTAATGGGGTGTGCCGCAAATGACTCTATTTATTTGCAGTATTAATTCTATTATGAACTAACTGTTGCTGCTGTTCTGGCTTATGAATTAAATTTGCGCTCTTATTGTATACCAATAATTTGTTTCGTCATCAGGATTATTTCCGTATCAAAATAGACAAACACCATACTTTTCTTATTAGATGATCAAGCTCTTATAGCTACTAATAGGAACTTATAAAAATCCTGTTTTTTTTATAATGCTGTGTGCCAGTTAGTATTTCTACCTGATATCAAAAACTAACCTAATTGTGTTTTATCAATCATTTCATTATTTTAACATTAAAGAACAGCAACCAAGTTATTTCTGTATTAATATTATGGTGTTGGAAATAATAAAAATAATAATTATGATTGTAATGATAATGTGAATTAAAGATTACTGAAGTAAAATAATAATTACTTCTTTATATTATGTTATTCAACAGAATATATTTAATATCAGAAACTTTTAAGTATGTATATACTCCCATTGTTCGTCTTGGTGTCCTCAAGGCGAATACCGAATACAATGAAACTTTCTATTATTAATTGGGATAATCCAGCCTGCGGCAATCCGCTGTTTGAATTAGGTTCAACCATTCCGGTATGAAGCTAACTATTCAACGTAGATAATGAAAATATAGAAATCTAAAGAAAATTACAAGTAGACTTGCATTATTATCAAAATGACTCAGGGAATTTCGTGTTTTGGCTACTTTGCTATAGATTTTCTTCGAAGACTAGTTTCTGTAAATCATTTTTGATTAGATTTATGATGAATGTGTCCTTAAAATGGTTGTCTTATAACTTAAATGATTGTCTAACAAATACGTGCTTGTATGTTAAATGTATAAATCCTTCAAAAAGTTAGCGAAAATATGAATTGTTTATTAGTACGTCATCGTAACGTTGAACAACCGTATCGTTGTTTTTATGCACGATGCGGGAGATAAGTGATCACGGTCCGCTGCGAGTTGGCAGGAAAATATGACCGATTTCATTGTTCCCCAGTCGCCATACGAGCCCTGAGAATCACTTGCGGCCATCGACTGGATGCCACGATCAACGAGCCTTGTCGATCCGATGGAAAATAGGAGCGGATGAATTAGCTGTCAGCTGACGAGAGATAAAACTAAGGAGCCTTAATACGCTCCGTGTGGGTAAAACAATTGAATGTCCGTATCGAAATTTGCATCGGGTTTTTTGCTGTTACTTAAAAGTGATCAGTACAATTGAAGAATAGGTATCTCGGAAAACGAAGCAGCACATTAAAACTAGATACATGTTTGTTCTATTTTCTATTTTAAACAAACATACAAATTCGTATGTAACTTACACAATTTAAAATTAAGGCGTTGACTAATGAGATCAATGCATAAAGCGAATCGTATAAAATAAAACGTTAAATGAATTTCACGATAAAGTTTATTATTTGACGTATAATGTAATGCTTTCAAAGAGTATAGAGGACGTATGCGTCACAATGTTCCGTTGGCACTAGCGCCCAGTGCGAAGCTGACGGTGCCCGCCGGCGTCCCGGGGCGCTCGCCGGAGCCCTACGGCGACGGAGAGGCGACCGTCTCGAGCACCGACTCCATTCCCTAGAAGTCACTTCGTTTACCATAAATTTATTAAGCTAGTGACATCGGCAATTGTTTTAGTCGATCGTAACTTCGTATTCGGTCAATACTCGGTATGTTTATGGAGTTTTTTGTCAATGTTATTTAATTACTTTAATATCTCAGCACAGGTAGCTCACAATTGTAATATTTTGAGTAAAATTATAATATATATATGCACATTGTAAAAGCGAATATTATATTTGCATATATGGCAATTTAAAAAGTTCTTAATGACCCTTAATTAAATAAGTTGTATGTCTGGAAACTGGGTGAATTCGATTCGATACTTATTTCTTATTTTTGTTTGTATGCATATACTAGCTTTCGCCCGTGACTCCTTCCGGGTGGGATTAAGGAAAAAACATAGGTAAGTAGACTTCCAGACGTCTGCGTCTATGCCAAATTTCATCGAGATCCGTTCAGCAGTTTAGGCTACAGACTAACAAACATCCGTCCATGCATCCTTCCAAACTTCGCATTTATAATATTAGTAAAATTAATATGACTTTTTGTGATGTGTACATGGTGAGGGATTATGTATTCTGAAGGCGGTTATAACTGTTGCCTATTAAAGTTCACTAAATTGCATTATTCAATTAACGTTCCGCAGCATTTAGCAGATGTTATTTCCTATGGGTGTAAAGAAAGTATGGATGTATTGAAATATGGTATTATCTGTCATGCTCCTTCGCATTTTAAGTATTAAGGAATTCATGTTCACATTTTAAATGGCATACCTTAAAAGTACTCGGAAGAAGTACTCTTTTGGTGAATGCAGCTGTTTAAAACGACGTTTGACCATTTTGTTGAATTCCAATTTTTATTACTTGGAGCTTTTTATTGGATGTCGGAGTTTCAATTGCATTTCCAGTAATTAAATCGTCATAATCTTAAACATTTAAATTCTTCTTGAGCGTCGTTTATTTAATAGGCTCCATTACTTCGTAATAGTGGTTAAATTAAATGCCAATATTGTCTAAGAAATGTGGCCATGTAATTACTTATAAGAATCTTGACAAATCAATGTTATATTAAAATCCCTGGGTATAGGTTTTCAAAGGAATCTGTGCAATCTATACATATAATAAAGTTGAAGTGTCTGTTTGTTATATCAAAATAAAATTGCAGATTTCGGGAAGATGATTTATTTGCGTTGCTGATAACGAAAATAGCATTTGATTTTTGTTTGTCTGTCTGTCTGTCCGCAAGCCGCGTTTGTTCCGGATAATCTCCGAAACGGCTTTGCCGATTTCGACCGGACTTTCACTGAAGGGTAGCTTACATGGGCTTTTGTTAGGCTACTTTTTTATCTTAATATTGCGTGGACGAAGTCGCGGGCAACAGCTAGTCTAATTATAAAATGTGGAATGAAAGTATGTTTGTATCTGAGTGGTATAATTAAAACAAATGCTAATACGTTTTCGACCGTAAAAAATACAACTTTGAGATCAACCAAAGGTCATGCTATTACTCTCCCTGGATAACATTATAGTGTTGCTTGTTGGAGTAAACTAAGAAACTAGAAATCTTGTTAGAAGCTCCAAAACTATTAGTATAAAATGAAATACGTACATTAATGAATAAGTAACACTTTATTGGCAATTAATGGTCGATTGTCGAACCCGCGGGTTAAAAAAGCCGGCAACGTACAAACTTAATCTTATTATTAAATCAAACACATCACATTAAGGATGTTATCTTGTCAATATCGAAGTCCCTAACAGTGAGGCCAATAGTGTAGACATAAATATGTAACGACAGGTGGTAAAGTGGTCATGCTGGGCAGCGCACGCCCAACCTATGGACGATGAAACCAACAACCGCCAACAAATTTTACGCAAATTTGAACTTTATGCGGTTCCATTTAAAGTGTCAAATCACTTTCACTTATAAAAGCCTATTGCGACCGACTAGCCATTCTGACAATCGCAGCGCAAGCCTGAAGACGGGAGAATTCGAATTTATTGACCATTAATTCAAAATATTATTTTCACAATATAAGTACTCATTTATTAATTTTGAAATATTAGGTTCCGATTAATTTATATGTGTCTTTAAGATATTTATTATGTATGTAAATATCGTCTTTATTTATTGTCCTAATCTTTTGTTTTCATACGTTAGGTGCGCGGATGTGTTTTTATTTAATAAATTGTTTGCTATCAATGACGGGCCTATGTTTAAAAAAAAAACAATAAATAACAGCGGCGCCTATTGCCTATATTTGCTTAGTTGGTTTTGCAACGCAATCTTCGTTTCAATGTCTCTTTAAAATGAATCATTAATTAAAATCAATCGTAAACAAAACGTTTCCACACTGAAAAAATATAACGAGGAATCTCATTGTTTAGCGAATTTTATGTAGGAAGAAATGTTTGCAAACTAATAACGAGCGAAGTATTAACTAGTAAAGATGAAAATTTGTAAAATATTACCAAAATCCCCGAAGAAAAATGTACCTACTTCAGCCTCAGACCAATATCGTCGTAATAATAATCATGCCCAAGCACAGCCGCGTTGTGGAACGGTATTTCCAAACTAGGACGACTTAGCGTCCTCCAAGAAGCGAAGCTAACATTTCCTCAAACGCCGGCAACGTATCTGTAGTTCCTCTGGTAATGCGGACGTCCATCGACAGCAGGAACACCAAGGCGCCACCTCGGTGTTCCCGCCGTTCCCCTCATTTGGCCCCATCTTTTATAAAAAATAATAATAATAAATATCCTTAAGCGTTTATGAGTAAACGCAAATCATCATCAGTGTTCATAACGTGATTATTCAGATCGATGTGTTTGTTATCTTGTTATTAATGGTGTTTTTGATGTGTTGTTGATATTTTATTTCTTTGTTCCCAGAGTGTGGATGAAGGAGACAAAGTATCTGTAAGTAGAATCAACATTGTTTTGATCAATAATTAAATATAAGGTATTTTGCAATTTCTTGATGCATTTACTATTTGCAGTTGGATCATAAGAACGAAAGTGACCCCTTGGATTCTAAACAAAAGCAATGGATTTTGTGCGCGGCTCGAGGAGAGTATCATTCCCTTGCTAAGATGTGTAAAGACAACCCAAAGCTCGTCAGAACCAAGGTACTGTAACATTATAATGGAACTGTCTTATTTCCGGAATTACAATAGGTACAATCAGAGAATCTGGCGGTGTCCTACCTTAGAAGCTACAATCGTAAGGTCTGTCGGTGGTTTTGGCTAATTGCTTTTTGTCATTTGCACAACTCACTACTACCTATTAGCTATTTTTCTGTAAGTGGAACACCGCGGATTTCCGTGACTGTACTTTTTACGCTTTTATGTATCTGATTTGTATTCTCATGTAGCCAAAAATCGCACAACCCATTTTATACAGTGAAATGACTTTTTTTCTTCAATGAAGGGTCAAGTTCTAAATGTCGTCAGTCATGTAACTGGTACAAGTTTCATATCTGTCTAAGAAACTTTAGAAATTATAATCCCATCCGTTTATTTCTCTTCCTAATGAGATACTTTATATCTAACCGTTGTCGTTAATCTGTTAGTAGTAAGATTATCGCAATATATCGTACATTGTGTGGTGTAGATTATCATAGACAATTTAAAATGCAGAAAACATATTTTACTTTGCTTTAATAGGTACTGCTAAGACTAGCGCCGTCTGATACAATAATTGTACGTGTTTAAATTTTACCAAGCGTAAACCATTAAAATATCATAGAAACTACAAGATACCACCGATATAAAATCGCCTAATATACTATCCCTTTCTTTTGATATTCTAATTTTTTTTCGTATTCTATTGCAAAAAATGCTACACAAATATGCAAAAATTAAAGATTGGTAGCTAGACCTAGTTTGAATGTAAAAAAGAATAAGATAATATGAATGTAAATAAATCAATTCATATTAGCATTCCCTGAATCGTTCCCGTCACAAAAAATTCAGACCAACTCGATGATCAGCCAATGCCCACGGAATTTTTCGGAAAAAAGTGATAAACGGTAACGGATGTAGCGTGCCCACATCCCCGAGTTTTTAGACGTTAGTTAGCGCCAAGCGAGAGCACATGTCCAAAAGGTGTGCGTCTAATTGGGTCTCGGGTGCACCGCCGGCGCCGGCACCAACCCCCCGCCGCATGCTATCTTGACATATCTTACGGACGTAGTCCCTTGTTTTATTTTACGAGCCATCTCTCAGGCCCGTCCTTTTTTTCCTATTCAACTATTGTGTCTGTGCTGTTTCGACTGTGTACTTGTATATAAAAGTCATATAAGCTGGGCTTGATCGCCAATTCGTAATGCATTATGCTGATTTAAATGTATTATATTTGATTTTTATGGCATCTAAGTCATATTAAAAAAAATGGAAAGGTGAAAAAATATAGTAGGTATCCAAATGAGTTGATAGTAAGAAACATTGTAGGTTGTTCTTTGATTAATGTATTGTTGTTACCCTGGATACAGATCACATTACTTTTATCGAGTACGCAATAAAAAAGGTAATGATGGACCTCAGTTTTATTGATCAGTTGTAAATCAAGGGTCGACGCAATTGGATTTGAATTTTATTGGCATCCTTTGGTGAGCATGTGAATAGTTGTTAAATGAATTTAATTAGAATTATTCGTGATTTGTCTCCTTGACTCGTCGCTTTTTGTCTGGACGTCGTTTATAATGTAACCGCCGTTGTTTAAAGACAGATATAATTATTCACTAACGTTATATAGAATTTGTCCCCAATTAGTCCGTCACTGAGTCTATTGCGTGTAACATCTGCTTTGAAATTTCGAATGGGGCATGTTTCCATTTTCTCCTATCCGCGTCGCGAGCTAATAAAGCAACAGTAAAGATTGTCCAACAATATGTAACACGTGTTAGCTACTGGTGGCTGCCTGCTTGACATTTGTCGTCTGCCTTATAAAAACGCTTTGAAGCTTATTTTCGTTTGCCTCGCTTGCTGATAGAATTATCGATTTCGGGAAATATCTTTGTGTGGACCCACACACTAAGATATTTATATGAACCTTTTTATTATACACATCAGTTGTATCTTTTAGAAATGAGATACTTAAATATGTCATCATTGCTTCCTATGTAAAGAGCTCGATTATTTATTAATTGACAAGGGACCGCCTGCGGCGCCGCTCGTGTCCTTTCCGAATATTATGATCTTTCCGTCGCGATTCCGATTCCTCTTTTTTGTCCACATTTTACGTTTATTCCGCAAACTTTTAAGATACATATTTTTAACTTGATTATTGTGTGCTACTGAAATATAAAAATAAATATTATTCATTGATTTATTTAACAAAAATGCTTTTGGGTCGAGAGCTTTTTATTCTGAAACTGTACTTGAGTTAAGTGTAATTGTCCTTAATGACAAGGTAAATTATTATTTTATGACAACTCAACATTTGAACTTACATTTTTCTAAAACAAAAAATATGTTTGAGATTTGTAATTTATCTGTTTGAGATAAACATTTGTGCTATTTTTTTTCGGACCTCTCCGTCCCAATAGGTTTAGGGTAACAAAATGCCTTTCTCGTATTACAAACTAAGATAATGCGATTTTAGATAATAAGAAAGAAAAAACACTTTTTTGGAAAGCGACGCATGCGTCACTATGGGGACTATCGGTTTCTATTAACTCTGTCGTTCCAGGTATCAATTGTATTAAGCATTGATTCTTAAAATCAAATCAATAATATTTAACTGCCCACTAACGACCGTGTAATTGTGTTGATAAAGGTTTGTTTTGTTAATAAAAAAGGAGTGTGTGCTCAGAGTTTATTATTGTTGATTTACGATTCTTCCATTTCGAACGGGGCGGACTCGGTGATCTGAGTAATTAAATCGAAATCATTCGATTAATTGCTTTACGAACGATTATTTTGATGCTCAGTTATAAATTTGAGTATTGATTAGTGCCTATAACCATTGTAAGGAAATCAAGAAATTTAATGTTGATCGATGTACTTGAGGATGAGATTTTTTTTTGTAATGTCCCATCCTGTTTTACTTTTGGAATAAGTTTTCTTACATTATTACCTATCTGTTCTGTTCTACTTTTGGTAAAAATTTGGAGTGACTAGAAAGTTCTAAATGGTCTGCCTTGTTGAGGTAAATTTAATGTTATTACTAAACCGATTGGTTTATTATTGTCACGACTGAAAAACCTATCGCTGTTTTGTTCTCTAATACTAAATATATTAAGCTTAACTCGAATTTTTCTTCGAAAAACTAAAAAAAAAAATGTTAGACGGATACTACGTAGAAAAAAAATGTTCCTAAACACTCGTCTAAGATTTCGGTTGCACGCGCCATTAACGCCCGGTCGCGGTGGGTGTGTCCCTGCGGAAAGCAATTCAAATCCTGATTTATTCCTTCGAAGCTACGTCGACATCAGTCTAATTAAGACGGCGATAGTCCTTAATGATTTATAGTCATTGAGGTTTACGCGCTTATTGGCCAATTAATTGTGGTACCGATACAAGATACATCAATAGTTGTAAACCTGAGCGGACGTAGGCCCAATAAAATTTGTTTAAAAGAATAAATACACCAAATAGGGATAAGCAGATGACTTGACTTGGAATATACATATATCTCTTTAGATCGAATTACTCGAAAATCATTAAAAGTACGTTTTTGAATTTGAAAAAAAAAATGACCGAAACCTAGCCATTGTATTAATCCTAACTTATTACGAGTTGTAGTTGTAAGAAAAAACTTAAACCATGACATCATACATTTAGAAACCGATCCGTGTCGGACTCGTTTGTCACGCTTGCTTATTACCATGTGAAGTGACGCGCGTCGAGAGCGAACTTTTAGTGTATTGTGGGTTTTTTTTTCTGTATGGGTGTGCTAACTTCTCGAATGTTTCGGCCGCCGGCGCCAAGCCGCTGCAACCTGAGATTTGACGCCGCGCCTCATTTGAGACGTCCGAAGGCGCGCGCCATTGTTTGTGCATGTCTGACACGAGCCGAACCGACAAATGACGTTACTAATATTATATTGTATCAGATGTAGTTTGTGCTTGACATCAGACTTTATCAAAGCTTGTTTCTCAAATGAACATTTATTACTCAGAAAGTTAAGTATCACACCAGATAACAGATAAAGTTATGTTAATAGTACTAATAAGGCGTTTTACAAGGCCATTAGAATAATTCTTATTGCGGTTTTCTAATAAGGAATAACAACTACATTAAATTTGTAATATTAAACACATTGATTTTTTTATGTTTCTACTACCATAAGGCTTTTGTACCATTGAAATTGACCATCTACATTTTTTTTGATAACGCGGCGTTTTTCTGAAAACTTATCAAAAACAACTTGTTGCTTTGACTTAAACCGCTTTATAGTTGGCTACTGTTTGCCTTTACTTAAGTGGTGATATCTGTTTCTCCGGTATTCTGAGGTGACCGCTGAGTTCACCGAAGTTAACATTTTCAAGAATAACTAACTTCAAGTCTTGAAGTATTTATTCTAACAATTTTAAGATGAATGGTACGTATTACAAATATTTGTGTTGGCCGATATGAAACGTGAATCAAATCTATACAATATAACAGTTGGGCGCCTTTCAAATAGCGCGAGCCTCGGCATAAGGCACTTGCGCGAGTGCAAGTCATCCAACAATAAGTGATTTCCAACACGATGACGTGGTGTTTTTGTAATGGTTGTTTGTTTAGTGGTTCTACCTTACTCGTGTATCGACCTAATCATATATGCCCATAGTTTTGTTTTTATACGGCTGTTTCATTATAGAGTTCATGGGCGTGTGATGTTGGGCACAATCAAATGTGAAAGGAGACAGGTTATAGTCGCTTTAGTAATTTAGTTCTGGCGCCAAGAAAGAGGTGTTGGCACTGCATTGAAAGTTTTATCATTGGGCCCTATTGTTCCGTCTGTTATCATTTAATATTCGCCCGCAGTGGCTTTGTCCGGTCGGTCCCAAGCGAGAGATCGCTGAACTAGGGCCTGTTTTGCATCGTGCTCTACTTGTTTCACTTCCTTCTAACTGTTTCACTGAATTGCAGATTCATTAATTCTGTTGCTCGTAAGACCTTTTGGTTTGTTTCGATACACAACGTTTATGTTTTATTCAAATCAAAAGTTTGTAGAAATTATTTCTTGCCCTCCATTCGAAAATTACAATTCTATTTGTATTCCATGTTATGATACTTTGGCTTTATATTAATTAGAAGCAATTAAGAGACAATAAGAAAAAATAGAAATGATTGTCAGAGACTCGTAGAGTAAATTGACTATCGTTTTGATTTTCCCACAACAATCATTTGATCTTCTAAATGACAATATCCTGTAAAACGGGGTCATTTAACTCTTGATACTTTACTTTGCCAAACTTAGGTACACGCATCTAACGGCCATGTAGCTATCCACCTCGCTATATATCACGGCGACACAACCGGACAACGCAACCTCCATACCGACACCGATGCACACAATAAAAAACTAAACTCGCTTAATAATCCTCATCAATTCTCGAATGGCTCACATCAAACAATGTTTTCCCGAATTGAGGAAGAAATTGTTTTTTATTGGATGGATTTATGTTTTCCCAAAAGGATACAGGCGTGTGGGTGTAATGCATCGGCCTTCGAGCCGGCCGTGTCTGTCGTTCAGAGTGAGGGATAAATAGTGTCCAAACCGACTTTTGAATTTGTTTTCCCAATAACGTATTAGAGCTTTCGATCCCAAACATCGGTACATACGTTGTACGTTTCAACTCTATACAACTTTAATACTGTAGCTTAGACTGTTTCCATGTTTTATTTTTATTGTGAGAAATAATTTGTACTCTAACTAGATTACTATCATTTCTGTGGTTCGGTAGTATGTGATACAGGTTTTTAACTACGACGATATAATCTTTCTTTGGGAACAAAAAATCTTGCTACAACTTGCCACGAAATTTAAATATAATTTCGTAATCACTTTTAACGTATATAACTTTAGTAACAAACGGACCATAAATACTTCTCTATTTTAGGAATCTGTATAATATATTTCTAATATGCCTTGAGCTATTACAACGTATAAAATCCCATTCCTTATTTCGCGTCAAAGTTTTAGAGATATATGTATTCTCGCATCAACGCTAAAAGCCACTAGAAGCTTTACAGATGTAATAACGTAAATGGTAAATTCATTCGAGAATAGTTTTATAGTTGCACAAAAGGGTTCCCCGACCCCATAGCCGAAACTACGCCCATAGGCACGAGCATTGTAATCGGCAAACTGGCCTCGGTTTGTTATTGCAAAACACGAAAGCATGCTAATTGAAATTCAACATGAAAGGGATAATAAGGACGAAGGGGACGTGCGGTGATCCGTCGGACTTGCGCTTTGTGATCGCATGACGAACTGCCGACCGAACGGTACATGATGCAAACGCCTTGGAGCGATTCCGCAGAATTAGGTCAAAATGATGCCTAGAGCTAACATTTTATAATTCTAACACGAAACGACCGCCTTACAAGAATCTAACACAATCATAAGCTATAGATAAACAAACCGGTGTTTTATTTAATGAATCTGCGGTAATTGTCTTTATTGCTGGTACATCTAATTATTGTTCAACTAAAGCTCATGATTGTTTTGTTGCATTTTGATCGATTTTACAAACAATTTTTTCCTAATATTCAGAAGGTAAACGATGAAATTTAGTTAAGCAGGTGCAGATTCACCTTTAGATCATTGGTGCTAAAATAATTAGGACCATCATTTTAACCACGACTGAATCTAAGTATCTTGCTTACGATCTATTGAGAACAATCCAATCAGATAGGAGACTTTTGCCTTCGGAAACGTAGCTGTGATAACGATCTTATCATCTCCTGACTCATGTTTGAAATCGTTGATGATTTCACAGTGATAAAAGTGTGTCCTAATTATATTAGTATAGTATTAGTCAAATATAAACGAATCATAAATACAAGTTACGTAACCAAGAATATTGTTTTCTTTTAAATATAAAAATAAATGTCTTAGGTATTTTAAATAATACCTGAACTGAGACCTATTGGTTCTGTAAATGCAATGATTTTTTTTTCGTCTATCGGAGCTTTCTTGTCAACAGAACTTTCATAGAGTAGGCGTTTATAATTTTATCTTTGAGGCAAACATAGTTCCAAAAAATATTTGTCTTTAGTTTAAGCTTGAAGAGTATTTTAAAAACTACAACTATTTGTTTAACTACAGCAGTAAAATTATTTGAACTCACGGTAATCTGTTGCGACACGCACTATTCTGGGTGCGCGGCAGTGTACCCGCCGAGGCGACCACGGCCAAACACTATTTTCTCGAAGCACTTCATGGCACTTTTGACACCCCTGTAATTTCGCTGTGGGTTGAGATAGAAGGTTGAAATTTTGAATATCAATAGATATAGCGGAATTCATTATATTGTCAAAATATCTTTTAATTATAGCTAGTAGTTAACAAGTTATGGCTAGTTGAATTCTTCACTTGTTTACACAAATGCGTGTTTAATTGTAATTTTAAAGCACTTCCAATGGTTCTACACACTTGATATTTTGAATATATAGAAGTCAACGTATAAAAGATAAAAATCTAAAATCCAGACATTTATTACTTTTTAATATAGAAAATAGGATCCATTTAAACTTGACCTCTAGATCTCTAAGTATTGTGAGGTAGGGAAGGGTTCAAACTAAATTGGTTTCAACGACGAAAATTAAAGTATAACCTACAAAAAGAAGTGAGATCCCATAAAAACTATAAATTCTCATTCAATGTATACGAGTAGACATCCTGTGTGATGAAAGGTTGTATTTTTCGCAGAAACCAAACCAAAATAAAAACAACACTATGCTCTTATTGTCCTCTAATTGGCAGGCTTCGTTCTTAGACGCGAGTTGCCTCACCGATGTGAAATAGCCTTAATTCAATAGCCCCGCAAAATCCCATCTATCATCGGAGCAGGAGACGCCAAGATCGAAGCGCTCCAACAGAACAATCGAATAATTGTCCCAAAGCGCGTACAATTGGCGGTCGCTGCCACTGCGGCTAGCTCTATTTCTGCCTAGTGTTTAGAAACAATAGCCGTGCGATGCAATTAGTTTATCGGATAGATGGTGGTTGAACGAGTCGTAAATCTACTCTCTTGCCGCCAGTGGGCGCCACACGGATACGCGCCGTATGTAGATTCGGTTCGGTTAATTAATGTGCCATGGTAAAGTGCGAGGATACATCCCCGTCCTGCCGCCCCCGCCCTGCCGATCCGTAAATTGCGCACCAATTTCCCCGATGTACGATACCGCCAATTTTGGTAAATTAAAATTCGAGGCCCTAAGAGTAATATGGGATATAGTTATTTATTTTGATCATGTAAAAATGCACATGTTTGTCTGTATTAAAAGTAGAGATAGACTATTATTGTTATGGTTCAGTACTGTATTTATACATTTTTACACACTCGACTTGCCCTTAAAATGCTAAGGCAAACTTTGTAATGTTGTTCCACAATGAGTCTTTCATTTTGCTGATGTTATATCCACATAAATTTCTTTTATGCTAAGAATGAAAACTTAAAATCCATTATACACGATTGGTCCATAGGGTACAGTACTACGACATAGTCCGGAATATACGTTTCTAAATGTAACAAATAGAATCGAACATATCGCACGTATTATGTCGGATTACATACCGGAAATATAGTTGCCTATAGCGACAGTAATCTGCGAGGGTTGTGCTAGTTTCACACGTGGGCAGTACAGTGAGGCATAACAATTGAGCAGAGCAGTACTGCTATTTGTACTGTCGTTATTAAATAAATAAAAAAAATAAAAAAAAATATTTGAACGCACACGAACGACTGAATAGAAGGTAGGTACTGTTGATAGTAACTGTGGTTAAGTTGACCTCCTTAGTGTATATTAAGTCCAAGAACTCTAAACAGAACAGAACAATAAATGTATCTTATCGAACTCAAAATTCGGCAGTTTGTTATGCACTCCAACAATAGCACTACAGTTTTAATATTCTTCTTTAATGTTCTGCCCTCGTGTAAAATTAGGTTTGGGGGATGTAGTTTGCGGCGGGGCGCAAAGGGCGCGGAGGGGGAGGGAGCGCATGTCGCTGCGATGGCCGCCGGCGTACACGCGCCGCTACCGGATCCCGGCGGTAACCCGTACGCTGAAGACATTCCGCCAATGTTCGCCTCCCGCGTGGGTATTGAAGTGTGCCCGGTTACGCTCAGATCACTTATGTTGCAATTATTATCATTTTTTAGCGCCATAACATAAGTGATCTGTTTTAAAAAGTACACTTTTAATTATAATTTGACAGTAATCTGGGAAAACCATTTAATACATATCCATACACCGTTTCATATTTCACAGGGAACTTATGAAGATCTATGACTACAACCTTCCACTACTAAATTTCACCTCCATTGTGTACAGTGTTTAAATCTTAAAATAACATTAAAACCGCGCTTGACGTAAACGGCCTATCCGGCTAATCCTCGAAAACGTTACAGGCGTCAACTTGTCTCAATTCGCTTTCATCTCGATCTGTAAGCTCTACGCAGACAGTTATTCAACGACAAAAATAATTATTACCGCAAAGCGGTAGGCAGAGCTCGAGGAACTCCGCTAAGCCAGTACAATTCGTTTGCGGCGGCAAAGAGCGCCTTGTAAATCAAAGGGATTCAAACATAATTAAGCTCATAATTAATGCAAAGACTTCTTTATTTATAGCTCGAGTCATTCTTAAAATTGCTCCCGTTTTGATAATACGCCCTTCTAAGAGGACGTGATTAACACGTGTACGACGCTAATGGATAATGGAATTCGGGAGTTGAGATAGCTGCCGGGGCGTATGAAATATGACGTTCCATATGATATAATAAAACTCGGGACACGACGAAAATTATGATGTGCTTAAAAATTATCACTGGAGAATTATGTTTCCTCGAAAATTATGATCGTGCCAGCTCTAGACAGGAAGCATGTTTTGAGCGAAATGTAAGCTAACACGATCTGATTTACAACTCTCGCGTCTAATATTTTTTCGTAAATACAGTAATGACACCCCGTCGTCGTTCCTCATGGGCCCCGCCACACTGCTCCGGCTTTAAATTATGCCCGCCATCGCCGCAGCGGGACAGGCTCGCTCCCTATTAATTTGTTTATATTAGAGTTGTTCACTTGCGCAGTCAATCACGATTGTCGTCAACCGCCCGATACACGATTTGTTTTCGAAAGATCTTAACCGTGTTTCGGTTATTTCTGTACAATTGAAGCTTTTAAATTTAGTGTCACCGCAACTCTCCGGAGACGCTCCAAACATTTGTCTTGGAATATTTATCGCCGCGTCTCGCAGAGTATATCATCCGGCCGCTATTGTGGCAATTGATCAGAAGCCGGCGAGCCCGCTCACCGAATTCATTATTTATTCGAGCTTAGTTAGATCTCCGCAAGCGGTCGAGTTATTTGTAGACTAAACGGCCAGGAAATTGTTAAGAGTCTATTAAAATGAGATGAGACCGTATAACTTTATATTTCTCGTTTGTCATCGCTGCTAATTGAAAATGTAAATTCTAATTTGAATTCTATTTTATTTTGCAATTTTGTTTAAAATATTTTTATGTCTCATTTTGGATATTCTAATGTGCCCATAAAATACACAAATATGACTATTGATAGTCTTGAGAATTAGCACATTCTGCATATTATAATTAAGGTCCATCACAAGAAAAAAAACATTAATATAGTCTGGTCTGTTCAACGACATTATAAAACACAAAATGTTTATAAAGTTTGTTTTTCCTACCCTAATTGATAAGTGAGGGAACAACAGAATGACCGCGGATACCGCAAAACATTATTAGATAACAACCACTCAACAATTGAGCATCACATTAACACACAAAACTTTGCACCGTCCGCCGTTTTAAGCACAACTCGGCAACGTGTCCCTACGTAATTATATTACCCGCTCGAAGATACGGGCGAGAGGGCTACAACCGCATGACCTCCCGGGGCAAACGGGGATGAGTACACGCCACAGTCGGGTGGAAATATAAAACATGTTCATTATTTTAAGGCTAATTGGGAGAGGCCGCTTGCAGCGAAGTGCCACACCGCCCGCCCACGGCAGTACCGAATTTGAGCGCCACATAACGGCCTCATTACGCCAACACATATGTACACATAGACACTGCTATTGCATTAAGCTGAATTACAACATATGCCCCGTTATATACATAAATCCTGATTCTGCATTACTAATTAATTTACTGCACAAGCTGTTCATAAAAAATACATCTCCAATAAAGACATTGTACCCATTATTAATTTTCTGTACTTTGATATTCTAGAATGATATTAAATATGATAAATCTTAGAAAAAATCACATTTTGTTGGTATAATTTATACGGTTTTCGCATTTAATATAAATAATTAAAATGTAATGTTGGTCAAATTGACTTTATCTCTCTCAAATCTCTTTTAGAAAACCGCGCTTCGTAATAATTTTGCCTGTAAATAGACGGGCGAATTTTAGAAAGAGGAATAAATCCCGTTTTTGATGATCTCCCCGCCCGAGGCGTATACGTTATTGTGAAACTTTTATATTTTGTTGCAGATTGAGCGTTGTTTTACTGAAAAACTTCTCTTTATAGGATAAAATACAAAGGAACTTGAGTTTGGTACAACCCCCGCGCTAAGATTACTCTTTTTCATGCGAAACTTTTAATTAATCAAATTGAAAGGGAATTATGAAGATGTGCTTGCTACCTAAACCTCACCCCGTTGGCAATGCTCTGTGGAGCTTTTTCGCCTTTTTAAAGTAACCTAAAATCGCTGAGGGCTAATGAAACTTTTAATTCAATTTTAATAAACTAAAGTTATATTTCATTTTTCAGTTTGAATTATAATAGTGGGTTTTATATTTTTTATTAAGTAAAATATTCTATAGTACCTCACGAAAATAATATAGGTTGTGGCATATTAAACATACTTCATAATAATACGAGAACAGCTAGTCTTACTAATATTACGAGTATAAATGTGAAAGTTTAGATGGATGGATGGATGTTTGTTAGATTTTGTAGCCTAAACGGTTGAACGAATTTCGATGAAATTTGGTATAGATGTAGAGGATAGTTATGTTATGACAAAAGCAATGTAGGATTTTCTTTTACAAGCTGTGAGCGAATGTTATTGGGATATAAAAAAATCAGATTTATTGTTATGTATAACAAAAGAAAAAAAACAAGTGGATATATGGTAGGTCCACTAGCTATGATAAGTAGATGAATTTATTATTTTTTTCATTAAGTCTCTAAACAAACAAATACAAATCTATTATCAAATTGTCCATCAATGCAGTAGTGTTGGAACGATAACACAAACAGTCATCCCATCGCATGAATTAATAAGAGGCATTCGATAACATCGCGGTATCTAACGAGATTATAATTAAAAATATTACAACCACTTCATAATCAGAAGCCAATTAAAGAACAAATTACAAATAAAATGAGAAAGCATACGAAAAATAATTACAGACAATATCGAGTTGAACGTCCGTCCGATACGTAATTAGAAACAATTGTAAATACAAAAATTATAAACGAGATATCGGGCGGGTTGGAAGTAGCCGGCATCCGATTCTTGTATCGAGGGCCGGCCCACTTCGTCCGTACTAAAAATCGATGTTATCTCTCATATTTTAATAGGTTTCCGTGGCGTCGGTCCGGTAATTGTGCGTAGTTATCTGGTGAGGGATAAATTCAATATAGCGACGCGAGGGCCGGCCGCGGTTCCCTCCTCCCGGCCCGGTGATAAAGCTTAAATCAACACACGAAGTAATTACAAGCGCAGAACACTTCATCACAGATGCGAATAGTGATTAACTAACGCCCGCCTTCGGTTTCTGCTTTGTAACGAGCCACGCACACTCCAGCCGAATTCAATGCTTTTGCGTCTAACAACCGTCTAACAACGAACTTTGTTTATTTGCTGCGTGAAAGGTTAATTACAATATTATTTTTTTTACACACAGGGAAAGTTTTTTTGTTATTTTTTAGGTTATTTATTTTTTATATGTAATAAAATTAAACATAAACATTAAAAAAAATGAAATTAATATGAGTATTTTTCTGAAATAAACATTATGAAAACTGGATGTAGGGAATAACTTGTTCTGTAGCTTGTTTAAGTTTTATAATATACGAGTACAGTAACGCGTAGGCAGATCCGAAGTAAATTGGCTATAGTTGCATTTATCTAGCTTTTTTTTTATGATTGTCAAAATCAGCGCTTAGCTTCTAGTTTGATAGTAATGAATACTTGAACACAAGCGGAAATGTCCACGAAATAGTTTATTTTAACCCAGCAATTATGCTCTTTAATTAATAAATCGACGTATAAACGTTAAACGTTTGAATCGAGCGAGCCGAATGCACAAGAGCACTGCGCCTCTGTCATTATAATATACGGCTCGGGTCCTATATAGTTTTTAATTAGTATCTGCCCACCGATCCACGAGGCCAGTATTTGTTTAACCAAATGCAAAGACAAGGGAGATTCGGGATCTGCGATAACCATAAGGAATTCCCGGCAATTTATTTTATTTGTGCACCAGCAGTTTGAAGGCTATTAATACTCGAAAAACAATATTCGAGATGTGTAGAAGGTCACAATTAATTAAAAATGAAATAAATATAACCTATCGATAGATCAAATTTAATCGAATCATGAAATTACAGTTTAACCCTGGTCACTTACGTTGTTTATAGATGTGTAATCGATGTTACGTAAAATATTTTCTAAATTTGTCTACAGTACAAAATTACCTATTTAGCCGCGAACCAAAAAAAGGCCGCTCTGATTTTATCTTTAAGTTATTTACTTCCGAGTATTTTCCTGTTGCTTTGTTGTGATAGAGAAGTTGGGAGGTTGCGTTATAATAAGATTAATGATGTGGCTGTCAACGCAAATTAAAGTTCTCTTTAAGATTTTAATAAGGCCTTTGTTGAGCGAAAGTTTTGGATTTATGTAAATTGATAAGTTCACTTTCTTGAAAATGAGAGACGTTTTATTGAAGTGGGGAATGTATTATAACAATGTGTCATTGTAACATTACTAATTAGCAAGTACAGATTAAATCGGAACGTTGTCCGTACAAGACGTGTTATTCATTTTGCTCGCTTCTCCCCGCTCCCCACACCTCATTATATTAACATTTAAATTTGACCTTTTAATATGTAAATGGAAAAGAAGGAAGAAAAAATATTATTTTAATAGAATGCGTATACGTATGTAACAAACAACAGTAAGATCGAAAGTAATAATTCTCTTGCAAAACGCGTTAAGTTTATGACAAGGATAAAGTGTGCATCTTGTTCTAAGTTTCAATTAAAATTTCATCGGCCTTCGCTACCGCCGTTGAATTGGCCCAATGAATGAGCGGTTTTGCATAAATGCCCGCCAGCTGTTTACAATAATCGATGATATGTTTTTACATTTTCAATTTATTGATATTCATTCGCGGTCGGACAATTTATTTGTACCGATAATACTTCAATGACTTCTGTTTATTTTTTATAGCCCGGCTACCGACGTGTTTATGAAAGGGCAGGTCTCGGGATCATATATTTGCTCGAGGCTAATTATTTCTTGATCGATTCTAAACACTTGTTGGATTTCAATTTTCATTCATCGATCCTGGCGTTGAACGTTAACGATAAAAAGAAACGACAACGGAAAGAACAAGGACAAAAGTGAATATCTTATTGTTTCCTCTGTCCTCTCGATTGTGACTTACTTTTTGTTCGTTTGGGTATCCAAATGCTGTATTAATGTGAAGTTTGGAGGCATTGACTCCGGTTATAGGACGTTGTTGGCGCAACTAACTGACGACAGCGGGCTGGGGCAGTTTTTCAAGACCCGGTGAGATAAGTGCATTTGCTTGTCGCAACACGTCGAGGCGCGGCGATCGCCTCCAGCCCGCCTCAATGGCCGCTCGTTCTTTATTTATATACGCCCTTCTGTAATTAACGATAGTAAAAAGAAATACATATATGACTGATTTATTCTATTCGATCTTTTTAGGGTTCTAAACTCGTGTTGAATTGTTTGAACAATTTATTCAAGAAATAAAAATCGATTATCTAAAATTCTAACTTCGTAATAACGAAACTTTAAATACAAACTCTTATAAAATAATGAATTAGTGTTACTTTTTCTTGCCAAAATATATGAAAACAAAACCAAAATAAGTATAATAATAATATTGCTTGAAAGCTATTTCCCCCGTGTGCCGCATAAATCTTGTAGCGGTTTACCGGACTGCTAAACGCTTCATTGCTTTTCAACTGTTCCATTTATTCCGTTTCTACGAGCTACTGAAAGTCATTAAAATATTCGAGTCATAGTCGTTCCTTTCCGTTGCATTTTTAATTCTTATTAATTACCTACATATTAACTGACATCTCTTTCGTTGTTTATATGTCTAAATTGAAATACGTAATTACTTCAATACACCTGCAAGCTTAAGTCTAGTATCAATAAAATAAAGAAACGACATTTAAACAAGGATTACATTTCCTTTTAAAATATTCATTAAAGTTTGTGAAACACGCTACCCATTAATAAAACGGTAAATATGGTAGCGACGGGACAAATAAAGGACTATAATGAAACGAATTAAAATTTGTCCTACATGATACATTGACTACGGAAATAAATGTGCGAGAAATATATTTCTCGATTCTTTATCTTTATTTCTCTACTAGCTGTTCTCATGCGGCTTCATCCGCGTGAAATTATAAAGCAGCAACTTATAGTCTCTTTCCCACATTAGGGTTTTTATCTAAAATATTTACCCCCTAAGTTTAATGGCGTGAAAATATATAGCCTAAAGCGTGACGTAAGTGTAGGGCTTTTTATTAAAAAAAAGAATTATTCACAAATATGCTGTAATTGCTGACATCTTAGGCAACAAGGAAGCGTGTGTTTACGCTTTATTATATTAGTATACATTCAGAAATAAATGTTTGTAGGTTTGTCCGCCTAAGCATTCCTAAATCAGATTTTGATGAAAGAATATTCCGTGGACACCAAAGGTTTGTGTCAAAAAAACTTCTAGCTTGCAATTTGACATTATTTTGATTTTTTAAACTCTTGGCCTTATAATGCCTTTAGCAGCGCTGCAACGTATGCCGCGGGTTCAGCTAGTTGTTTATAAAAATAATAGTCTGGACGTAAATTAAGCCCAAGTGAAACTATAATGCGAACGCAAACAAATAGAATTGCGAAGGAACGAAACGAAAATTGAACGAAGCGTTGATAAAATAAGAGAATTTAGGAGTAGAGCGTGAGGAATGAGACATCGACGCAAGAGTGCAGAGGCGTTGGAGCAGCTGACACATGTCATCGCGCAATTTATTAGCCGCTCCGAAATAACAGTGTCAGTGAACGTTCAAACAAAATGAAAAGACAACGCTCTATTAACGACACATCCACGGGGTGAGCCGCTAACAGGCCTGCAATTAAATTCACAATGTTAGAGACAATCCACAACTTGTTTCCGATACGTTAATTATCGATATATCGTGACCGTATTTATGTAGTATTTTATTAATGATTTTATAATCGATTTATAAAAGCGTTTGTTTTTTTGTGTTAGTGTTGGTTTTTTGTAAGAGATGTCACAGATTGACTTTTTGATGTATAGAAAAGTTTCGGATATCGTAGTCGTTCAGACGGTGGGTCTAGTCGAGTCTCGTGTTCCCGGTACGTTCTAATGCAGTAGTTTAACCGCTTAATATCTGTCGACGAATGTTTGCGTCACCGCCTGCAATGCTTTCGATAATAAATTGCCTCTTATTTTAGAAATCCTCATTCACCACACTTATAGCCATGGCATCGTATCACTTACACGGCCAACACATCTCTCGTAATGACACCCGATGACTAATTGTGCGGCGTTGACTCTGTTGCAAGATTGTGATTAATTATACGTTTCTTTTTTGTCTGGCGAATATTAAGCGTAATATTTTTTTTTATAATAATTAATTTAATCCTTTTTCTTATCATTTGTACAAGTCATGCAAGTTTAGGTTACAACGTCTGGTAGTTATCAGTATGAATTGTAATTGCAATATCCTCATTAAAATATTGTTTGAACATCGGTGATTAGATTAGAATAACCAGAAAACTATTAGTTATGTTAATAATAATTTAAACGGTATACATCAAAATTAGCTCTTAAAAGGCTCTAAATACAAATTCAAGCCATGTCGTCGATATGTTTTATACTTTAAACATTTTGATGATATAATTTAACCGCAGCGTTTACTGTAAATTATTTAGTCTTAAAAATAAAGGCGAAGGGTTACTATCGAACGACCTAATCGCTAAAATCCAATACAGTATTCAAACATATTCACAAAACGGGTGAATTATCGACGGCGGAGGCGGTCGCATCATTAGCTATCCTCATTGTACACGCATGGCCATATCGCTGGGGTATTAAGGTTATTATCAAAGGCAAAATTGGCCGCGACCGCTGAGGAAGCTGCCCAGCGAGACCTATTAGCTGTATTACATATTTCATACGATCCCCGATCGTCCGACGATTATGGGTGTATTAAAACGCAGTTGGATCGTCTCCCGATCCTGGGAATATGCGCAGCCGACGCTTCGCTCAACGTTTTTTTATAGTTTAGCTTGTGATTTGGAGAGCGAGGTACATACGCGTCGAGTACGCTATGGGAATGTAGGCGAGCTTTAATGGCTGCCGACTTTTTTGCCAAACTCGATCATAGAGTCAGGCATTGTTGAATAATGTCATAGGTCTAAAAGTTTATACTAGTTATTACTCGCGTTCTTTAATTTCGAAAGAAAGCGTATAGAAATTTATTGACAATTTTTAGTATAGAAATAAATTTTAGCTCCTAATTTTACTCTAAGAATGATAGATGATTTTTTGTATGTGCTTCAAAGATGTATAAATGTTTTATTTTCTTTTGTTACAGGATCCTTTCACGGTAAGTAAAGACATTCTATGCATCACGCTATCACCAGAAGATCTTCCAGAATCAAACCACGCGTCGGATATTTGACTGGAGTGATCCATATCCTGCCGAGAATTAGCAAATTACACAATTATAAGTATTAATGTTTATTAATCATATTTTTGTTCTTTTTTTCGGTTTTATTACACCGGGCGCTTCACATCACCGGCCGAACGTCAGGGCGTAAGTATCACTTCATGTAATCACATTTAATGATATATGAAATTACTCAATTATATATCTGACATATATCAAAGTCGGTGTTAGCTCATATGCATAATTACACACACATACAAGATGACAAGACGATAATTAGTAGTGCCGAAGACACATCGTTCCGCGGACCCTAATTGACATACATGCAAACGCAATCAATATGACGTGCTAACGGATGTCGGTCGAACACCGGGACATGCCTTGTGCTCGCTCGGTACAGTTGTTGTCTACCCTCAAACAATCCGGGTTCACATTTACACGATCCAAAGTGATGTTAAAAAATTGATATTGCATCATACGCATCCTAAACTATTTGTTACAATTGACAGTTACAATTGTGAATTCAGCTGGAAGTCGTCATCTTTATATTCCTAAATAATTATCTCTCTCTCTCTCTAAGTATGATCTTCGAATATCTATTAAGTAAATTTGATGTATAGATAGTAAGGAGACACAAAACAAATTCATCTCTATCTATCCCTTTAAATGTCGGATTATGTGTCGATGTGTTTGTATAAGTAACAGTTTATCACAACTTGATACAAACAAAAAATATACGCTACGCGGGCGTTAACAAAAATCACTCACATTAGTACTATTAGATTCGTTTTGGCATCAGTCGGTAAAATGAACAAACACTTTGTGAGGAATCCCAGTCCGCTCACAAAACACAACATTGCTTTTTAAACGCATAATATAAATTGACCTATAACAATTCACACGTCGGCGTGGACGGAAGCTGGTGTAATTTTATTGACACTAAAAAAACTGGTAGACGAAATGTTTGTGAATTTCTTGTATATATCGATGTTAATAATACAACCGTCTGACATTATGGATTTATATTGTCATCCGAGGGCCAGTGCTATAACATTGATTAGCGTTGTTCTACTACTATTACCGCCTTTGTCGCTACGTGACGGTGGCCATGGCTCTAATTTTTAACTTAGAGCGTGCGCATACCTTTGACTAAACTATCGCACAACTGTTGTGCCATTATCGATTGTCGATGGTTTAGCAGCCAATTCAACTGTTTAATTGCACAACGAAAAATCGAGTAGTGTGCGCACTCCATAAAAGCTCATAGGAATCAAAGCGAGACGATCTTTGTTTAATGCAATTAATAAAATATATTGCCCTGATTTCTGTCAAAAACGATACAGTACGGAAGGGATTAAGGTGTCATTAACGGAAATAGTTCATTAAAGTTTAGGATTATCTAGTATATCGGTTACTTTTATCCTTATACTGTAGCTATTTGCAAAATTTTCTCTATTCCCCTAACGCCGAAAGTAATAGAATAATATAACCTCTTTTAACTCTATTTTACGATGTTAAAAGCGAGTACAAACTTTAGCAAAATCAAGTAAGACGCGGTAACACCCACTTGTAGGCGTTACCCTCGTGTTTTAAATTAGTCACAAATGTTAGAGTCAAAGAAGAGGAGATTTATATCAGGCAAATTATAAAGCTTTGCTTTGTGCACGAACCACGTAATCCTGTTTTAAATTTATTAGCTTAGCGGGCGATAAATTAGTAAATTCGGCGGCTGGGTGACCCGGAAACGTTGCTCGAGTTAGACTTTCGTTACAGAACACATCCAAAGGATTCTGTCCTGACTACACAGCGATTGTTTTCGTACAACTTGGACATTGTTAACTAACAACATCAAGATATGCTGTTTCTAGTTAAAAAATACACAGCTTCAGACATGTTTTAGTAATCTCTTAATCAGTCAATGAGAACCACTAAATTCATTGTATCCGGATGTTTCTTTTTTGTATTTATCCATTTGATATTTGATTTTTAGCGTTTACATTATTTATGTTTTTTATTATTTATGTTTCAAATTATTTATGTTTTATTTTTTATTTATGTTTATTTATGTTTATTTATGTTTTATTATTTATGTTTCAAAATTATTATAAACTCTTACCAATTCTAAATAGCTGGTATTGTGGTCAAACATTTTGTATTCGTTAAAAATATGAGTGCAATCTGTCATCAATACATCATTTAATTTCCGTTTTGTTTGTCGACATCAGTACACGATGTATAATTGGGATGTTTTGATTGCAGACCGTTTTATATCGATGTTCCTCGTTTGTCTGTCAATATCAACTAATCAATCAATGTTTTTTTTTTACATGTATGCGACGCAATCACCTGTGCAGTATGTAAGTACGACTTAACTATATTTTATTTAATAGCTCTGCATAATGCGCCACCCACACTAGCTAATGTCACGGCGAAGTAACGTTGAAGAGACGTCGCCGCCGCCGAGATCACTGCCATACGGTCATAACGCAGGATCGTTACATCGCTTCATAAAATATCATCTCAAGCGACGACAACTTTACAGTTTTTCAATGTCGCAGACGTCTTGAAATTTTACGTTTTTTCCATGTTATTTTTGAAGACCAGGAAGTAGATACAATTATGCCTTCATTATTTCTAAAATGACGTATCAACAATAGCGAAGATTACATAATCTCCAAACATCATACAAAATAATTCCGCACACACTTTATCTATATAAGGTACAAACGTTTAGAGATTGGGTCTAATTTCGTGGATTAGATTTTCCAAGATTAATTCTAACGTGCAAGTTATCTAGTTATAATTTAGCTAGGATATTGGACACAAAATAGACTACCCATCGATACATGGACCGAAAATGCCTCTACCAATATCGACAACCGCGGTGAACTAAGCCCACTACCACATCACACCGGATAGCGTTAACGGTAGCGGTTTGTGGTAATTAATACTCACCTATAAAATATACTTTATATTAAAATTTGTTTGTGTTTGTACTGTTTTAATTTACTCTTATATCTACTTCTGAAACTATAATAATTCTCCATTTTAAATTACCATTCTGGGAGTTAGCTAAGTAATCAATTAGGCATAATCTGGCTATCTTTTCCGAGCTATTTTCCTTCAAGAACTGGGTTTAAAAACTCCTATCACACTGCTTCTACCTTTGCTTACTGATTCCCGTTCTCGCTTCCGCCGTTAATGTTTCACTCGTATTGATACGTGGAAAATCGTAGCAGCCGCCGGCACTCGCTCGGAATTAACAGCGCTTTCTCGGCACCAATATTTCTCTGTGCGACGCCGAACCTAGGACCGCCCGCCACTAACTACCCCACTGAATCAGCTACGATCACGCCTACACCTTGTCCATACTCCGATTGGTAGGTAACTCGTACCCTCGGATAAAGTAATATCAAATGTTTACGTCGCAGAACAGGTAGACCGAACCAATTCCGTATTTGGAGCAAATATATTTAATCAGAAACCCATATGTTCAAATAAAAATTGGATACCTTAATATTTCATATACTAAAATGTACACTGTTAGAACCATTAAGGTGTTTACACAATTTCAAAATTATAATAGTAACATTTTCTATGTACAGTAAACACCTTATTAAATTTTGGTTAAAAAGTTTGACTTTATACCGGTCCCGAAATATTATGCTGCACTTACAACAGCATTTTAAAAATTAAAATGACGGCTGATGATGGTAAGCTAATTCCTATAACTATGCTAATAGCACCCAACTTCACCAAAATATAATCTTTAATCTGGATGCAAATCATCCTAATACGTTCCGATTATAAAGAGCTATAATTTCGACATTATATTGTCCATCAAAGTGTTTTACATATAAAAATAAAAGCCTGGCAATCAAGTAATTTGTTCCTCGACCTACTAAACTAATTTCGTGATAGAATCGTGTTTTGATTTATAATAATTCGCTCGTTTTACGGTTCTGAACATTAGTGAAAATCATCTATTTTACTAAACATAATGTAATATATTTAGACTAAGCTAGTTAAGACTAACAATCTATTTTACAATATACGTGTCCACTTTTAACAAATATTTTAGGTAAAACAATAGCACAAAGACGCTAACTTAAATTTTACGCCACTTAAGTACCATTAATGCTAGTACAAATTTTACATGAAATGTGTTTTATTTTCCAGACTGCAATGCATTGGGCTTGCAAACGAGGTGACGAAAATTTAGTGAAATTACTGGCAGGCGTCGCTCGTCAAGTTATCAATGAACGTTCCGTGAGTATTTTACCATGTATCTATTAGTACTTTTAATGTAATACCAATTATAGTATGGTTTAATATTTACTAAAACCGAACCAAGCAGACTGTGTATGTTACTCAATTGGTAATCAAAAGACTGAGTGTGGCCTCAAGACTATTGAAGGTCATAAAAAGTGTGTCAGAATATTTGAAAACATATTTATATGTACGTATGAAATAATAAAGATCTGTCACAGTAAATTTATCGAAATTTGCTTTTACGTCGTACAATTTGTAAATTGCTCTAGAGTTTTAATTCCTTTATCCCTATCCTGTGATGGAACATCAAGGCGTACGTACGGCAGCAATCCTTTTATCGTGGACGTTCCCCAGTTCATATGAAGCGCTTTGTTTCGATTTTCATTATGCACCAGTAAGGGAATGGAATAATTTGATTCAGTCGACGTCCCATCCAATGAATTTTAATGCTTCGAAAGAACAGACTTTTACTAGGCTATTGCACTTTACTATTGAAAACTAAAATCCATTACACTGCGTGTAGTTGATATGTACAAAATGTCTAACAATATTGTTCTCTAATTTTATTTTAAAAGGTTGATTATAATTACTCGGCTAATCAAGTGGTTCGAAATTACTTCCTTCTTAAGAATTCGAATCATATTATCAAACGTTAATTTTTTTTGTAATGGTATTGATCGCAGAGAATCGTTTAAATCGACTTTACCGACTAGTAGACGCGCTAATTAGGTGTTTACATTAAGAGGGTCGTAACTGGGTACTTCTCCCCCGTTTTACCTAGAAGTTTTAATGTCCAATCAAGTTTAGTTGCTCGAGGCTATTTTGCCTGTTTTACGCGGCCGTTAAAGTTTCATTGCACTCTTTTTCATGTGGCGTTCGGCGGCGACATCGGCGGATGCAGAATGGGGTAAGTTCACTTTATAGCTCTGCTACTTGTAGAGTCTGGCTCTGTTAAATTAACTATCATTTAGTTTTAATATTCAACACAAACAAATTTAAATCTTTCCCTATATGTTTTAACATCTATATCTATACTAATATAATAAAGCGTAAACCCACACTTCTTTGTTGCCTAAGATGTCAGCAATTACAGCATATTTTTGAATTATCCTTTTTTGTATAATTATAAATCGCCCTTACGTCTTACGTCACGCTTTAGGCTATATATTTTCACGCCATTAATCATAAGGGGTAAATATTATGGATGAAAACTCTAATGTGGGAAAGAGACCATAAGTTGCTGCCAACATCAAAGAAAAAAGATGGGCATGGTTTGTCATCACGTCATGTCATTTTGACATTTGCAATTGAGAATTTGACAAATGTAAATAATAAAATATAGTTTTTATAATTTCACGCGGATGAAGCCGCAAGGGAACAGCTAGTATAATATAATTTTGTAAATTTTTATTTCCTATCGCATCTTATACAGTCTCTTTTTACTTTATTGGAAGCATAATGTGTTTCTTGGAAGTTATATTGTGCGTAGATTTCTAAAGCAAACTTTCACTTAGTTTCAATACATCTGTCGCATTGTAATATTCGGCGCGAGTTATCCAAGTGGGTTTAATATCTATCCGGTATATTATTCGATATAAATATTTGAAACGGGGTCGCAAACGTTATGAAGGTGGCAGATGCGAAGTTCTATGATTCAAGTTATCCAATAATAAGGCTCGGTTCGCACTGACTATATCTGTTAATGTAAAGAAAATTACGAATACGCTCTATTTTGATACCTGCCACGTTTCCTGTTACTTGATAATACAACCGTTTCTATTAGAAACCTGTGTTTTAATCATTTTACTTTCTTCGAGTTTTTTTAAAGATTTACTAAATAATGGTTGGGTTGGGTTAGTTGCGTTTTATACTAAACACTAGCTGTTGCACGCGACTTCGCCCGCATGGAATTAAAAAATATAGCCTATGTTACTCACAGATAAATTACCTTTCCGACGGTGAAAGAATTTTTAAAATGGGCCCAGTAGTTTTTGAGTTATTTCAATACATACAAAAATACAAATCTTTCCTCTTTATAATATTAGTATAGATTATAAGTAGTATCGGATTATGTATATACTAAATTTATATATATCTGAGAGTTTGGCGCAACCACAAATGCAGGGCGGCCTCCACTCTTATATATTTTATGCACGTGTGAAATAGAATCGCCGTCCGTAAACATCTGGGATGTGATACTTGGAGTCGTATGCAGTTTGTTTTTTATTTGTGCTACGGATTTATTGGAAACTAGAGATGAACATTTCTGTAGTATTTGGTATATATTGATTATAAATATTTAAGACTAGCTGTTGTTCGCGACTTCGTTCACGTGAACTTTACAAATGTTACGCAGCGATAACGTAGCTTTTCAACGGTAAAAGAATTTTTGAAATCTGCGCAGTTTTTGTTATTTCAATACATACAAAAATGCAAATATTTCCTCTTTATAACAGTAGTATAGATTTGGCTTGTCTAATTTTTCAAAATACAAAAATAAACGAGCCGAATGAGGTCCAACGTAGTAGGCAATACAAAGCTATAATTTCAGTACGATATATCGCATCTTCAAAACTGAATTCCAGATTACTGTCTTCGGAACTTAATGTTTTTTATTCTTCTTTCAGGGATACACTCCTCTTCACATCGCAATTCAGTTCCGCAATGAAAATGTTTACAATCTTCTTGTAGATGTCTATGGTAAGTTTTACTTTAGATTTGTCGCAATACTAATACAAGTTTTCTCACAGAGAAGGGATAATATGTAACTAAACAAATGTCGCGGCAGTAGAATTCTACGGTTACGATTTATTGTGGTACTGTACATACACTAATCATACTATCAAACTAATATTATAAATGCGAAAGTTTGGATGGATGTATGTTTGTTAGAGTTTGTAGCCAAAATGGCAATTCGGATTTCGATTAAATTTGGTATAGATGTAGATGATAGTCTGGAAGAACACATAGACTATTCACTTTTTTTTTATTCCACGCGGAAGGAGTCGGGGTTGTAAGCTAGTAGAAAAAGTTTAGCTTACACATTTTCTTGGCGTAATTTTCTAAAAATTTCATTTTAATACAATGTTTATTTACAGATGCCGATCCAAATGTAAGGGACTGGTCTGGTAGGAAACCTAGGCAGTACTTAGTTCGTATGGACACGTCACTCTCACCGGGATCCTATCGAAGTAAGTTTATGTTCGTTTAAGGTTTTTTTTAATAATATAAAGCGGCAAACGAGCAAGCGGTCACCTGAATCCGCCAAAATGGCGAAGCAACCGCTGCCCATAGACATTCGCAATAACGGATTCGTTGCCTACCCTTAACCGACGGAGGAAACACACATAAAGAGGATATTTCCCCTTTCTATGCGATTTCTGTACCGTCTAATACACGTTCCCTTCCCATCCTTTTATATAAGGGTGGGAAGGAAAGGAGACTAAAGTTGGGCTCCGGCACCATACTCATCAGACGAAACGAGGAATTACTCCCACTTCACGCCTGTCTTCTGTGTGGTCGTGGTATTGCACCGGGCGAGCCGACCCATTTAAAAAAAAATTGTAATAATCTTTATTCGTTTATTTCAGAAAAAGAAGGATTTTTACGTATTGGATCTTTAAACGTTCGTGTAAAGAAGACTACAGAGGCGTTCAGTAACTTCCTAGGCGTGGGAGCGACTCGTTCTTCTGCGTACGTTCCTAAGTCAGTCAGGGAAAGGGATTTGGACCGACGTTCTGATGATGGCGAACAATTACACAAGTCTTGGGGTTCAGCTGATAATATACCGGTAATATTTTATACTAATGTTTAAGTGTCAGAATGTGTATATTAGAGGAAGTTTGAAAGTAGCGCCAGTGGTGGAGAAATTGAGAAGCAAAAGGGTAGCGTGGTATGGACATGTTATGCGACGAGACGATGGGGACATAAACCAGAAAGTGTTAAGAATGATGGATGGCTACAAAGGAAGAGGAAGACCGAAGAAAGTATGGATGGATTGTGTGAAAGAGGATATGCTTAAGAAACGAGTGCATTCAGATATGACGGCTGATAGAAATGTATGGAAGTAGCACATACTGTGCCGACCCTCCGTAGGGATAAGGGCAAATTGATGTTTAAATGCCAGTAATATAGAAATTAAGAAAAAGGTTAGCATGGTACATACCTCGAGTCGTTATCGAATAAAGAAACTGCGTTCTTTAATTATGAAAGACAGACGGATGGATTGCGTCAATTATTATATTATGAAGAGAATTACAGATAAATTAAACTAGAAGATCGATAAAGTACACCCATCACACATACAATGGGAATAATTATTTTTCTTTTTAAATTTTGTCTCTGTCTGGCAGTTTTTTTATATAAATAAAAGAAATACTAAGAATATTTGAGAAAATAAGGAGTAAAAGGTTAGCGGGGTATGGGCATGTTATGAGAAGGGATGAATCGCATGCAAAAAGGAGAATGTTAGGTATGAGTGTGGAAGGGTACACCGGTAGAGGTAGACCTAGAAAGAGATGGATGGATTGTGTGACAGGTGACATGATCAAGAAGGGAGTGATGACTGAGATGACGAATGATAGAAATATGTGGAGGACAAAAACTTGTTGCGCCGACCCTACGGGAGTAGGATAAGGAGGAAGATGATGACTAAGAATATTTACATACATAAAAAATAAATTACATACATAAATATTACCAGCCGTCATTGTTTTCTTTTTAAATTATTTTGTCTTTATTTATTTTATTTTTTTATATTATCAGTGTTTTAAGGCAGAGGCGATAAGTTTAACACCAATTTCTCAAATAATTTGCGTTTTACTTTAAATGTGCATAAATTAAAACTTTATATATGTACAGAAGAACGACAAGATGCCACCGCCGATGAGTAACAAGGTGCGTCGTCGAGGGGCCAGTGGCCGTCGTAACGTAGGCTCTCACAGCAGAAGTACACCATCAACTCCTGATCAGGTATGTTCTTTACTTGCTTTTGCCCGTGATTCTGTCCGCGTGGAATTAAAAAAACATAGTAAATAGTGAAGCCTAGTGAAATCTGGATTTTTTCTTCTGATTTTACAAACAGACATTCCAATTTTATTATATGTATAGATAAATATAGATAGAAGATAGATGACATTAAGTGTACTACTTATCTTTTAATGGTTAAAGAATTTTTGAAATCGTCTCAGTTTTTGAGTTATATCAATACAAACAAAAATACAAATCTTTCCTCCTAATATTATTAGTATAGATTGATGTATTTATTGTTTTTTTTTTTATACAATAAGTTGGCAAACGAGCAAGCGACCACCTAAATCCGCCGAAATGGCGAAGCGACCGCTGCTCATAGACATCCGCAATTGCAGATGCGTTGCCTACCCTAAGTCGTCGGAGGAGGATATTTCCCCTGCCTATGCGTCTCCTCCTCCGTCAAATCCACTTTCCCATCCAATCATTTCCTTATAAGAAATGGGTCGAACGGGAAAGGGACTAAAGTTGGGCCTCCGGCACCACACTCATCAGACTGTACGCGGAATTGCTTCCACTTCACGCCTGTCTTCTGTGTGGTCGTGGTATTGCCGGGGGCGAGCCGACCCTACAGTGCTAAGATGTTAAAGCGGGCTCTACCACTGTTAATTTTGTTTTATTTCAGCCTCGTGCACAAATTGGTGTAAGTGAAGAGAGAGATTCTGATTCGGATAGCGCGGCAGGCTTCCACTCCGCTTGGAAGCAACAACGAGCTTCGTGCACATAAACAGCCAACGGATGTACTTAAAACAAGTATTACAAGTAACAAGTATTTTTAGATTAAAGTATCATTTATATAGAAATAACAGTGGTCCGATCAAATCGGTGTATGATTTATTATGAATGCAAAAAAAAGTTCAACCATGTTAGTAAATAAGGATTTTATTTTAGTATACTATCTTTTCTATTCTGTAATGAACTATTTTGAACAAATATAATGTATGAGACAAACTTGAGACTAAATTCGAACGTTATTGTCCTGCCTTGGTCTTGTATGAATGAATGAATGAATGAATGAATGAATGAATGAATGAATGAATGAATGAATGAATGAATGAATGAATGAATCTTTATTGCCACAAAAAAAGAAATTACATATATATGTGTCTTTTTTCTATAGGTAAAATGAATTCTAATTTTTTTCAAACATTCCCTAATAAAATTGTATTTTATATAGTAACTTAATTTTATATAATTGTAAGTTAAGTGATAAAAAACGAAGTCATTCCAATGCACTTTATTCTAAATAGAATTATTTCAATTAATTTACAAATATTATATAGCGATACAAAGTATTTTTACAAAAACCTATATGTATTTCATACACCTTTATTACACATATTACACTTAACTATAAAAAAATCTTACATTCAAACACATTTAAGAAATATTATAGACATAGTGATTTCACCGGTAACTTTGAAAGGTATTATGTTGAGTTTAGTACGCCACCTCATGTCCTTATCGACGTTATAAAACATTTTACAAAATTATAAGCTCCAGTTTTACCGACTTCCCAAAAGGAGATACTCATATCATCTGTTTTTTTTTTGTTATAAACTAGTGTAAAAATAGAACCATGTAAATGTGATTTAGTGACAATTCATTTAAATACAATTAATTAGACGATATATTAATAGATAGCGTTAGTGGATCATGTGAAAAATGTCTCACGTGAAGTGTCAACTATGCCTTCTTTATGTTATTTGAATCTCTGCTTATATTATATGAAAACAGAATTAAACATTGCGCCACGCGGACACTTGGTGATAATTTACCTTAAATGTAAAAAAGGCCACTAATATTAACATAACAGTGCGCAATATGTGAAAAATTACATATTTTAACTAATATATGAGCAAAAATAGAGTGTAGCTCGAAATAAAGATTATTATATTATTATTATTTATAGTATAATAGAAACAAAAGCGGAGGTCGTGCGGCAATGATGAAAACAGAAGTTTTCGTTGGCGTTTTAACAGTATAAATACCATAGATAAAGATTAACTACCGTTATTCCGATAGTCATATTGATAGATTGACCTTCGACCGTGTTAAATGGCTCTCGCTAAATAATTGGAGAAACGGCCCGTAAAAAAAGTTATAATTTATAAGTACTAAAAGGGGGGAATCCACACTATTGCGTCTTACTCCAACACCGGCGGGGAAGAGGTGCGGAGGGGCCCTTTCAGCCGTCGTTCCGTCCCCCGCGCGCCCTCACACCGCGCCCGGCCAGTTGCGCTCACGATCATCTCTCAGCAACACGTTTTCTGTTTTTACTTTTTACATATGAATAATAAACCTTTTAACTACCAGCAACTCAGTATTATTCTACATTTAACACACACCATGTATTATTGGGAATGAATAACATGTTTTTTTTTTTCACAAATCATGTAAAACATATAAAAAAATGAAAATAAAGATATTTGGGAATATAATATGAGAATAAAAACGTGGACACAACATCAAAAGTCACAGTCATAGTTTCTTACAAATTACATAAAAAATAAGGATTTCGAAACATATTTAGTTTAAACATGCAATAGACGGAGAAAATTAACGACTACGCATAACATACGGAATCATAAGACGAAATCCGCTAAGGTATTGTGTTGCCGGAGACAAACCGCACGAACAAATCATCACAAGACAAAAAACCTGTGGCTAGAGTTGCCCCACCTTGATACACCCCCCTCCACGCCTATGACACACGCAACCTAAGGTATAGTACACCGCATGAGATGGAATATTTTAAAGGAAAGTGTCATAAGCCTACTTCGGGTTACTTATATGGTGAAACAAATATATCGGTCTAAAATATCCTTGTTTAAAACCCACCCTTTATATACCATAATACATCTTATTGTATTTATAAGAAAATAAAGATATGATTTAATTGGGAATGATAAAATTACACAAATTTGTAAGGAAAAAAGAATGGAAAGAAATTGCAATTATTGTAGCAAATTTAGCTATAATGGTATTAAAAGGAAATCCGATGGAAAACCATCTAAGCCTGAAGTCAAACACGTGACCAGCTTAATATTAACGCAAATGCGAAATTATTTGAATTAAATCATAGAAATAACAGAAACCGTCTTCAAAATATCACACAGCAGCGGAGCAATCGGTGGACTCCAAGACTTCGGAATTGCAACCATCAGGTAAATACGCACTGTTATATCCCTTATATCCGATCCGCAGCGGAACCAAAGTAACCAACATTGCCCGAAGAATTGCAAACCTTAAGTGGCGATGGGCCGGCCATATTGCCCGCAGAACGGACGGCCGATGGGGCCGAAGAGTCCTGGAGTGGCGGCCACGAATAGGTCGTCGCAGCGTAGGTAGGCCTCCCGCGAGATGGACCGATGAGCTGGTCAAGGTTGCGGGAGTGCACTGGATGCGGGCGGCACAGGACCGGGCATCGTGGCAATCGATGGGGGAGGCCTACGCTCAGCAGTGGGCGACCTAAGGCTGTTAATGATGATGAAAATGATGATATCCCTTAACTGCATTCTATACTACAAATCTTAACCATTATCCTATCCACTCACCATTCCTAGACTCCATATATACCGATTCCCGCTACCCTATAAGTCAGTCTCTTCCTAAAATCAAATTTGACCGGACGGTAGCTAAATTAAATGTTGACCTTTTTAAAATAACCTAAGCCCGAGGCTCGCACATTGTGGTCGCTGAGAAATATACGTCCGAATCTCTAGTCGAGGATCGGGCTGCGGCAGGCCGCCCTATCCACTCGACTATCGATAACTGGTTAGAGGGTTTCCTTCATTCGAAACATACTTCAGATGATGCAACTCAAGAGCCCTCGCTGCCTGCACCGTTGTCGCCCGGTATTACGAAGCGCGGCGACGACGTCGCCCTTAGACATACACCAGCGACACTTAGTCCAAGCCATATCATCCAAGCGGAAAAGGCCATTCAGACGCGCCCGCATAATTTCCTTATAGTACTAATGTCTCTTTCTATCAAGACCCAGGGGCCCTCTTTAACGGTGGTCCAGGGGCCAGCCATAACCGGTGCCTTATAGCGGCGCCTTTCGCTCGTGCAACCGCCGCTAGAATCAGTCTCATACATGCCACACATGTAATTAGGTACGCACCACACCGACATTTGTAACAGTTTAAATAAAAATTATAGAAATTATACACCTTGCTGAGGCAGTTGCTCAAGTGGCGGCTGACACGGAAAACAGTGATAACTCTAAAGGTGAATGTTGGCGATGTAATGAGCCTCCTTCCATATACTTTCTTTTTTTAGAAATTTTTGTAAATTAAATATAAGTTCATTTTTTTGTAATATATTTTTATTCTCTATTAAATCCTGATGACGTGCTAGGCTGTATATTATTTATTTCGCCCTTTTTCTATTACAGATTTATTACATTTTAAAAGTTTACATCTAATTCTCCGCGCGCTCCTGCTTTCTATGCTTTTTAGTGAGAGCCCTTTCATTATTTGATGGCTGCCCAACGGACTGGCTTATTTTAAAACTTAACTATGACGATATATGTACGTTCTATTTACCATGAGTATATTTAACTAGAACTAGGGCCTGTTCGCGAGGCCGTGGTAGTTTTGATTGTTGCTGCAAAGGACGCGTAGGAGGAAAATGTGTAAAGATTAACGTGTACTAAAATAAATACATACAATACAGTATTGTATTATCTGTGGTAGTCGTAGAGGCATTTATAGCATTTTGCGAGACTTTTTTACCTACAGCGCTATCTGTTAATAAATAGTCTAAATTCAAAACCATATTCAACATAGTTTTAGTTAAAGCAAGAAGTGGCCGATAGATGTCGTAAAATAAGATAATTAAATACTTAAAAACTATGGGAAATGGAATACATTATTTTATTTGGAAATACATGTTATACAGAGACCGGTAACATTGATAATCATTCCTATATGTGTGTAGGATTAAAGAGATTTAGTATTTTTCATTATTTCTATAATTTTCTGTATTATTTGACGTATTTTTGTATTAGTGGTAAGACGTAAGATGGGAGGAAAATGACAAAAAACGAACGAAGATGTATTAGAAAATCAGTAAATAATATTAAAGAAGTTGAAGTTTTATTACACACCATCCTTTACATGTGTACTTTAAATTAACACTAAAGATAGGAGCTTATTACAATTTTATGAAATACTAGCTTCCGACCGCGTGGAATTAATAAGATACAAAAGTGAGTACCCATGTGTTCTTCCAGACGATCCTCTACACCTATGCCAAATTTCATCGAGAGCCTTTCAGCCGTTTAGACTACAAACTCTAACATCCATCCATCTAAACTTTCGCATTAATAATAATAGTATAATTTCATAACATGTCAATAGTGACACAAGTCGGCGTACTAAACTGGAATAATAGTAGTTCACGATGTCACGATTACCCGCCTTTATGTATTTAGAATGTGTGCATGTTATAAGTATTTACTATTTTTGCTGACTACTTTTCTACATCCTATTGAAAGTTATTTTTATAAAATGTTGCCTTAAATTACTAAAATAAAAAATGTCCATTGACATTCAAATCTGTTGGAGTTTTTATATGTGTTTTGTATATTGGCTGGCAACACTTTACACAAGGAGGATGGGTTTTAATATTAGAATAATATATATTTAAATTTATAAAGAATTGATGAATGACGTTGATGTAAGAGACTTCACATCTAGACACGTAACGCGTAACATCTTACGATATGAATATTGTATAAATGTGATTGTTTGATACTTGAATATACTTATTGAAACCATATGAAGACTGTGTTTGAATAGCCCCACGACTCCAGAGACCCCGGGACGGCGGATAGCAACCGTCCAACAAAATCCTTCCTATCCCAGGTCAAATTACGATGTTCTAAAGTAAATCTTCATTCTTCGTTTTAAATATTCGAATAAATCTGATTCCGTCAGTTTTTTCAATGTCAACTAAAATTTCTCGCTTGTACAAGGTACCTTAATTTGATGGAGTGAAGCACTCCCTTCAAGTAGAGTTCAATCGCCTGCATTCTTTATTCTCAGGAGCGCGCAATCTTAGATTAGTCTTGAATGTCGGGGCCACGTGCGTCGTTTTCAAATCTTTTTGGACACCTTGGAAGGCGTTGGACAGCCAGCTAATTAGTCAACTGTAAAGATTTGAAGACACTGTATATAAGGGTCAAGCACGTAATTTATTTGGTGATACTTTATACTGGCAAACAATAGGAAATGATTTCAATTGTAATGAAGATTTTTTGGGATCGTAATTCATTTCGAAGAAAAACAAAAACGTGTAACAAACTGCATAGGTTAGCTTATTTGTGGAATATTTTAAATGAAATAAAATTAAATTGATTAGGTTAGCCTTAGAACATGTTAAATCATATTAAAACTAAATTTATTTTTTGCCTAAAACACAGACCTGTATATTACTTTAAAATTAATCACGATGTTAATAAGTAGGGGCACCGGGTTTTCGTAGTTAAGAAACAATACTTTGAAGAAATATTATCACATTTATTTAAGAAACTTTAAGAAAAATTACTTATAACCAAATTGATAAAATAGGAATATTTGCGTTTTATCAATCGAGAGCGATTCTTAAATGAAAATTAAAAATGACATAGAATAACAAAAACGTATGCAAACAAAATTTTCTTACCGGCCAGTGTTGCGCTCGGATGCAACTGGCCAGTATCATAGAGTAATAATCATAGGGCCAGTATGTTTATAAGTGGTGCCAATTAAAAATTTTACTCGACCTTGTACATACTGGAAAAAGACGTTTTTGTATAGAAAAAAAGACCAATGGGGTGCCGTAGCATTACTTAAAAATCGAAAAGAAAAAACATTACCTAAATGTTGCTATTTTAACGTTTTCAACATCAATGAAATTGTCTCTCTTTGTTTTATAAAGATCACAAGATAATTTAAGCGTAAATAATTTATTTGAATTTCATTACTCCCAGTACGAATCAGTGATTGTTTTTTATTTTTCATTCAAAAGCCATCTAAAAATAAATTTATTAAAGTAAAATCATAATTTACTGTAGGTTTTCGAAAAGCCGTAGAACACGGGAATTTCCGTAGTATTGGCAACACTGATGTTTATTTTTTAATTTAAGAGACCGGATATTACGAACTAAACTTTTTTTAATCAAACGGAGATAGAACAATACTATGAAGTATCGAATTAAATTTGTATGAAGGGAAATGTCGTACTTAATAGACAGGTATCGTAGAGACGAAACAAACACGCATAGCGAACAACTATGAACTATTGATATTCGGTTTAAATAATATTTATCGAACTTAACTAAAATTATTATTTACTTATTAACTAATTTAGAGGACAATTCTAGTATTGATTACAGTGTAGAGAATTTAGCGATGACAATAATAATAGCGAAATTCAATTGGATTACGTATGTACGTCTGGAGTAGTAATAAATATTTATTTACTCTCATTATTTGTATTGATTCTTTAAGTCATTGTTAATTTGAGAAAACAGATTTTTTTTTAATTCATAAGTTATAACTATGAATCTATCGATTCCAACTTCTATGAAAATAAAAATCGAAAATCGAAAAGATTCACGCCTGCTTTTACACAACCCATCCCTACGAAATTGTCAAATGAATTATTAAAACTAATCAATCTTATTCAGACAAACTATAACAATATCAACTTGAAAGCGTCAATCAAGGAGCGGCAACTGCACGAGAAAATGTCGCTATTTTTATAATTTCAAAAGATTACCTCATGTGTGTTTTTTTTTGTTGACGCGGGTAATGTATTTACGCAATACGGCGTCCGTGCTGGGGGGGCAGCAGGGACACTTTCATGCGGGACTCCCTGTCTTAGATTTAGATCTACGGTAGTTTATCCACGGCCCGGCTAGGTCGAGCCCCTGGGAGCCCTTGGTAGGGGCTCGACACGTTTAGGGAGGGGTCAGATGTTAAGCCCTTCCCATCACCCTATAATGATGCCCCCCTCGGAACACATGAGGGGGGCACATCCGTCACGTTCGGCGCGACAGGTCCCCGACCTGTCGTCGTCCAGGAGATCGTGTTGAAGGCGTTCGCAATGTCGAGCGACACAACCAACAACACTCCACCCTGACCGACAACCTCCTCGACCATGTCCCTGAGTCGGGTGATTGCATCGACTGTGGACCGCCCGTGAAGCAAGTCGAACTGGCCGCCGTTCAGGTCGGGCCCGACCGCCTCCATGTGTTCAACGAAGCACGCAGAGAGTACTCGCTCAAATAGCTTGCTCGCCTCGTCAACACGATAGGGCATGCCGACGGAGTACCTCATCTGTGATTGAATAATCCTAAAGCTGTTCAATTTGCGTAGATGTCTCAATTTAGGCACTCATGTCATAAGTTGCAAATTATTAACATACTAGCTTTCGCCCGCGACTCCGTTCGCGTGGAATTAAAAAAAAGTGAATAGCCTATGTGTTCTACCAGACTATCATCTACACCTAAACCAAATTTCATCGAATTCCGTTCAGCCGTTAAAGCTACAAACTCTAACAAACATCCATCCATCCATCTAAACTTTCGCATTTATAGTAATAGTATGAAATATGATTAGTATGATATTATTATATAGTTTGGACTTATTTTGTGTGGGAATTCCGAAAGACGTCGGGAATTTTTGCGGGAGAGGCAGAATGTGGCTATTTTATAATTTCGAATCCGATTTCGGAAAATTAGCATTTATAGTTTGGTTTTGTTTTCAAAAAAGTTGGGATATTTTATTACTAATAACTCTATTGGGAAGTTAGTAAACATTTACTAAAATTCAGGTCTTTAGTTCGAATCCCGACATGTACCAATGTGATTTTTCGATTTTTCATATGTACATAATTTACCCGAGGTTCTTACGGTGAAGGAAAACATCGTGATGCAACCTGCACATATTGGCGAAGAAATTCGAAGATATGTGTGAAGTCAACCAACCCGCACTTGGTCAGCATGGTTGGCTCTGGCCTAATCACTCTAACTTTAGGGTAGGCTCCGAGCCCTTCGGTGGGGACGTATAGTGAGCTGGTGATGATGAATTATAATTGTTAGATATTGTTTAAACTGTTTAGGGAAAGTACTCGTAATGAGTTCTCTATATCGACATATTATATTTGAATGTGTTTGATTTAAAGTTTAAACAAAAGTGTTTACCGACAGTTGAATGATAGGGAACCACACTGACCTTTATCGATATGGATAGGTTGCTTCTAGGAAATTACAGCATTTGCTTCGCTCGGACTTAACCGCCTGTGAATTTTACTGACAGTTATAATGTACTATAATGGACTGGAATATATATAAGCCTTGGTATTTCGTGCCTATTTGATTTTTATTTTGTAAACTGGAACTTTTGAATTAGAGATGGGACAATGTAATTTTTCGATAACATAGGTCTACAACAAAATAATCCTTCATGAAATCATACTAATATTATAAATTCGAAAGTTTAGATGAATGGATGTTTGTTAGAGTTTGTAGCATAAAAGGCTGAACGGATTTCGATGAAATTTGGTATAGACGTAGAGGATAGCCTGGAAGAACACATAGCCTACTCACTTTTGATTTTTTTTAATTCCACTCGGACGGAGTCGCAGGCGAAATCTAGTTATTTTATGAATATATTACTGTCGATCGATTTCTGTTTCGTTTTTTTTATTATGTCTAAATTTTTTATTATAATGTTTAGATATCATGGAAATACTCGAACTTAATCCTTGTTACAAACACTTGAAAATGTTGTGTTTACGAATAACACAAGAAAATCCAAATCAGCCGAGATTTTTACGTGCATTGCATCTTGTCAATTAATGAGTTTTCCTATTTACTTATAAATTTCCCAGGGTATTATGGATCTACTGTACTAGCTGGCCACCGAGAGGTTTTTAGTGGGAACAAATCTCACATAACACTGTCTTCCCCCCAGAAAGAAGGGTATCTTTCTGAAGATTTTCCCATCCCCCGATACAAATAAGTGGTATTATGGAATCAATCGGGGTCTTGTTTTATTTTTAAGTCGTCGGTAGTATTTGTATTTGTTTACTACAACAATATCAAGTCAGGTTACTATTGTACGAAGGTCGCCTCTATGATATCCAATTGATTGTTATCTATAAAAGTCCGCCGGAATTCGTAAGCGCAATTGACATTCGGGCATATTATTTCTCGTATACGATGGCTCCGAAGACAGTAGGTGGTCATGTTATTACAAATAATATTTTCCCATTTCTGTTATATTGTAGGAATTTAAGGGTAGCTATACACGGTACAATAGATGTTAACCCATACTGTTGCTCATTTACTTAAATTTGCAGTAAATTGGAATTATCTACTCTAATCTCAATTTACTGTTTGAAATTAAAACAGGAATTTAAATATCTATAACTAGCTTTCGCCCGCGACTCTGTGCGCGTGGAATTAAAAGAAACAAAAGTGAGTGGCCTATGTGTTCTTCCAGACTATCCTCCACGTCTTTACCAAATTTAATCGAAATCAGTTTACCCGTATAGGCTACAAACTCTAACAAACATCTATCCATCCATCGCTGTCGAACGGAATAAATAGTAACCTATGTCGATCTCCTGGCTCTAAGCTACCTCCTCACCAATTTTCAGCCAATATATAGAGTATCTATGGGTATAATATTATCCTTCCAGGAAATGAAGCATTTTGACGAATATGTTACGACACAAGATAGAAGTGTATACCTTTAAGCTATAATAAAAATAATTATAAAAATACTAGCTTTCGCCCGCGATTCCAGCCGTGTGGAATTGAAAAACAAAAGTAAGTAGCCTATGTGTTCTTCCAGACTATCCTCTACATTTGTACCAAAAATCGAGATCCGTTCAGCAGTTTAGGCTACAAACTCTAAAAAAACATCAATCCATCCATCTTAACTTAAAAGAAAAAAAAACTTTCGCATTTATAATATTAGTAAGATTGATACTTAACACTTTTGTTATTATATCTCTAAGTAATGCCAATGAAAGTATTTTTTGATTAAGGTAAATAGTTGACCAATTGATCATTTTTATACTCATTTGTCACTTTTCTGTCATCAAGATCACCTTCTCATATTAATTAGTACAAAAAAATTAACTGTTTTCACGTATTTCTAAAAAAAAATCTGGGATTCGAACCGCATAACCTTGTGTCACTTATTATATCATAAATGTCACAATGTTTTGTTGTCTTATTTTCCTATGTTTTAGTAAATTGAACAACAATAATAAAGATGTAATAAAAACAACTTGTTAAGTTCTTCCTCCCGTTATGTCTGAGCATCAATTAATTCCAAAACTTTTGGAACTGGGAGTTGAACCGCGAGAAATAATTTCCAATAACTTCATTAAAAGCAACGTATTGACGTTTGGGGCGCGCAAAGTAATTGAGTTGTACAAAATCAAACACATCTTCACGGCACAAAACGAGGGAGAGCCGTCCAGTTTGGCGCCGCCACTCGTTGTTATTAGTCGGCCTGACTGCCGGGGAGGGAAATCGGCAGAAGCTTTCCATACGTCAGACAAAGCTGTCGCGTCGCTCTTGTCTCCGATACGCGAACATGTGTTAGCGCTAATTGCCAACTTGTGACCGCATCTAGTGTAACGTACGTGGACCCCTTATAGGTAAGCATTCATATCATACCATATATAATACCTATAAACGTTTCAATAAAATACTATGATAATAAAATGATGGCAGTAAAGATTCTGGCGGATGGGATATGCTCTAAGTATCCATCAAGTTGGCTGTTAAATATATATGTAGAATAGTGTCAGTACGTTCTTAGGTTCAATAAAAATATCTTAGATTTTTACAACTTCGTAAACTATAAAACGGTATTTACTAACTTTTACGGAAGAGATAAAAAAAATATAATAAACTTTTCGGTAAAGCTTCGATCATAGGGATATATCGAGCTTAAATGCTAATTCCTAGAACAAAGTTCTGATCTAGTGTAGTCTAGTGTTTAGACGCAGTTTAATTACTTAATTGTTCTTGTAGTAGGTACGGAGTATCTGTCTCGCTCTGGTAAAATAATTAATTCCACAAATAATGGAAATTACCTCAGCTTTAGCTGTATCAGATAGATTTACAATTTTGTTTGAGGAAACTTATTACCAGAAACGCAATGTTAAGCTGCGACTGCCTTTAATGATGAATTCTCTTGACTTGCTGAGTCCTGTGTACACTAATTATCAAAGTATTTTATTATCTTCTAGTGTATTAAAGTTTTATCTAATGTCGCAGTCTTCAAAATTATAATAACCGTTAACCATATAAAGCTTGCATACACGAGTGCGTTTTTCATTATATTTCATGCTATTTGTGTCCTACGCATTAGACGCAAAGTTCAATTTTGCCTTGATTAATCGAAACCTTAAAGGTTCGTTTTACAGAGCTGTTATTAATTAATAAAAAAAAATCTCAAAAATTGTAGAGTATTCATGAAAAAAACTTGATGCCTGTAGACAGTGATTTTCATTTTCGAAATAAAATAATTCAATAATTACATAGTCTACATAAATAAAAAGATAGTTGGTATGTTGTAAAATCACTATGAAATTTGTTAAAACTTTAACAATCAATCGTCGCGGAAAAGTCCTTAGAATATTATGGACTCTTATTTTTTGTGTTCCCTCGATTCTCTTTTTCGTCCATAAAAGCTGTTAAGTAATGGTTGCTATGGTAACGTTATTATTTTGGTAATGTTACAGACTCGTTGTGGTTATCACGTATTTATTTTACGCGATACCAAATTACAAAAAATTTCAGCGATAAAACGTAAGCAACTAAAATACGTAGTCATAAGTGTGACGTCACAGCTGGGTTTAATGACCAATAGAGGCAAATAAATGATGTTTTGCAATAATCAATGATCGTTTCCAGAGACTGATTTTATTAAAGCTTTGTAATACGTTCACAACGTGTCATATTTACGTCATAAATAACAACAACTCGAGCCCAAAACCCATACGGTGAGGCAGAGACCACGGACCTCAACTTCACTCGATCCTGACAAATCTCTCTCGCTTCTTCTACATACATAAAAACATGTATGACTGTTTTGGGTGTTCTTAATAGTCATCATCTTCCTCCTTATCCTACTCCTAGGTTCGGCGCAACAAGTTTTTGTCCTCCACATGTCTCTATCATCCGTCATCTCAGTCATCACTCCCTTCTTGATCATGTCGCCTTTCACGTAATCCATTCATCTCTTTCTAGGTCTACCTCTACCGGTATACCATTCCACACTCATTCATTACATTCTCCTTGTTACATGCGATTCATCCCTCTCAATAATACCACTGGGGCTACTCTCAAACTTCTTAATAATTATTAGTATCTTATCAATCTGGACGGTATAAGTCCCTCTAATTTCCTTAGTCGATTTTCTTTTATTTATACTTTCGATATGACCATACTATCGAAACTTGCCTTTTTCAACTATGCTCACATCTTTTAATCCCTATTATTTCTTCTAATCTTATCATTCCAACTTTCTCCTAATATACTTCTCAATTATCTAATTTCTACTTGATTAACTTCACTCGCATCATTTTCCAGCCAAATGCAACTCTCACTCCCTAATATTATCTATCTATTTATATAAAAAATTGGAGTGCCTGTTTGTCATATCAAAAGAAAAAATCCAGATTACGAGAAGATGATGTATTTGCGTCGCTGATAACGAAAATCGCATTTAAAATAATTGTCTGTCCGTCTGTCTGTCGGTCTGGCTGGACCGATGTCGACGGAACTTTCACTGGATGGTAACTGACATGGATAGGCATATTATAGGCCAATTTATTTTTAATTCCGCGCTGACAGCGCGAAATTTTAAAAAAGATGGCGTATGTGGTGGTCCGATTTTAATGGGACTTGGACTAAAAGATAGCTGGTAGAAAGTAGATGGACGCAGGAATGTGATAGTTGACTTTAAAAAAATAATCCGCGCTGTCGAAGTTTGCGGGCGACAGCTCGTTTCATAAATAACATCTTACTAATATTATTAATGTGAAAGATTGGATGTTTGTTAGAGTTTGTAGCCTATACGATATTTGGCACAGATGTAGAACATGGTCTGAAAGAATACATAGGCTACTTACTTAGTTGCTTTCAATTCCGCGAACTTAGTCACGGGCAAAAGATAGTTATTAATAACAAGCTGTTGCTCGCGACTTTGCCCGCGTGTAATTAAAAAATATAGCCTATGTTACTCACAGATAAATTACGTTTCTAACGGTGAAAGATTTTTTAAAATCAGCCCATTAGTTTTTGAGTTATTTAAATACATACAAAAATACAAATCTTTCCTCTTTATAATATTAGTATAGATTAAGAAAAATGTTTTGAAACTATCTACCAGCTACCATGTAGTACGCTCTCACATAAGAGCATACCACATATGCTATGATCACCTACTCTACTCGTATATTTTCTTTTCAATAAGCTTAATATTATATTTAAATGTCACAAGATGTACTACGACGTTGTGAAACGTACGTACGTACGACGACTGTAATGTTGTTGCACAACGATGCCTTCCAGCTATTTATATTTTTTACCCTTAAGTAGAAGAAATAATTTTAGACTTTTGCGTAAGGAGAAAAGTATTGCAAAAGCAACTGTAAGTATTCCTACCCGACCGTAATTGCAAAACCAATCAGACCTTTTCTAAACATAATTTAAAAGAACTCTCCAAGTTTTAGAGGACTTTTAATTTGTAAGGAAATTTGTTATTTAGGACTTCACCGTTTCGACATACGGAAGGGGAAAGATTTTATAAATAACTAAACTTTCTTGGGAAATGTTGAAATCATTTATCGTTAAAGACTTATTTAGATTCTTTATCATATAATACTTGTATATAACTACAAAAGTGAGCCTATGTGTTCTTCCAGACTATTCTCTACGTCTATACCAAATTTAATCGAAAGCCGTTCAGACGTCTAGGCTACAAATTCTAACCAACACCCATCCATCCATCTAAACTTTCGCGTTTTTAACATTAGTAAGTATATTAACTGAAACTTAGGAATAGAAAAATGTATGTAGGTGAGGATTAATGTAATTGCTTTTAATGGGAGACTGCAAACAATCTTAAACGTGGAAACTATTAAAGGTAATCCAATTAGTACTATAGTTTATTGACTTTTCAAGTAACTGATTACATTACTGATACTGCCTTGCTTATTTTAATTAGAATACTTTATTCGTGTTCATTCAATGATAAGTCTTCAGAAGATTGCGTAGACAGGTCTCTGGAAGCTCTAGATACGAAAGCCCTCTAACTTACGAGTTAAGCAAATCAAATAAAATCATAGTAATCAATAATATAGTTGAGACAAAATCAACAGGCATCACTTCGTACAACGTAGTTTTAAAAAGTTACTGATTAAATTATATCGTTGGTTTACTTTATAACAGAGCGTTGGTGGCTCAGTGGTTTAAGTACTTTACTTGTAATCTATAGGTCCTGGGTTCGAATCCCGCCATGTACCAATGTGATTTACGATTTTTCGAATTTCATATGTACATAATTTGCACATCGTTCTTACGGCGAAGGAAAACATCGTGATGCAACCTGCATATATCAGCGAAGAAATTCAAAGATATGTGTGAAGTCAACCAACCCGCAGTGGGCCAGCGTGGTTGACTATGGCCTAGTCACCCTAACTCAGGGTAGGCTCCGAGCCCCTTAGTGGGGACGTGAGCTGGTGATGATGATGAATTAATAACATTAAAAAGTTTTTTTATAAGTTAACTCTGATCATATAAATTCTGCATCATGCAATATGTATAGCTGGCAGATTATAATTAGCTTATATTTAATGGGCATAGGGAGAAGGCAAGGAATTATTTTTTCCTATAACTCTTCCCCATCTTCCCTTACTATTGATAACTTTTCTTTTTCTATTATTTTTCCATTCTTATTATATTATATTAAAATGTATTTTTTCACATCACAACTGTCTATATAAATTGGTGTCAGATAAACAAACGTTATTATGTTATCATCGAATCGACTGAAGTATCTGGTCCCTTTGCTATCAGACGGTTGTCCGAATTAATCAATTGAACCAAACGTATTCGTATTGCTGATTTGACGTACAAATCAAAGTTATCCAATCGCAAAAATATTTTTATTGTTTACAACAGTATAAGTTTTGTTATAAATTATTAATGACTAGCTGTTCCCTTGCGTCTTCATTCGCATAATATTATATAAACTTTATTTAATTTTTTACATTTGTCAAATTCTCAATTGCAAATGTCAAAATGTTTGACTTACACGACCTCTAAACTTCATAAATATAATGATGAACCCAGGAATCAATTTATTTAATTTTTTATTATTGTTAAATTAAAAAAATATCGTTACATTGATAACATCTAAGTTAAAATTAAGTAGTGTTGGATTTTAACTGTTAAAAATTGCCATAAGTGTGAAATATATTAAAAAGTAAGATCGTATTTATTTTACTGGCATCAAGTGGAGTTTGTGTTGTCGAGCAAACACAGTTGAGTTGTCGAAACGTTTGGCTTCGTGATTAGAGCTGAAGTGTTCGTAGCGGTGAGACAAAACTAAACAGTTAATAATGCTTTGATTAAATTTAACTTTGTACAAGAAAAATCTTACCCCATTAAAATTTGCTTATAAATTGATATTCCTAGATATTTTCCATACAAATCGGAGTTCGATTTAAAACATTTATTTTTCAGTTTTTGTATTTACATTACGATACTTATATTTTAGTTACAGAACCTTTACTTACTCTGCTTAACGAAGATATGCTTGATTTAACCATTGTCCAATGATCCCAGGGTTAATATGTTTATATTATTTTTGTTAACATCATTGCCTAATATGTTTAAAAGTCACCAACTGGTAGTGCTTTTGGAAGAACTGGTGTTGTCTACCAAATAAGTCTATCTTAATCATATCACCTTATAGGCACTCCATTCATTTCTAGACTTATCGCTACCGTTATACCTCAGAACAATCAGGATTAAAACTGGAAGTCATATTTTTTTTTTAGAATAAGGTGGCAAACGAGCAAGCGGCTACCTAAATCCGCCGAAATGGCAAAGCGACCGCTGCTCATAGACATCCGCAATTGCAGATGCGTTGCCTACCCTAAATCGTCGGAGGAGGATATTTCCCCTGCCTATGCGTCTCCTCACACTCATCAGACGAAACGCGGAATTGTTTCCACTTCACGCCTGTCTTCTGTGTTGTCGTGGTATTGCACCAGGCGAGCCGACCCATTCGTGCTAAGATGTTAAAGCGGGCTCTACCACTGTTAAATAAAATATAAATGGAAACAATTGAACGAGCATGTTGAACACTCCATACCGTTAGGTGACGCTCCCATAAATGCAGCTCAGTAAAATGGCTCTTTACGCGATAATCAATACCCACAGCTACCATGAATAAGCCCTCACCATTTTGAAGTCGACGAGTCAAGAATACTGAGTAGGTGTCGTTCGAGATGTTACCACACTTTCCTTTTATTACAGATTTAACTTTCGATAGAAGCTCAATATGGTAATAAAATGTTACATTTAAGTAGCTTAATATGAAAATTATGAAAAACTTTTGTAGTAGAAATAAATCCTTTTTAGAGTGGCTGTTATGAAATAGATTTTTAACTTCAATACCAGAACTTGGTTTGTACTTTAACGACGAAAAAAACAATAATTTCGAACTAATTGATTCACAAGTTCTTCCTCGAAGCTTCGGATGCCTTATTTTTCTCTCAAGGCTGATTTTTTAAGTAAATTATTGATTTTTTTGTTACAAACAAAACTAACCAACAATAGTTACCATGTTAACCGATTGATGGGAATAAAGCTTATCTCTTTCCCATCCCTCGCGAACAATTTATATACGGTGTAAAAATTCCAAGGTTCGAAAGAACTTTAGGAGATATGGAACTAAAAGATATTAAATTTTGAAGCGTAAAAGATATGAACGAAATACCAGACATTTCACCGACTAAAATACCTATTTAAAAACTACCTTACTCATCATCATCATCAACTTGCGCTTATCCCTTACGGAGGGTCGGCACAGTATGTGCTGCTCTTCCATACATTTCTATCAGCCGTCATATCTGAATCCACTCCCTTCTTAAGCATATCCGATTTCACACAATCCATCCATACTTTCTTCGGTCTTCCTCTTCCTTTGTACCCATCCACATTCATTCTTATCACTTTCTGGTTTATGTCCCCATCGTCTCGTTGCATAACATGTCCATACCACGTTAAACTTTTGCTTCTCAATTTCTCCACCACTGGCGCTACTTTCATACTTCCCCTAATATACACATTATTAACTTTATCCTTTCTTGTCACACCACACATCCATAAAAAAACTACCTTACTCGATTTAATCTTTAAAAAAAATGCGTTTTTTCTTAACATTATAACTAAAAGTGTGCATATTTCGTATAAAACAATGAAAACCTTTACTAGAAACTACACATAACTAAACGTCAATCATAAACTAATACTCCTGAAATATGCAAACTTTTTTTTTAAATAATAATCATCGCAGTAAAAATTGAAATAATCTCTCAACGAGACATCTTACAAATTAGATACGTGTTCAACATATTGATAAAGTCATATTTATTCAGCTGTTAACATTATCTTGCGTTTCCACTGTCTAAACACTTGTATAAAGACATTTTTTATCTCGGTTTTGTTTAAAGAAAACGAGTGATTATAAGTTTTTACAAGTGTCTACGCCATCATTGCGAAAGTCAGTTCAATTAAATAATTTGGCATTTAATTATAAATAGTTATGTAAATATATTACGTTTTAACACCGAAATACCAAGGGCTTATTTAAAGAAAGAAAAGCAAAGATTTGTTTTAAGTACATTTTAATGACAGCAATCTAAGGTTATTTAAAATCTCATCTGGACTTAATTTAGTTCGAGAACTATTGCAAGTACTTAACATTGAACTAGACCTTGTGCAGGCAGTGACACTTTAAGTGTTTCAAGTAACTAATTAAGTCTTCCGTCGATTTAAATAACACCGACTGTTTAATTGAATATAAGGAATTCGAATTGGAAAATAAATGAAACCATAAACATTTGTTGCACCTGGTAACATTGCTTCTAGGTGTTTATTTATTTAAAAAAAAATCAAATACAGTATTTGTAAAGTTTAAATTATTTATTAATTGAACACTTTGACAATGGAACTCTACTACAATATTCAACACTTCTATATTATATTTTATGTTTTACATACAAATTATAACATGAACATTGGTCAATTAATTCAGTCTAGCCTAATGTTGGGATTGAGACATCGTGGTGAACATGTGGGCCTACATCATAGCAGCAGCCAGAGGCGACTCCAGACAAACTGTCAGCAAGAATAACTCCATGCAAAACAACTCCGATGACCACCTCTTCTCGTAAGTCTTATTTGAATAGGCTGTGTCACACTTAGAGACAACAAACCTTGCACTAACACAATTATTTCCTGGTACGCGTATTTATTAAGTTACACTTATACATTATTCAAATGAAAATTAGGGAGTTTAACATATTTAGTTTGTAAATATGCTTTAACCCGCTTTAATGTTCTTCAATTCAGGTTTTCTGAAAAACACTAACCTTTTTCACTATTTATAACATTGCCAATCTATTTGTACTAAATCAATAAACATGATAATAGCAATGTCGTTTTAAGTATGATTTTTTCGAAATTGTCTCTGTACGGGAAATTTTTGTTTGAATAACTGGTATGCTTAGGGACTTGATACTTGTGTCGCAATATTTTTAATAATGTGGTGTGTTTGTACGTGATTGTAATTAACAAATCCTTGCATCTTAGGGTCGCCATGCACGCGTTGCTGTCAGCAAAATCGTCTGTCGCCTCTAAAATGCTTCCGCCCGACAGCCTGAAGCTGTCCGTGTACGGCGGCTCTTATCTGTTGCACTCTAGCTTTGTGGATACTGTTAATAGGGAATTTATATGCATATATTGTGGCTTGCTACGTCTCGGAAAGTAATGTTGTTCTTGTATATTTAATTTAAAACAAAAGAAGCAGCTGGTGTAAATAAAATGCAATGGTTGTGTTCAATTAACTGTTTTAACTGAAAATATGGCTTATATTACCTCAGGTGATGATTAACGACGGATTTAACTGGTCTAGCCATAAACACTGTTACGTTAAAACTTTGTGCCATTTAACATTTTGGTGTTCATTATTAAATTTAAATATGGAATGGGTTAAAGAAATAGAATTTCGGTGATCGCCTCACAGTGGGTATAGAGCCGTCGGTTATATTCCAGACACTTCAAAACCTTGGTATCAACCGCATGCTCGCATATCATACTATCAACAGATACAATATTTCGTCTTTCGAAGACCAGAAAAGATCGGGTCGGCCACGTGTTATAACTACAAAGGCAGTTAATACTGTTAAAGCCAGCTCTGTTTGTTTGGATCAAAGTTAATAATTTAAATTACACCCTCTTCCGGTTAATAGACATCTTAAGTTCTGATCACATTACAATAATATTTTTTTTCAGCGAATTTATTAACAAATGTCATAATTCTTATATTTTATGTACTAATATGGGTACAGATCGGTAATGAATATCTTTGATGTTTGGTTAAAATAATTACCAAAGGCCCAAATTAGACATTGTTTTTTTTTAGAATACTTGATTGTAATGTGGTTTCTTACAGGTTATTTCGTAAATTTACTTAGTAATTAATTCTACGTTTTCCTAGATAGATCAGAGATAATGTTTTGTGTATGTTTTCTGTGTAATTTTCGTTGTGTTTTAACATTGACGAAAATGTTTATTATGACTAGACTTCTATTTCTCTTTTCTGTCCCTTGTCCTCTCTTCTAAATGTATCATATCTGACCTTTCTGTAATTTCTAGGTCTTCTTTCTTTGTCTTCTCCGACCGCAACCGGTTCTCTATGGATTTCGGTAACTTGATGACATGACAACCGTTCGTCATTTGTTGTTTTTAAAGTCGTTACTGTAATATTATCCTTTGTTCCAGTTATCGGGATGGGAAAGTATTCACTCTTTCAAGCTCCGGTGGCCCTTGCCCTGGTACCTCTGGGTTGACTTCGCGTGATATGATCAAAACCCGCTTTCCTCATTTCAAGAAAACTTTATCCACGAATACGCTGAACCCTTTACATATGGAGGTCAATTGTAAAAACGAGTTAGAGGACGGAATCGAGCCTTTTGAGGAGGTAAGTGAAATATTAATATCCCAGTTTGATAGAATACATGATAATCATGTTTTTCGAGCGTCGGTGGTTCAGTGGTTGAAGCACTTGACTTTTAATCTACGGGTCTTGGGTTCGAATCCCGCCGCCAAGTACCAATGTGATTTTTCGTATGTACATAATCTACCCGACGTTCTTACGATGAAGGAAAAACATTGTGATGCAACCTGCACATATCGGCGAATAAATTCAAAGATATGTGTGAAGTCAACCAACCCGCACTTGGCCAGCGTGGTTGACTATGGCCTAGTCACCCTAACTGTAGGATAGGCTCGGAGCCCCTCGGTGGGGACGTATAAAGTGAGCTGGTGATGAAGATGTTTTTCGAGTGTGATGTATTTTCTAAATATGTACCTATGGACGTCCGTTCTTGTATGTCTTTAATATTATATTAAAATACAATAAAAATAAAATCAACCTTTTATCGGTTTAAAAAGATAAAAAATTACAAGTAGTCCACATAAGACAAGTATTCATGTTTTTAAAGCAATAACATTTTTAAGATTTTATAAAATCAAATTTCCAATTTATATAAACGAATTAATAAGCGTTATCAATATTATTCAAAATAATCACAAAGCATTTAATTTTAAATGTTATTTCATTTCTCAATACTCGTTAATGCTAGTATTGTCGTTTATATTCATGTAACTGCTAGTTTAATGAAGATTGATGACCTTTTTATTGGGTCACCATTTGTTTATTGTATATTCACCCGCTTACAATTTTTTATCCATAATTCTCCAATTCTGTTTTTTATCTGTACAGTATACTAGCTGTTCCCGTGCGGCTTCATCCGCGTGAAATTATAAAAAAAACATTTCATTGTTTATCTACATTTGTCAAATTATCAATTGAAAATGTCAAATTGATATGATGACAAACCATGGCAACCTTGCTTCCTTGATATTGGTAGCAACTTATGGTCTCTTTTCCACATTAGGGTTTTTATGCAAAATATTTACCCCCCTAAGTTTAATGGAGTGAAAATATATAGCCTAAAGTGTGACGTAAGTGTAGGGCTTTTTATTAAAAAAAAAATTATTCAAAAATATGTTGTAATTGCTGACATCTTAGGCAACAAAGAAGTGTGTGTTTACGCTTTATTATATTAGTATAGATAAGCATTAGGATTACGTTGAGTGTACATATGTTAACAACATAATGTCTAAACATGCGCCAATGAATGATTAAAAACACCTATACCGTTTTCTAAAGATCTTAGTTATCGTGATATTAATAAAGTTATGTTACAATTTACTATGCAAAGGAATGTAAAAGTATATGTAAGGGCGTATGAGTTTAATAATCGTTTTCAGTCGACGTTAAATTAACTTTATGCAACAACAAACAATCAAGAAATTCGCAAAACAAATGACAAAACTTTTTATCGGACAATCGTCCAATTAAAAAAAATAGCTTAAGCTAACGAAAGTAATAAACGGCAACACTTAAAATAGAACAAATGTCCGACATTGACAAAAAGAAACGTTGTCCGAACGATGTACAGTCAAATACAAATGATCCTTGTGTAAGACGTGGCGTCCATACGAAACTACGACCGCACACAAGGGCGCGACCCCGACCCGATGGTGTCCGCAGAAAGTCTCAATTATCGCAAATAAAACTCAAGAACTACTCGAGTCGGAGTATAACTATTGAAGTAGTCATTTATGACCTCTTATTTTATGTCATTGTATCATACAGACATACTGAGTTACAGAAATGGCATTTATTAGTTTTATGGTGGTTCTCAATGTATTGCAATTTGGAACACATGCAATATGCAGTTAGAAAGAAAATATGAAATTGCGTATTTACATTTTTAGTGCTAACAGGAATTTAACAGGGGGGTTATTAATTTTGCTGTCATAAAAAGTAAACGAAGTGTTAACGCCACCTGTTGATTTCTTAATTCAATTAAAATTGCAAACAACGATGGAACGTTTAGACATCGAAACTTGATCAACTTAATACATTAAGTTTTAAAGGGGGCAATTAGGCTTATTACGTCCTGCGGAGGTGGTCAGGCAATCACTATTTACGACAGAAAATACGGTGAACGCGTCATAAATGTGACATAGGGAAGCGCTGTAGCAATCCTCATGGCCTATTGTTTCGATGGAGCTGCCTTGAACACGCACCAACTACCCATTAATTTTTAGTCCTAGCGATCATTCACAATTCGTCTGCCGCGACAACGGCGGTCGGGTTAAGGTTCTTAAGCGTGCAATTCAGTAAAAAGAGTGACATTCTTTTAATTATCATCTAACCTTACAACGACTGAACGGACTTTTAATTAAAACACACGATCGGGCGATGTCGTGACCGGACCACCTAAACAATTACCTGATACCGATCCGTGTTCAATTTGTTGACGAGTCTTAATGACTCTATTTTCTTTTGCGTTCAAATTCCTCAAATTGCAAAATACTGATAGCAACAAGTGTTTGATTATATTAGACTACAGTAGTCCGCTGACGAACGGGCATTAGTGAATATGAGTCCAGTTTACGCTATACATAAAATAACACTGGGAAACAACACTGCTCCGGTAAGTGACATTGCTACATACATATAACGTTGTTTTTAAATTATTTTTATAACTTTAAGCTTCTTCTTTAAGTGCTTCTCTGGTTAGCGGAGGTTGGCAACCAGTTCCCCCATATTTTGGCTCTTAATTATAATTTTGTGTAAAAAATTATTGCGACTGGGATCCTCACTTATTATTTAAAAGGCTAGAATATAACTAATATTTTTTTCTTTATAACATTCTGTCTTATCCATAGTTGTAGGAATTCATAAATATTGGCTCGAGTCATTCAGATTGTCATCGTTTTTCTCTCTGAAGACGATGAACTATAAGCCTAAGTATTTTTAAGTTTATAGAAACCTTATTCCACTATTATACCTTAATCCATATACCATTAATGTCTTAGTATTAGAATTTATTTTTACGACTGAAGTGACGATTGATCGATTTTAAGAACAAAAATCACATGTTGTAGACATACTATTATCGATTCTCTTATTAAAATTATGACAGCTGCGTTTTGACTTCAAGTTCTAATTCTCTTCAATAACATTGTAATACAGTCATTTCGCAATATTACTTTCTACGAGTAAAATCGATAGGTACTTAATACTAATATTATTTACTGTGTTTACTCCAAACATCGTGGCGGTCAGAAGAATAGCGACGCTAGTAATTATAGCCACGTTTAATGGCCGTCGCAAGTGGACCGTCCGACCGTCCCTGTCTGTTGCTCAGACCGCCATCTTTGTTGTAACTTGCAATTTACGACACGGTAAAAAAAGGTATTGACACGATATTTTAAAAAGTAAAAAGATCTTTTACCTTTTATTATTTACTAGCTGTTCGCGTGTAATTATAAAAACTTTATTTCATTGTTTACATTTGTCAAATTATCAATTGCAAATGTCAAAATCACATGACATGATGACAAACCATGGCAATGTTGCTTCTTTGATGTTGGCAGCAACTTATGGTCTCTTTCCCACATTAGGATTTTTATCCAATATATTTACCCCCTAAGTTTAATAGCGTGAAAATATATAGCCTAAAGCGTGACGTCAGTGTAGGACTTATTATTAAAAAAAAGAATTGTTCAAAAATATGCTGTAATTGCTGACATTTTAGGCAACAAAGAAGTGTGTGTTTACGCTTTATTATATTACTATAGAAGTATAGATTACGAAGAACACAGGTAGATGAAGTTTTATTAAATGTTGATATTTTATACGAACTTGAAGCCGATCGTCAATCGTCTCGGCATCAAATAGTCGACGGCAGCGCGACCTGTTGCTTTTCGTCTTGCCCATCTGTTGTTTATGACTTCACATTGTAAACGTCACATCGGCAATTAATTATTAATCTGATCTGACCACATATATTCAAAAAAAAGGACAATTTGACGTAAGACTCATTTTTAAAAAAATCTTTCAAATAGACTACCTATGTCTGATAGGTTTGTGCGCACTGAAACTGATTAGACTGTAAAACTTAGGACTCAATGCTGTTGAAACGCATTTGGGCTTCATTTCGTTTAATGATAAAGTAATTATTTGCTAGTGAGGAATAAATTTCCAACCTCAGTGTTACCGTAAATGATAACATGAAAGTCTTTAAGAGTATATTAATCAGGCCCTTATTTAACTGCTGCGTACGATATTTCGACTTCACTAAATGTGGGATCGTAATATAGCTGGTTTATACAGTATTAAAAACAATAATAAAATAACATAAACAATCTACATGTGCAACTTCCTTCCAATCAACCTTGGTTAATTAGGCACTCTCTAATCATGATACGTCGCTCCGTTTGTCTAAGTACATTGTACACCCTGTACATACGCGCTACTGATGTCATATTTGCGACTACTTGCCATTTAATTGTATTTTTATTGATGTTCATTCAAAGATGATTCGGTTGCTTTTTCTGTCCCTAATGACCTGCCAATTATTTTGATAAATTTATGTTAAATCGTATTGAATTTGTGTTATTTTCCTACATATAGAAAGTTATGACCGTATCATAATTAAATTAGAAAGACATTAAAATAGTGACAATGTAAAGATCTGTACAGCACCATCTAGCGGTTGCAGATATGGAACGGATTGTGCACTTGTTGATCTGTTGGCACCGATAATAAGCAGATCACGTTCACACTTTATAACAATAGAAAAGCTATTTCGAAACCATAAGGAAAATCGTGACCTTTTTGGACGAGGAAGCTATATATAAAATGTCTCGTGTTTCGAATTGAAAAATTCTATTTCATCAAGGTAGCTTGGTATGTGTGATTAATATACGATGCACGTCTATTCCTACGCTATTTCATCGAGAAAAATTGCAGCATATTAATATTAGCACGTTATGTTTTGAGAGGTGAATATGCAATTTCCACTGGCGGGACATGTAGAGAAAATAGTCATATGCCACGAAAACAACAATATAACAATATGTTTGTAAACTATGAAATTGTAGCAACAAACAACAAAGAACTTGTTAATGACTAAAATAATCGATCACAGGTAAACATAGTTTCACTAACAGAAAGTAATTTTTTTAGCAACGAAACCTTGTAGATCAATGTTCGGCAATTAGTAATTAAAGATCACACACTATCTGTGTATGTAATCTGGAACAATAGAAGTTATTACTTACTCCAGCTTAATTAAACAAGGCCGAGCTATACTACTAGTATACTAGCGTACGCACGCCGGACAAGGACCACGCCTTCGTAGTTCCGCAAACAACCAGAGTACGCGATACTTGTTGAATGCTGTATAGATGTGAAAAAAGTAACAACTCTAATTTACGATGATAAATTAAATCTTTATCGTGAATTTTAATTGACGCATTCAGAATTGAGGTTTTGTCTCTTTTTTTTCAAGTGTAATTAGAGGGATAGTAATATTATTGTAATACTAATGTTTGAACTCAGAATGCTAAAATTTGCGTAATATTTTAATATCATTCTTTCGGTAAAAACTTGATGAAACCCACGGTTTGATTGTATTCATGACTAAATAAATTGATTAGAATACCATTAACCAGTTTATGTGCAAAAGTACTACCACGATAGTTAAAGTGCATTACTACAGATAAAACTATACTATACTAACTTAAAAACCTTAAAAAACCAACTCTGTCCGATTCCCCCATTTGCCTGTTGTGGTGGAACTGATACTAATTACTAGCACACGTTTACAATATAGTCGGAATGGTTAAGAAAAATGTTAGTAGTTACATTTTGTTATATTAAAAGCAACTTGCATTAAATATTTTTATACCACATATTTGCCAAGACTTAGATCATTCCTGCCTAATTTCTTCACGACACCATGTCTTTGCACCCAGTTAATGAAAAATGTTTGTCTAGGCGGTTAGCGATGTTGGTCCAAGATCAAGCTGGATTCAGAGGCAGGTGTCCCGGATCGCTCGAAACCTTCGATACCGGTTCACCGGCGAGGGTCGCACCAAGCCCCCTGACTTGTTCCTGGACAAGTTCGCAGCACAGACCTTCTCCGATCCCGATGAACCATTGTATCAAACGAAGAGATCGAAGCTTCTGTGCGGACTGAGATTGGCATTCGACCCAACGCTACCAGCACATTACCATGTACGTATATTGAAATTGCACAGTAATGACACGAACACACTTCCCTTTTTACCATTGGACGTTTCGGCATACGGCTAGTCACCAACCTGTCATAGTTGATATTCTGAGCGTTGGAACTAAGCGATTTGACTTGTCGTTCTTTAGCATACATACCACTGTAATAAGTTGTCGGCATCTGTGTCGGAAACAGCTGTGATGAAACCTTCAAGAGTAGGGCGAAAGGCATTTACTAAGCTAGAGTGGAAGGTATCATCTTTCGACACATTACCACTTAAAAACAGGTTTGGGTATCACCAGGGATCGAGGCCAAGTGCTAGTCTAATCATTATAAAAATACATTTTGCTTGTACGTGTACATTTTGCTTTTTTATGGAAGACCACTGGCCAAGACGTATGCTGGTCATCTGAAGTGACAGTTACCAATACGCATCTACTTGGTTCTATTGACTTGCAGGTTTGTTACGTTAATGTACTAAGAGTGAAAATAAAATTTGCGAAATTTATTATTTTGTATAACAATCTTAATTTTCGACAAATTTTTGGTAGAAATGATGTTCAGTGTCAGTCAATTATTTTTAAAAATTAACTAAGTTTTGTCGTCCCATAGTGGTTAGCGGTGGTGTCACTAGCCATCTTATACAACGTGGTATTTGTGATCGGACGAGCTGTCTTCTGGGAATTGGACAACCTCACAGTACTCTGGTTCATCTTGGACTATCTTTGTGATGCGATTTATCTCATTGATACGGTGATTCATGTCCACGAAGGTATGTGATTTTTTTAGCATCTTGGACTTTTTATATCTTTAACTGTATAAGCTTTGCGATGCTGTGCGCATTTTATGAACCATTTTCTGTGCGTATATCACTATATTTAAGTATATTCTGATAATTAATTTATGTAAATGTATATGTATATCCTTGATTTGTGTATTTAATACTGCGATATGGGAAATTTTAGAGTACAGAGCGTTACTGAATGTTTATATGTATTGTTTGCAAACGGATGAAGCATCATGTTTGATTTCAAGATAAAGGGCTTTTAAATCAATAGAAGTCACAGAGAAGCAAGTTACGAGGGTTGCTTACGGAACGAACTCACAAATCAACAGTTTGACACCCACACGGCGCGTACGGCCGCGCCTTGCGTCATCAAATTTAGCTAACATGTGGACAAACACGCGGCCTTGTCTAGTTGCTTTTTCCGCACAAATATGGAAATGCTTTCGTGACACGGTCGTCTCTAACTGGTGATCGATGAATGGGTCCTAATTTATTCTAATCTTGAATCTGCTAATGCAATTATATCTTCTAATTACACTTTCCTATTAAACTTGCAATAGTTGTTACGTAAGTCTGTATAGAAGTAAACTATTGTTTTATTTTCTGTTGGATGTTAACAAATTATTACAAGTATATTTTTCCAGGTTATCTTGAGCAAGGTCTCATGGTGAAGGATTCAACAATGCTCAGGAAACAATACTTGAAGTCAGTTTCGTGGAAGTATGACCTCATATCCTTGATACCAACGGATATCGCTTATTATTGGTGGAAACCCGGCACATGCGACTATGTTAGTAGTAAATTCCCGTGTTTTTTTTAGTTTAATTTACATAGATGGGTACTAATCTGGTCAATAGCTGAATATACCAATGTTGGTTGTATTACAGCAACGTTTGCCGTGCCCTGTTATTGTACGACTGAATAGACTATTTCGACTGCCTCGAATGTGGGAGTGGTTCGACCGCACTGAGACCGCCACCAGCTATCCTAACGCCTTCAGAATCTGCAAGGTACTTCGACTAAATTACTTCTAATTTGATAATGCATCTATATAAATTATACACAATATACAATGAATTCATACATTTACAGGTTGTAATGGCAATTCTAGTCCTCATACATTGGAATGCGTGTCTATATTTTGCAATAAGCTACGCTATTGGATTCGGTACTGATAACTGGGTGTATAACCTCACTGGTTCACGTAACGAATCTCTCGCTCATCAATACATATACAGTTTCTATTGGTCGACTTTGACTCTGACAACTATCGGAGAAACACCTCAGCCTGAAATCGATGCTGAATATTTGTTTGTCGTTGCGGACTTCTTGGCAGGAGTATTAATATTCGCAACAATTGTAGGAAATATTGGATCAATGATTTCTAATATGAATGTTGCGAGAGTTGAATTTCAAAATAAAATGGACGGCGTCAAGCAGTACATGGCATTCAGGAAAGTTAGTGGTGAGCTAGAGGCTAGAGTTATTAGATGGTTCGCGTACACTTGGGCTCAAAGTGGAGCTTTGGATGAAGAGAACGTTTTGTCATCTTTGCCCGATAAACTAAAGGCTGAAATAGCTATACGGGTACATCTGGATACGTTACGTAAAGTCAGAATATTTCAAGATTGTGAACCTGGATTGCTGGAAGCGCTCGTCTTGAAGTTAAGGCTGCAAGTCTTTAGCCCCGGTGATTACATCTGCAGGAAAGGCGATGTTGGGAAAGAAATGTATATAGTTAAAAGAGGGCGCCTTCAAGTGGTTGCCGATGATGGGAAATCTGTTTTAGCTACTCTAAGTGCTGGGTCAGTATTTGGGGAAGTAAGTGTCTTGGAAATAGCTGGGAATCGTACAGGGAATCGAAGGACGGCAAATGTTCGCGCTCTTGGATATTCAGATCTGTTTTGCTTGGCAAAACGAGATCTGTGGGAAGCACTAGCGGATTATCCAGATGCAAGGGCTACTCTTACGGAACGTGGCTGTCAATTACTGCGAAAGGTTTGTATTACTTCAAATACTAAATGTATCCAAAAGAAAAACTTGTATCGTATTTTATTTTAAGTCTTTTATAAATTGGTTCACGGCAATGATTATTTTTCTAGGATGGTTTATTGGATGAAACTGTTTTTGAAAATGCTCAAACTACCCAACAAAGTTTGGAAGAAACTGTTCACAAACTAGAGACAACTGTCGAGATGTTGAATAATCGTCTCCAAGGACTTCTCACTGACGTCGGCGAGGAACAAGCTAAGATAAAACAGCGGATTAACAAAATTGAAGTTAGGTAAGATTATTCAATAGTAATATACCAAACAGCAAAAAATGCTATGCGAATTTTATTTCACGTGTTTGACATACACATTTTCTCGTTAATCATAAGGCAAGGCGAAGGCTAAAATTAAATTTGTTGACTCCAATAAAGCAATATCATTTTTTAGAATAATTGAATCGGATGATGAAGACACTGATTCGAATGATACATCAGCGGATGGTTCAGAATTAAGGAGCGACGTGGTTCAGGTTTATGATTCAAGTTCCTATCCACCTATTAGTTCTCCACATTCCACAACGATGTTTATGAACCATCCCTTACGTGAACGAGGATTCTCACTGAGTGTAGAAAGAACACCAGGTCTCATGCATTTTCCACCCGAACCCCGAAGCAAATCGTTACGCATCAAGAAAATTCATAAGGATATATCAAAGTGAAAACAAATATAGGATACATGAGTTTAAATAGTATTAAAACCGACGCATGCGTCGTTCATTTTATTCCAATAAACTAAATACATGTCGATGAATCATCAGACATTTTTGAGATTCTTCTGGAGTTTGATAAAGGAACGACACAAGTGTTGACCACAAAATCATTTTGTTTTTCACCCTCATTATTTATTAAGTCGTAAGTTATTTATGATTATCGTTTATGTACCTCTTCAAATTATTATGTTTTGTTTCGATTTCACAAGCACGCACTTGTATACAATTTCGCAAATTCCATTTAATCAAAAAACCTACTGTTTGTTACGTCAATGTAAATATTTTAGGTTGATGTTTTATTCCTCAGTGATCTCTAAGTACTGTCATATTTTTACTTTTACGGCAGTCACTGCATGTGGTACAACTTTATATGATCGTGTTTATGGATTGCCACCGTATCTCAGTGTGTCAAGAGAAAGGCATAAAATTTTAACATTGATTACTTTTGTATATGTGTGTATAAAGTAAGGATTAACGACGATAAGGATTAATTATATTTGAAGTTACAATTATTTTACGGTAACTCAAATTAAAAATATTCTTGTTTGCCCAACCAAAGATTAAGGTCATATCCCTCACTTGTTTTTTGTCGTGCGGCAACAGAACGTAATATTTATAACAAAAAGAAATTTCTTTGAAATAGTTACTGGAAGTTTTCTTATAAAAAGAGGATCTCCGCAGCTTTAATAAGTCACTACTGTGTTTTATCAATAATGTTAAAAAACTGGTTTTGTCGCCGCGCGGCTAAATAACATCTAATAGGCACGAGGCCTAAAATATAGTTTAAGTTGATTGTTATGCGTCGTACGTTTTTTCACATAATAACCAAAGTATCTTAATCAAAGACGTTTAACATAGGATAGGCTATATATGATATAATTAGGTAATAAAGTGTGTTATACCAATTAGGTAATAAATACCACAGAAGACCAGCATATGTGCTGAGTGGTTTTTTTTAAATAATGTACGGTAATTAATAAGATTAGAGAACTTTACATTCAAGTTATATGAAGTGGTAACTGGCCGGATAGGAAATGTTATTTCTATTATTACAAATATTATTTGTCCGTTAATTATATTATTATGTAGTAATTTATAATTAAATTTGCTCACACGTCACTCTACTTATCAAATGATTTGCCCGGAGTATATATTATTATCAGAAACTCATTCATCACTTTATCGTAAAATCACTTGTCAAATTCGGACAAGTTTATTAAAAATCTGTGTCACAGTATATTTTAAATGCAGTTATTAAAAATATCACAAGTAGAGTGCGTTGTACTTGATGTTTGATAAGTTGACTGGACGTTAACTTTAGAAGGAGATTAACTGTAAGTTCTTTATCGAGGCACTCGTACTTATATTATCACTGTCTTCTCAAATAGGATGAGAGGGACGGCAATATGTTATGATACAAATGTGTCGACAGTAAAAACCCACTCTTAGAATTTCGTATTTAGCGACATATCATCTCTTGCGTCAGACGTACCCAATGGATTTTATTGACGCACGTTGTAATTACAATGCGTCTAGTGAAATATGCTGGAGTTGCACAAAAAGAGCATAAAACGAAGTAACATAGGCTAGCAGACTTTATGAGATATCGTTATGACTAACGTATTGTAAAATTACAACAATATAACTGGTATTTGCAATTTGTCACACAAAATAGAAATACATTTTCAAGAATAATACTTAGTAAAGAAAAATAATAAAACATTTTCTAACAAGTAAATATGATATTTTTATCGATTGTATTTATATATCAATATTTTCAAATACATTATAAAAATATATATATTTTACTACCTTTAGAATGTCGTATGTATGTATTAATTATTAAGAAAACAATTGTAGAAATAAGTATAACTACTGATGTCTTAAAATATCATTATTTTTTGGTATAATGTTAGTATGTGAGACTGACGATTGTGGTTTAATAAAGTTTTTGAAAAATAAAAAGTTATTTCATTGACAAAGAGTTCGTTTTTCTTTTACCTTAGTGGCCGCTTATGTTAAGAAAAAAACAGGACATAAACATTCAAAGAACACTGGTAGGAACGAGAGGACTAGAATTAGGCCTCGGGTACACTCATCAGACGAGACGCGGAATTACTTCTACTGCAAGCCTGTCTTTGTTTGGTCGTGATATTGCACCAATCGAATTGACCATTGCTAATTCTGCTGCAGGCTTACACAGTTAAACTTACCTTTTTTAGCTATAGATCAGTAATGGCCGGTTTCCCAGCTAATTTTAAACGTACATTTGTATTTATTGATCCATAACTTCATGAAATGCGTACGTAACTTGAGTTTGACTCTATTGAAAAGTTCAACTTCACACTAATAAATCAAGAGGTAAGAAAACTTCAGCAACCCAGCATAAAATATCTACAATGAATTCTTCTAAACACTTATGAGAGTATCAAAATATATTTACCACTAACTACTAATAATATTGTCATAGCTCAACAAATGTATTAAACCTATATGCTACACAAGTTGTCTAATCATTGTCATTAAAACTAAATTCAGATTTACTTCTATCAATAGGTACCGGCGGTAATGTATGTGTTTAAATTAGAAAACCAATATTAATTATGCTTACAACTTTGAAAATAATTAATCCTAATGTAATATTAAAATTTAATCGGGCAACACCGGGTTATACGTCAACGTGGATCATGGCGCAGGCTAATAAAACGACCAATTGAATTTTAACAATAATTGTTTTGCATACATTTGTATCAACATCAAGAAATAAAATCATAAACTGAAGTGTAACAAAATCTAAATAAACTAAGAAAAATCTATGATATTGAGAAGCCGAATAAAAACCTATAACTAGAACTTAATACAAGATTAGCAATAAGTGATTGACTGACATTCTATTCATATGAAACCGCGACAAAGATCAAAATGTACCTACATGCAAACTTAATTTCATCTCTGTTTGTTTCAGAGAGAATGAGAGAGACGACAATACGTTTTTAATAGTCGGAACTAACGGACACTACGTTTTTGAATTGTTGATAGATAGATGCAAACAGCGTATTGCTTTTACGAACTTTTTAAAAAGATTACATATAATATCAATAAAACATTTTTTGCTGAATTTCTCCCTTATTATTGGGGTAAAAGAGGTTGATATTTAATATTTCTAAGCATAATTTTAAATTTTAATATTAATTTAAATTAGAAGATCTATATCTACTTTTAGAGATAATTTCATTCAATGAAAAAGAAAATATTTTTATTAATATTGGATTCATTGAACATAGTAATCAGTCAATTATTTATTCCTGGCCTCGAATAAAACAGTTTTGTACACATGAAAATAAAAGTGAAACGTCTATTTGAGTCAATTCTATGTTTAGTGGAAAAATGAAGAACGCGGGAACATTTGCACACATGAGTTTGGCGTCTTAAATATAAACGAAAATAAAAAAATTGCTATTCGAAATTTAAAATCGGATGTTAATTATTATAAAACCGACATTGGTTTCACCAATTTCATAAATATTTATGTACAATCGTATTTTGTTTTTAAAATAATTGAATCAATTAGGGTTAGATTAAAAATTACTGACTGCGTTTATGTTTCGTCATTACAAGTGTATTGAAGTCAGTTAATGATCGACATTAAAGCAGTATGTGTGCAAAAGTTCTATTGAATTTTAACAATTTAAATCACATTAACTTAATAGAATTTAGTTACATTAACAACATCTTATTTTAACATCGAGAATACAGTTACGAACAGAACGTTATTGTCATGCACGTTTCACTTCGAGATACACAACATTTACACACATAATATTTTGCATATATATTAATGTTTAATAAAAGTTTTTTTTATATTAATTTTGAATATTTATTTGAAATGCAATTCCCCGGCTATGTCCTTTACTGTACTCTATTTATTTCACCATTTATGAAGCAAGATATTTAAATATATATATTAGATAAAAGTTATTATTGAAAAATCTTATTCTAATAGGTAATGATTGAATCGGCATATCATTATTATACTAAACATTCAAAATGTTTCAAGAAATAATTCCGTTCGGATTCCGTAGAATTATAAACGTTATTCCGCAAAGGCATTAAACAAATGAAGATTAATTGGTACCGTTCAATATAATATCCTCTTTTATGGGTGGGAATTTTACTTTTCAACAACTTGCCAGTTTTATTAAAACAAGTTGAGATCGCATACATGGCAAATAAAAACTAAACCTAATCCTGACAAATTTTCGAAAACCTAGGTACTAATTATTACAAAATACAAAATTTTATTACATGAAAATAATTCTAAGTAAACGGAAATTGAGACATTAAATGAAATTATTTTGTTGCTACAAGTTTAAGGATTGGTTTAAAGGTTTTAATGAATATTTAATGGAAAGTTCTGGAATGGAGGCCACGTAAAGGTCGTCTGTAACAATGACCTGGTCTAGGGGAGTCGGGAATGCGATGGACATAGTCAGCACAAGACTGGGTTTATTGCGATCATTGGGGGAGGCCTACATCCGTTAGTGCACGACCTTAGGCTAAACATATAGTTTTGCAATAGTTAAATACCATTTTTTTCTACATTTTCTTTTTTTTTAATCTTTCGTCTTAGAAGACCATGAACCGAGGCCAAATTATAAAACTTTCCATCAAACTTACATAGAGTAAAATTTGTATTTTGTAATAGACAGCATGAATTAAAGGATAATCTACCACAAAATGCATACCTACCTAAATTATTTTTTACATAGATGACTAACGAGTTTATTTTGCTTATTGTAGTCTCCATTCTATCGTCTTACATTTCACACGAGTGCAGATTACAATGGATAGTCTTGTGCTCCCCTATGTTTTTAAAATTTACATGAAACATTTCGAATACGGTGCCCCGTTTGACATGAGACTCGACGATGATTCTTCTTTCACACCAACTAAAACAAATTATCGAAAAATTTAAAATAAGTAATCATAAGTACAGCTACGAAAGAGAAGCGGAATCGAATGTAAAATTTGGAAACTAGCATGGATTTGTTCCGGCGAACCTTTTTGAGTACTTAGACGTTTTATGCGAAACCAAATATAATATGGATTCAATTTTAATCCTTCATACGCTTCCTTCCTGAATCTCTATTTTAGAATGATGTATAGGTCCTGACTCGCTTTCCGAATTGTGTAACATAATCAAGTCTTACATGGTTTTACAAATGTAAATCCACAGACTTTCCGTAAATTTTAGTTAGAGTTTGAAAGAACTCTATTGCATTCCCTGTTCTTTTAATGGAGATTGAAAGGGATGGCAACACAGTCGTAATAAGGGTGTTACAGTGTTAATATTTATATTAAGTATTACCATCCGGCCAGAATGCGAATCGACCTGCTGCTTCAGACGATGTGACTGCTTCATGGCGACGGGTTGGAGAGTAACTGCTCGATGGTACATAACCGCCGTTGGGACTTGGTGAACCCGCTGGAAGAAATATAAGTATTAATAACAAATCTACCTCCAATCTCCTCAACAAAACCCAAATATTACAAATTATTGAACACTAAGGAACCTTTATCAATAGACTGGCTTTCGCCTTTGACTCCGTCTGCGTGGAGTTCAATATAAATAAGTAAGTAGCCTATGTGTTCCAGACTATCCTCTACATCTATGCCAAATTTTATCGAGATCCGTTTATCGGTTTAGGCTACCTCTAACAAACATCCATCCATCTAAACTTTCGCATTTATAATATTAGTAAGATGTGTCAATGCACTATCAAACCCAGTATGAACTGTTTACATTGATGAATGTTATCTTTAAATATTAATATAGTTGCCAGTGCTGTAAGGAACAAGTATTGTGCTTTTACAACTTTCATAACATAATGTTTGTTAGTTACAACTTACTGCATGTTAGCACTTTTGTACTTTAAGAGTAGGCACACCTTTGACTAAACAATCGCACAACTGTTGATTGTCGATTTCGCAGCTAATTCAATTGTTTAGTTGCACAACTAATCGAGTAGTGTGCGCACCATATTAGCTAAAGAATCAAAGCGAGACTAAACAGTTGTGCGATAGTTTAGTATCAGATATGCTGAAAATTGTAATGTGTATTGTTAGTTTGCATTAGCTGGAAAATGTAAATCAGTTAATATTCACTGTACAATTAGTTGATATCACCTGAACTTAACTATTGTGGGTTTTGAATCTAAGCACAAAATCATATCGATATCCTCCTTCCCTTTGAATAAATCAAGACAACGAATTTTACAATTATAATAATGTTGCAGATGTCCCCATCGATTGATGCATTATATAGCATTTCATAAGATTTCCTAAACAAAGAATCTAACAAAATAAACTATTATTTTGGTATCAGGCCTTTCCTATTAAATTTGTACCTATCGAATCACTTACCTAAAACATAAGTTTAAATATAATAACAGAGACAATTGCATGTATTAAAACGAGTATTGCAAGCAATTTCTCGGTTTCACTAATATCAGAAAATTTTATATTGGATCAAGAATAATTTAATAGTGACAGCGCAAAAGCGTCGATGGCTCAGGGGTTTAAGCACTTGACTTTGTACATCTACAGGTCTTGAGTTCGAATCCCGCCGTGTACCAATGTGATTTTTCGAATTTTCAAATTTTTCAAATTCCATATGTACATAATTTACCCGACGTTCTTACGGTGAAGGAAAATATCGTGATGCAACCTGCACAAATCAGAGAAGAAATTCAAAGAAAGACAACCAACCCGCAGTGGGCCAGCGTGGTTTGACTAAGGCCTCTAGTCACCCTAACTTAGGGTAGGCTGAGAGCCCCTCAGTGGGGACGTATAAGTGACCTTGGTGATGATGATGAATAATGTAATATATACATCTTCATTTGATCATTTGAAAACTTTTTACGATATAAGAGTACATTTATTCATGTCTAATACAACAAATACTCGTACTATGTTTAATTTACACAAAGCTAAGCTTCAAAGCTTACGTTGTTGGTTTTATATTAGAATCCACGACACGCTTCGTGGAATATTACCACAACGTCACAGTTAAGTTTACCAGGTCCTTTTTAATTAAGTTGTTAACTTAAATACTAAAGGTATACACTTTGATGTAAGGAAGGTTAATAGTCCTGAATTAAGTTTGAATAATTTTAATAGCAGAAAATATTTATCTTTTTCAATGTAAAATATAATTTTACTTAAGTTAGATTATTATAAAATAATGTATGGCATGAAAATATTTGGCAGTACGAGCGTCGACCTGTCTTCTACACCGTCCACCTGTTCGATTCATGTTCCTTAACGTGGGATTCCACTGCGCCTACGAGTAACACGACGCGTAAAACGCTCTACTTGTACAATACAAGAAAAAGAAAACCTGTACCATTACATTTCTTTTTTAATACTTTTAGCATAAATATTACAATAAGTATACTAAAAATAAGCTACTACAAGAAATGCGCAACCACACAAACATAAAACATTTCGTTATTTAGATAACTAATAAATTTTGAATACTATGTGTCCTTGAGAAATATTACATTTTTTAAATGTCACAAAATAAACTAGGTAAATATCATATAACGTATTATTTCTGCCTAACCCAAAATATTTTAGTAGTTGAGATGATTTTTTCATTAAATATCGTGCCATCTATTGTCAATTTTTTGTGACTAAAAAAATGTAACTAGAAAAACTGTTGATTTAATTGTACTGCCACTAGATGTCTCTGAATTAAATTATTTTTAATCGACTTAATTTCTCTCATTTCTCATCATTATCTATACTTATATAATAAAGCGTAAACACACACTTCTTTGTTGCCTAAGATGTCGGCAATTACAGCATATTTTTGAATAATTCTTTTTTTAATAAAAAGCACTACACTTACGTCACGCTTTAGGCTATTTATTTTCACGCCATTAAACTTAGGGGGTAAATATTTTGTATAAAAACCCTAATGTGGGAAACAGACCACAAATTGCTGCCAACATCAAGGAAGCAAGATTGCCATGGTTTGTCATCATGTCATGTCATTTTGACATTCGCTATTGATAACTATCAATTTTAAAGATAGTCTTATATCGTGAAGTTTTAAAGTTGACCTAGTTTTTAACCAGTTAATTTATACAGTGCTAGCAAAGACTATAAAAGGGTGCACATCTATTCAGAAAATCTATAACATAATGATACTACTAAACAACATTACAGTATAGTAACCCATATTATATTCGTTAAATATACTAAGACCGTGCAACATATAAACCTGTAATACGTGTGAGCTGTTAGCTTTCACGTCTCGATCTCCAGAGACGGCAGTTTACCTACATTAAATAAATCTTAATTAATCTCACCGTCTTCTTCAGGCTCTCTCGGCACGTCGTCAGGTATCTCGCAACCAGGTTGTTGCCAACTTAGTCCTCCTTTCGGTAAGCATGCAACAAAAGCGCCGCATCATTTCATAGCTCAGTGTTTATTTCTTCAATTGACTTCAATTATATTTACCACAGAGCTAGCAGCGGGAAATATGTAGAATTGATAGCAAATTTATGGTATTCCTAAAGGATGTTGCCCTTATTTTTTTAGACTATTTCTTATAATTATAATAATTGGTAATTTATTCTGCAAATTAACTGTAACCACGGATTTTATTATTCTAAAACCTCGATAACTAATAAAAAGATTCTATTACTATTTGAAGAAAACCTATTCAAAAATGTTCCCAAACCTATTCAATAAAACGACCAATAAAGATAGACTAGTCGATATTTGTCACCTTGTCATTTTGTCATGTGTTAGAAGTTAGAAGCTCTCGTATTATGTGTTATGGTTGAAAGATAGAAATTAAGATAAGCAGGGTTATATTAAAAAATAAATGGAACTGTTATTACGATTAACTTCTCCGCTATAATAATTATCTTGTCTTTTATTATCAAATTCACGTTACATGGGTACCATAAAACATACATGGCTCATTTTATACTTCGATTATGTGTCCATAAGTAAAATGTATCTGGGTTTTAGTTAATAAAATAATTTATTTTTAGAACAACCTCTTTAGATAAAAATTTAGTCTTAAAAATTTTAGAGGCTCTTTTGTGCTAAATGTAAGTGGACGTTATTACTTTATTAAGTAAATTGTCCTAACTCTAACAATTACGTGGACTAAAATACTACGGACCTGTATTTGTTTCTATGTTTAGTTAATAATAGGATAGATTAATAATCTTACCTTCTTGCCAGAAAGAGAATCTGGCAGCGGCACCATCGGACGATGTAACAATGTCGTGGTGTCTTGTTGGTGAAAACGCACCCGGCGGTACATAACCCGGTCCAGGACTTGGGGAGCCGTCTGTCAATAACGAGAATAATCGTTCAGCTAAAATAATTAACTCAGTACTTCCTTAATTGAACAATGGTGAGGTGAATGTAGGGTCACCAAAGTTGCGGATAAGAGGGGATTGCATGTGGATGAGATGCATATGTTGAGTTGGATGGGTGGTGTGAAAATAAGGAATAAATTTAAGAATGTGTATATCGGAGGAAGTTTGAAAGTAGGACCAATGGTCGAGAAATTAAGAAGCGTAAGGTTCGCGTTGTATGGGCATAATATGGGACGAGAGGATGAGAACATGAACAAGAAAGTGTTAAGATTGAATGTGGCTACAAAGGTAGAGGAAGACCGAAGAGGGTTTGGATTGTGTGAAATAAGGGACTGAAGTCAGATATGACGGTTGATAGAAATGTATGGAAGAGCAGCTCATATTGTGCCGACCCCCAATAAGGACAAGGGCAAGCTGATGATTATAATGATTAAAATAACTATGTAAATGATATTCGACTTAATTTTAGTTATGATTTACATTTAAATAAAGTTATATTTTAGTTATGTCCCGATTTTTCGATTCATTCTCTTAATATCAGGTAATTGAGGGATTACAATGCTGATGTATTCCGTTATCCGAAATCACGTTTATTTTAGTAACAACTAATCTGGATGAAATTCATCTTTGATCGTAGTCTCGTAGAAAGCATGTAATTATGTACAGGACTATAAGAGTGACACAAATGCTTGGAATTAAAACAAGATGGTACTTGCGTGGGATTATTATGATTATTACTTCTCACGTAACATAATGATTATTTATGTTTCAATCACCCATTATACATATACATAAAGCTATTATTGAAAAGAAATCTTCTTTAATTATTTTTATCATTTAAAATAGTTTTCGAAATAGACCTTTGATAAAGATTGTTTTATGCGTAAAACATAGATAATTAAGAAACGATTTGTCTTTGTTTACGTAAGAGAAAAATAATAGAAAAGAAATGAAGAAACAGACATACAAAATATGTTTGTATGCATCTTTAGTTTTGATACTTTTTATATTACGCGATAAAATAAAATAAAGGTACTCACCGAGGCCGACACCTATTTGGTTGTATGTGTTCATGGACATGGACTGCATCGGTTGAAGAGGGCTTTGAAGCTGAAAGGCAACAGGTTTTTGTATTACCACTTCTAAAACAACTGTTTAATAGGAAAACTTGAGGAAAACAAAAGAGTGACGATGGATTTGTTAAACATTACTATGAAAATGTTATCAATCTCTCAAAATATATCAGGTTTAAGAATATATTAACTCTAGTTTTAAGAAAATGTGGGTAGATGAAGCTATAAATCAAAATTATATGTATCTTAGCCTTCAGTATTTTATGAATTAAAGACGTAGATAGTACTTTAACTAAATTAATTTATTTTAAAAGGCCTATATTCGAGAAACTGACGTCTTTTTACATTGTATTCTCGTGTGATATGTAAAGTATCTCACATAAGAAAAGTGGGTATTTTTCACACACCTTTTGTGTTATCGTTAATGTTAAAAACGTAGTAACGATCAGAAATAACGTTACATTTTATGCAAGAAACATAGTTCTGTACTGTTTATGGAGCTAGTAAATGGATTAAGTAGTCATTACGCCAATTTGCAAGCACGTAGTTTTATTGCTTATGCACTACTAAAAATTTTAATCTCGCTTTGATTAGGTGATGAAAATGAAAATAACGATACACCTTATCGTTGCGTACGGGCGTTTTAACGTCAATTACTTTGTTTTTGGAGCGGAGAATATTTTATAAAGTGTGTAAACAATATAACTAAACTCTCATTAAACAAATGTTTTATACGGAATTATTACAATCCTCAAAGAGAACTCTAAGATGGTCACCATTCTATTTAGTTGAAGTATGATTATTAGCTGCTTTTTTTGTACCTCCCGAGGGGAATCTGTTTACACCTGATGCTGTCGCTAGTGCATCAACCTTGGTTGCCGTTAGGTTTCTTATATATTCTGTTATACTTTAAGTAATTTTACTTATTATTAAAATAAGTAGTTCAATGATTATGTAACTATTTAGCTGCTTAGCTAAGTGTCCTTTCTCCTAAGAGAGCCTAGCCTTTCAAGATGGAAACTCGCCAAATAAACACAATCTAATCAACCCTCCCAAAGCAAGATGATTTTCCTTCATATCTAATTGAAGACCGATAATTGCATTTAATACGATAGTTGATGGCAGTATTTATGCTACTTTGAATAATGTATTACAAACTGTATTACCTGGCCCTGCAGTTGGTGCGAGGCGAACGGATTGACAGAGACGGGTGACGGCTGGTGAGGCAACGAGGTATGAGTGGAGCTTGGTGGACTTCTACCCATGCCACCGCACGCGCTTGCATAGCTCAGACCTCCTGGCGGCTGGGTTAACCATGTCCTAAAATAAAATTAAATATTTTTTATAAGAGAAAGAACGCAGGAGTGTGAAGCAAATTGGATCAACATAAGGATTAAGACCGTTTCCATTGTACACCTTTTATCCGATTAATTGGTAACAATCGAGTCGTAACCTCTCTTTTATGTTCTTAAATCCTAATACTAATAACGCACGCTGAATTTCTCTATGGGACGCTCGAGTCCAGCATACGATCAACTCCCTAAAAGGTTTAAGAAGGGCGGTCGAAAGCTATGACCGCTTTTCAATTTAATGACCAATGCAAAACACGTCCTTGATCCTCAAGATCTGGCCTGTCATTATGTTATACTAGCTTTCTCCCGCAACTCCGTCCGCATGGAATTAAAAAAATTTAAGGTATGTACCCTAAGTGTTCTACCAGCCTATCCTCTACATCTTTACCAAATTTCATCGAGATCTATTCAGCAGTTTAGACTACAAACTATAACAAACGTCCATCCATCTAAACTTTCGCATTTATAATATTATCAAGATTAAGATTAGGATTGTTATGTCACCTCTATCTATCCTGTACAATTTGGTAACAAGCTTAATTTGATTATGATGATAAATTAAGTGGAAGACCGAAGAAAGTATGGATGGATTGTGTGAAAGACGATATACTTAAGAAGGGAGTGTATTCAGATATGGCGGCTGAAAGAAATGTATGGAAGAGTAGCACATACTCCGTAAGGGATAAGGGCAAGTTGATGATGATAAATTAAACTAAAACCATCACTGTTTAGTTGCTGAAATCATTACTTTCTTGGATGCAGATTCAGTATTTGCCGTACAAATTAAATAGCATTACCTAACACAGAACATCTATAAACTATATACTGGCGAAGATACGCCTCTCATTGTAAATCGGTCCTAACTTGTTAGAGCGTGATTACTAATTATTATAAGCGGTGAGCGGCCGTGTGTGCAGAACCGGTTTAGACGTAATCTCATGAGTCGTTGCGTTGTGAATAAATAGGCAGAGATAAAGTAAAGACTCCGCCCAGTGTACCTGCTCAGCCAATGGCACACCGCTGCCAGCCAACTATTGTTTGCCATTAATAGATCGTGACTACGAACTTGACTTTTGTACATGGATATAGATCCAGAATATTCACTGAATATCGTGGGATTCAAAGTTTATCGCGGCCCGTGACTAACCACGTTTCTAAAGACCTTTTCCCTGTATAAGACTGCCAGGTAGTCTATCAGCTGATGGAAGGAAACGTGCCCAAGGGAGTTCAATTATGACTTCGATACTTAGACCGGGCACACCTTTGATTAAACTATCACACAACTGTTGTGCGATTGTCGATTGTTTCACAGCTAATTCAACTGTTTAGTTGCACAACTAAAAATCGAGTAGTGTGCGCATCTCCATATCAGCTAATAGGAATTAAAGCGTGACTAAGCAGTTGTGCGATAGTATAGTTTCAGGTGTCCGCACGCTCTTAGAATAGTGTTGAATGCAGCGCGTTTTGTAATATTGCGTCATAAAGTTTGGCTCTGTACTATCGAATTAGTGGATTGGGGGAAGAATGTTAATGGTCCTTCAATATTACATGTTTATGAAAACTTTTAATAATCTCTCCTTCCTTCATCTATGTAAAATGTAAGATAAGAACGACGTTGTCTTGTGTTAAGTGTTATTAGTTGATCTAATACAGTCGTATTAGATATGATATAGTCATATTATATTTCCTTAAGTCCTAGTTAAAGCATGCATAATAAAGGATCGGGGTATAGTAAAATGTACTTATAGTACCTACTTAAGATACATAAATCTTGCAAGCATTAAAAGTTATCTGCATACTACTCGAACACGTGGAACACTTTAATATAATAATTAAATGTACTAATTGGCTATAAGTCAAACTAAATTTCCATAACATAAAATGTTGATATAATAGTAAATGAAAACAAAAGTAAGAAGTTATCGATTGTACCTACCACAATTTAAATGAAAATATTTATTTTCTCGATGTAACTATCAGACACAACACACAAATTGATAATATCAAGGTCAAATTTGTATGTACCTGTACCAGTATGAAAGTAAACATGTTGTGAGACAAACTATCACTATAACTTAATAGTTGAAGACATATGAACAGGAAGTATGTCCAGTATGTCCACAAATGTACCTATCACGAAATCATAAGCGTTTGTTTTGTAAACACGAGTACGAGAAACGTAAACATTTATTATAATTAATTTGTAATAATGTGTCACGGTTCGTTTATGAATATCATACAATTTGAATAACGTAATTATTATTAGAACTAAAGTGTAATCTATTAACACAATTTTACAATTAAGTAAGAATTACACTAAATATAATCTAACTAATATAAATTCGAGTTTAGATGGATGGATGTTTGTAAGAGTTTGTCGCCTTAAAGGATATGGATGAAATTTGGCATAGATTTTGAGTATAGTCTAAAATAGCACATACATATAATAAAATTTGACTATCTGTTTGTAATATCAAAAGAAAAATTCCAGATTTCGCGAAGATGATGTATTTGTTTTGCTCATAACGAAAAATCGCAATTAATTTTTTTTGTCGGTATGTCTGTATGTCTGTCCGCAAACCGCGTTTGTTCCGGTTAATCTCCGAAACGGTTGCGCCGATTTCGACCGGACTTTCACTGAAAGGTAGCTGACATAGACGGGCATTTTATACATTACTTTCTATCCCGGATTTTGTTTTTTTTTTCATGTGTACTCGATATTTCTGCCACGGTTTAACATATCTTATTGAATTTTGTTTTTCATAGTTCGTAATATTGCGTGGACGAAGTCGCGGGCAACAGCTAGTAGAACATATAAAGAGCACATGCTACTTATGTTTTTTTTTAAACTCCACGTGGACGGAGTCGAGGGCGAAAGCTAGTGTGTGTATGATATAAAATATGATGATGCAATGGAGAGTAATACAAGTCAAATATTTTAGCGGAGGAGAAAAATCTTAAAATGCTGGCCTCGTGACCTTTTAAAAGACTTAATTTATCCTCGCGCAAGAATCTGTACGCGCAAATTCAATGTTATTTCATCGAAGAGATTCTTTATCTTTCAATGGCAGATAAAACTAAAAAAAAACCTGAGTAGGAGTGACTGAATAATAAAAAGTCAAGTCAATATTATTATCCGAGGTTATCGCGCGGTAACAATAACAAGTCCCACAAAAACACATTGCAATTACCACGAATTCATTTGACATCATCATATACATATATATTTTTGTATGTGTACTAGCCGTCCCTATGGTTTCACCTGATGAAAAGGTATTAATAAGATGCCATTAGTAGTTTCTGAGATTAAAAATTGTAAACAATATCTAGATGAATAAAAATCTGTTGTTTAGTTTGTAACCTATACGTTCATAAACCACGGAATGAATTTCAATTTCACTTTGGTAAGCCATTCTGAAAACGTCAGTCAACGAAACGTCAATGAAATTGAAAATTAAAATATATATTTTTTCACATTAAGTATTGTGATTGCTTTGACTTTGCAACGAATGCCAGGGTCAGCTACTCGTAGTGTATAGATAATTCATATTTGATACCGACTGGCTTTTAGGGTTAACAATGATAGTAATGGAAATACGATGTAATTTGTGTTTTTTTTTTTAAATGTACAACTCACACTTATACATAGCTCCAGGAACGGCATCCAAGAGTCTGCTGTTTAAACCACTGCAACTGTTCTTATTCTTTTATAAACCTAAAAGCTATTTTAGTAAATATGTAAGTCTTACGTGTCATATCTGGGATAGGATGGCGGATATGGTGAGCTTGAACCGAAGTAATTTCTGGCGCCCAACGGGAGAGATTGCATGTGGGCGTGCTGCGCGACGTGAGTCACATGGTAGCCGTCGCCGAACAAGGTCTTCGTGTACGGCGTCGCCCGGAAAGGTCGCTTCATCCTGCGACGCCGCTTGTAGTTCCCTCCCTCGAACATTCCCCTGCATTGCGGATCTAAAACAACACTCAACTGACACAAACGTAATCGTTAATCTAAACTAACACGCACTGCATCGCCAGCATTTCGCATTGTCTATGATCGCCAGCTACCTTAACCTTCGCAATGCTACACAGCACACGCACAAAACATTGTTTAACATATAAATAAAAGCACATCAGCAAGACATGAAACTTACCAAGAGTCCAATAATTTCCCTTCCTTTCCCCACCGCCCTCTCGTGGCACCTTAATGAAGCACTCGTTAAGACTCAAATTGTGCCTTATAGAATTTTGCCAACCCTTTTTATTCTTTTCAAAAAATGGGAATTCTTTAGTTATGTAAGCATATATCTCACTAAGCGTCGCTCGCTTAGATTGGCTGTTTTCTATAGCCATTGTTATTAAGGCCACGTAAGAAAAGGGTGGCTTGGTCAATGCTTGCGACGTTGGCGTAGTCGACTGTGGCTTTATTTCCGAAGAGCTTCCTCCGGGGCTTGATGGCGTCGTGGACTTTGATTTTATTTTCGTGTCGTTGCTGGAACGACCACAAAAATAACAATAAATAATAAACAGATCACACAAATGTAGAGAATTGTCTCACTCTAAAAGAGTTAAAATAAAAATTCGCAAAGAAAACATATAAGAGAGTTTAATTGATGTCAAACATAACAGATAAAAACAACCTGTCGCATTAGCCGCCATTAAAGTGTTAACAACGATTAACTTAAACAACCTAATTTGTAATTATAGTAAATTGTACTTAATGTTTATGAAATAAGTTAGATAATAATAACAACTGTGTAATACGTGATACAACTTGGAGCACTGCTTACCTGCTGGAGTTAGTGGTATCATCTCGGGAAAGTCCTGGCATTGTGAGTGTTTGATACACCCGCGACAGATCCTCGTCCGATTTCACACTCTGGGAGTTGCTCGCATTAACGCCATTGTTTTCTTGGATACAGGTCCGGTTGTCGTATGGCGAAGAACCTGTTAAATATCGTAACATATTGAATCATTTCATTTTATACTAACTTGCCCGTGACTTCATCCACAAGGAAAAGAACTGACTATTTTGCTGCGAAGTTATTTTGTTAAGTATAAAAACCAAAAGGTAATCTTTTCCATGGGAATTTTCCATTTTTTCAGAACGAATAGTTTATACGATTAGCCTATACGATATCCTATGCAGGTTTCAGCTAGATTGTTACAGCCGTTTTGAAATTACCTTCAATTACGAATTTGAATTTGACACGTTCCTTTTGCCTCTTTATTATGGTTCCGTTCCTTTTTCGAACGAAGGAAGATGTTACTTTTTCTATGTATTAAATGTGTACTGTAAATCTGTATTACATATTATTGTGTTATTGTATTCAACTGTTGAGATTTAGCCAATCTTACACGTACGTGACTCCCGACATGGATTTCGTGGAATTCTTCGCTTAGCTTTGTAGGTAACTAAACAAGCACACACCAGATCGTAACCTACTTGAAGCGGTTAACAAAGACGTTAACAAATCAAATATATACACATTATTATGAACTAATCAACAAAAATCACTGTTAACAAAACCACAAATATCAAATACAACTTGCGTAGAGAAATAATTGTTTTCTCTGCTTTTAACGGACTTTCCAAAACAAGGACATTATTAATTCTGTAGGTTTTTTTTTTTCAATATCAATGCGAGGAATTGGTAACATTGTTATAAAAAGTAGAGGGTTTTACGGTAATATCTATATAGGTTTTACAGTTTATTTATACTACTGTTCTTTTTTCTTATCAACAAACATGTTTCTGTACAAGTGGCAGTAAAAATGATAAGTAATAATTGACAATAAATTGTAATATACGGAAAAATAATTATATTATAAAATATTTCTTTCTGAACACCGATAAAAAAGGTAGAAAATATTTCATGCAATTAATATGTTTTGTACGTAACATTTTAAAACAGAGTTGCCTTTTATATTAAAAACATAATTTTTAACTTTTCTGAGTAGAATTCCGTATTGTTAATTAATTTCGACTGGCACTACGTTCGTGTTGCACATGCAGTTTTATTTTTATTATAATAAACAATGTCCGTGTTTGTCCAGTTACAAGTGCGGTAGAGAAAAATGATATCATACAATCACGCCATATGTTCACTGTCATTTTATGGTCACAAATCGTATTATATCTATACTGTTAGCGACTCCCACCTTATGGTACAAGTTTCGTTCAGTCTATATAGGCTGCCTAAGTGATAATTAAACGACTCTGAGCGACAGCGTAATTGGTTTTCATTTTACCAACACTGACTTTCACTTAATTCAAAAGTACGTAATAATATGAATTTGATAAAACATTTCAAGTAAAATAGAATCATATTTGTAATAAATAACATACGCTAGTCCTGAGTGACAGTTTTAAGTGAACAATCGAATTGTTCAATTAAAAATGTACGTATATATCCATGCGACCTAATCGATGCGATCCATGCGAATATAACATGAACTGGTAAATGGCCCGCAATTCACAAATTTATCATTATTTGTTTCTATATTATTGTTTGTATCATGTGACCATAATTTACAAATAAAAATAAGACATTTTCCCCTACTCCGTCCTCACTTCCCTTCACAGTGCTAGGGTCAACTTTGTGTAACGCTAGATTCTCACTGATCATTACTACTTGACATAGGCGTATTGGGTTTCAGAGCCCCATTATTACACAATCTTATTTATGCATTCAATCTTGACATTTATTGCAGTAAAAGTACCAAATTCATTAATTATACGTTATATTTTAATTATAAACAAAAATAAATAAATGGATGGACTGAAATGACGAACGTATCTGGACGACGAAAACTTGGTATGCTGACTACGTCGAGCAAGATACGAAAAGGGCGATGAAATTTTTAAAGAAAAAAATTAATGTAGAACTTAAAAATTGTTAAGTAACACTTTGTCACTTATAAAGGCTCATGTGACAGAATAATGAAAGATTCTACAATTGCCAACAAATATCCTGACAATTTACTTGCATGGAAGAATGCGTCAGACAGCGGCCGCGCGCCGAGGTAGTTGCATATCGGATTCGAGCAGGCCGCGAACACGGCACGGTATTGTGTCGCTTATAGAACAATGCGTCGTATTTATAAAACATTAAAAGCCGGCGTATCGTTCGTGAAATTAATAACAAATAACAATTGTGAAACGTTAGTTCGGGACCAGTGTGAATTACCTATGCCGTTGAATAACTTACTACTCAACGTCGAGATGGTTTTCACGTTGGATTCTGTTATTTTTTCTTATTTTTGATTACGTTCTTTAATCGAACATTTAGTAACAATTGTTTGAACATTGTTACAATGTGATTATGAAATCATAGCATAACTCATACATTTTTTAACTTTCTAACACCTAATTCTAATACTAACATTATTAGAATTAAATATTGATGTTATTAAAAAAGGATGCCACTTCAAAACTACGAGTATAATCCCGAGTCGTTTAAAAAAGAAAATTATAACACTTTCGAACAAAACGCTAGCTTAAGTTGACATTACATTATTTTGAACATATATCTGATATTAAAATAAAATAAAAATAAAATCTTGTATGTAAGAGAAGTGATACAAAAAAATGAAAATCTTTCGAAAAATTATACTTGGATAAACATTATAATAAAAGTGGTTATGTTTCTTGTTGTGAAATTCTAATATAATTGATAGCAACCAATTTATGAGTAGGAAACTCTTCCATCCCTCACCGCCTGAAGCTAGTAATATAATCTTTTCCTTCAATTAGCGAATCTGACTTCAACAGAGGTTAAACACCTGGAGGCCTTATTATCAAACACCTGGTCAGAGCGCTGCGAAGTACTTTGACAAACAAATTCGATGTAAATTGAATAGTCCATTTGTATATTCATTAATTATATTTGGAATTGTATTTTTAATCTTGTTTTTCTAAAAATATATTGTTTTTATTTTCCTAAATATATTTTTCTTTTTAGTATTTATAAAAAGTAACAACAGGAAATTGTTAAAAATATCAACATTTTCTTTTTCTTCGGAGTAAATTGTTATTTTTTGACCGACTTCCCAAAAGAAGGAGGTACTCAATTCGTGTGCGTGTGTGTGTTTTTTTATGTATGTGTTACGCGATATCTCTGTCACTGGTGGACCGATTTTGAAAATTCTTCTTTTATACCGAAAGGTGGTGCTTACAGATGGGTCCCATTTTTTTTGTTTAATTTTTGGAATCAAAGACTACGGCGTAATTAAATAGTTTAGCTCAAAATCGCGTGACGAAAATTGGGGTCTTTTTTACTTTCTTCCCACGCGTAGCCTAAACTATTTGACTAACATAAAAATAAAGTTAGGAAGAATTGTAGCTCTTTAAATTTGCTAAATTAAAATCCGCACTAGAATATGTTTATCTCTTAAGGTTGTCGCACAATAACCATTTGTTTCGCGAAAACCATCAATTAAAATGCAATTCACTTACTTTACGACGCTTTTATACTTATTTGGTATGATTCCTTATCCAAATAAATATGTTTTCAGGTTAGAGTATTAAATGTAGATTATAATTGCATTTTGCAGTATGTAATTCTGACTGATATTCTAGGAGATATCAAAATATTAAATCTCACGAACAACAGAGGCGCGCGGCCGCACATAATTACGAGTAAATGGTCGCAACAATGTATCAGTTCTTTACTTAATTTCTTAGCTAACCGATTTAGATAATTCATTCTTTGTTTGAAAACTTGTGATTATCATATTGGTATGTTTAGAATCCATAAAAATCGTGAAATAAATAAAAATATCAATAAAAAAATTAAAACCGACTTTCAAACAAAATACACTAAAAAGCATCGAAATAATTCCTTGAATTACTTAAACCTCCCTTATTGTAGCAATTATGTCTATATTGTACAATTATTATTTTGAAGTCGGTGTCAATCAAGGTATATTCATTACTTAAACCTTACTATACCTTTAATTGTCAATTGTTATGGTAAAAATGTAGAAAGCCTTACGTAGAAATATCACTGCATACCTAGACTGACACAGACATCAATGTAATAAGAATTGTACAATATAGACATAACAGCTACAATAATGGAAGTTTATGTAAATCAAGAAAAAAATACACTAAAACGTTACTTTTTAGTGTATTTTTTTCTGGGAATATTTTGTTTTTAGTGTATTTTGTTTAGAAATAGGTATTTAATTAAAATGGTTTTTATTGATCTCTAATTTACAATTTTGATTTTCAGACTTGTTTTCATATGGCGACAATAAACAAAATGTAATTCTTTTTAGGCTCCTGAGAAATTTTAACATTACTAATAAATAACAAATAAATGTATGACAATAGGCTGTCGAATGTGGATATTTTCTAAATTATCGGTTTTTGCATTATTAAAGAATTTATGCATAAAAATGAAATTTTCTCTTTTATTTAGCTAAACAATGCACTATTTTACTTCGATCATATTAATTAGAAAGCTTTCATAATATCAAATAAAAATTTACTTTTTAATAAAATCTTTGATTCTCGTGAATTTTTACTTCTACTTCCAGCTTTACTGGGATTAACAGACTTCAGACATTTACACGTTGAATTCAGCTTTTTTTCATATCGATTCTGATGTGTTCCCATTTTATGGAGAAAGGATGAAGTCGATTTTTTTTAAAAAAAAAAAGTTAAAAATCTTTATAAAACAATATCCATAAAACGAAAGAGCTTGTTATAGGTACTGTCAGCTATAAGAGATACCCTATTTACTGTTCATTTTTTTATATCGAATGTTCAAAAACTCGCCATCAAGAGTTCTATAACGATGTGTTTAAACAGGTCATCTCATCACTCGTGTGTATTTACATAAACTTTAAAAACTAAACAACGAGAAGCTAATAGATCATAGATTTACATTTTATAAACACGTACCTATTGTTTAGTGAATATTTTAGTTATAAAACTCAGGTTAACAATATTTTTACAGACTCCAATATTATTGATATTTAAATCATTAGATATTCTTTAATGGAAATGTTTGCTGTAAGTCTTGCGCCTTTAATATGGCCACCTATAAATAGTCAACGTTTTATATTAATTATAGGTACTTTAGAAGTTTTTAACGCTAAATATGACTGTCTTTCCTTAAAAAAATCTCGTAGCGGTAGAGTAAAATTTGGCACAAGTTCTTTCGTCTATAATTTTTTTTTTCAATGCATAATCATACTAATATAATGCGAAAGTTTAGATGGATGGATGGATGTTTGTTAGAGTTTGTAGCCTAAACGGCTGAACGGATCTGGATGAAATTTGGCATAGATGTAGAACATAGTCTGGAAGAACACATAGGCTACTTACTTTTTTTTATTCCACGCGGACGGAGTCGCGGGCAAAAGCTAGTAATACATATTGTATCTAATCGCACAAACCTAATAAATATTAAGAAGGTGTAACAATAATTACTTTTTTTCAATATAACCATCTAATTTTATTAGTACCTGCCTAATATTTTCAAAGTTGCCCTTCCTTTATTGTACTTAAAATATTTTACTCGCGCAAATTTCGTTAGCGCAGAACATTCCCGTGTGCGTCTACCTTTTACCAGCTACCTTCCAGTCAAAGTCCCGACCAAATCGGTCCACTCGTTCCAGAGATAGCGGTCCGGTCGCCATTTTGACAGCGTGGAATTAAAAAAAGTGTAGTCTATAATATGCCAGTCCATGTTCAAAGTCCCGTTAAAATCTGCCCAGTCGTTTCAAAGATTACCCGGAACAAACGCGGCTTGCCGATAGACAGACAGACAAAAAAAAATTTAAATGCGATTTTCGTTATCATCAACGCAACTACATCATCTTCCAGAATTTTTTTGATATTACAAAGAGATACTCCAATTTTATTATATGTATAGAAGATAGAATAGATAGATAGATTATACGTATGTTTCGTCAGTGGAAATCTACTGTTAAAATGATATTAGACGCTTACTATACGAATTAATGTTTCGTAGTATTTTAATCTTTACCATTCCTATATTTAGAAACAAATCTTTTAAAATAATTTTTTATATCTTTCTTAACTCACTTTTTCCTACTTTTACGTTTTTTACCGTACCATTTATCTTGATGACCACATTTCAAAGGTATTTTGTTATATTTGTACTTACGATATAAATTAAAACATGGTGTTATTTATAATGTTATTAATAACAACCCATGGAGGTATACTATCATAACTCATTCATTGATTAATCCAGTCTAACATCTATCTTATGTTTATTTGAAACAGACTATATGCATTTTATTTTCTTCTTACTACAAATAGATGGACAATGCCGCTTTATAAATAATTGAGTCATAGTTCTTTGATTGACTGGAGTCCAGAGTATTATGTCACTACGGGCGCATATTCCATGAAATCTGAGTCTTTAGTTGATTCATTTAATCTACGCAAAGAGATTCAAATAACATTAGTTATTGAGCGGACGTTACAACCGCTTTCACAGTAGACAACCGAAACTGTACCGTTGGTATATTATCTTGAGTATACGGTTTTTGTAACGCCCCGTCTATTGTTTTTTTTTATCAATTAAGGTGGCAAACGAGCAAGCGGCCACCTAAATCCGCCGAAATGGCGATGCGACCGCTGCCCATAGACATCCGCAATTGCAGATGCATTGCCTACGCTTAATCGACGGAGCAGGAGACGCATATAAAGAGGATATTTCACCCTCAAACTCCACCGTCGATCCCCTTTCCTATCCAATCCTTTCCTTATAAAAAAAGGTGGAACGGGAAAGGGACTAAAATTTGGCCTCCGGCACCGCACTCATCAGGTTGCTGTTGCGCTCAATTGCTTCCACTTCACGCCTGTCTTCTGTGTGGTCGTGGTATTGCACCGGGCGGGCCGACCCATTCGTACGAAGATGTTAAAGCGGGCTCTACCACTGTAAGATTTTAAATGTTAAATGTCTTTGGCTCTAGGTTAAGAATGATCCCCTTTGGTTAATGTACCTATTATTATTCCAACAAATACGATGTTCCAGATTGTAAATATTCGAAAGGTATTAAAACATTGTAATTTATTTGTAATATTAATTTAGTATAAGTATCTCATAAGTCATCTTTATCGTGACCAAAAATACAGAATTTAATAATTACTGATACGTTTTTAACCTCAACTTTTATCACATTGCTAGCGATAATTTAGGTAAACAAAAATTGAAATATCATTTCTACATTAAAATAACAAGGTGTTTATATTTATTTATGTACATACGTGTAGGTAATGAAACCAAATCCGGGAAATCATATTAAATACACTCAAAGGAAAATACTGCATAAATACCGGATCATTTTCTTCAATATCGCACAAAGTTGTGTAACGTGGCAATTGTAAGTTTAAAAAAAAAAAGAAAAGAACGGGATTTTATTTCAATAAACTTGATACAATTTTCTTAAGTAGGTCTGTTGATATAAATGTCGGCCGGATATAAGACGCGTGGGCGTCGTCATCCTGTGGGATGTCATCTGGGGGAGGCAGTTGCTGGAGTCGTTGTAAAATAGATATATAAACTACTTTGAAAAACATCGCCTAGATCCGTGCCCCACCTTCATGATAGGCTAGTGATGCAATGATGCAAGTGGATAATAAATCTCTGTAAAATAATCTCTTTACAAAGAACATTAAGCCAATATTAATTTCTGAGCTATAATCGCTAGAGATTTAATATTTTCTAACCTTAACATATATTGCTAGGTAAATAACTCAAAATAGTAATATATACTGTATTCATTACAGTAATATTAACGGTTGATTATTTTTTTAAAGGACCAGAAGTAAGGAGAACAAAGCATTAATAAAAAGTGATAACGACCTAACTACTCATGCATGTTACGCCAAATAGACGAACCTGAGCCTTCGACGTTATTTAACGCGTCCACTGATAATGTCGATACCCACTCGTACAAAAGGTAATTGTTCTCTCAAACAATAAAGTTTAAGAACGTAAGGTTCTAAGTAAGGTAGAGGGGGGGTATTGTAAGATTGGTCCGCTGACGCCGATAGGCTTTGGTTAGATAACGTCGTGTACACGGCTGTTTTTTTTTCTTAGATAACATTAGCAACACTTCCGCAATTTTATACTGATTCATTATTTCATAATTGTTTAGGACCGTTCGTTCGTTCGTCGTAGGAAGTTACGCCTTTCCGCGTTCTGTACTCAGCTCGGCTTTTGATTCTTTTTGTTAGTTACGCATAAATAATGGTTAATTTTATGTTATAAATAGTAAGAATCGAATCGATCACTTTCCATTTACAATTTCAAATAGTTAAATAGCTGCCTTTTTATTTATTAGGATGTTAGATTTTTCATTTATTTATAAACTAGCTGTCAATCGAGAAGATATGTTCTTGTTTACATCCAACCCTTTGTTGATAAAAACAATGACAATTCTTATCTATTTTAATGCTTTATTGCCGTAATGTAGGTCGTATGATGAAGGTCAAGCCAGTCCCGAGATAGGGTAACCAAAAGAATGCTAATATGCAGGATATTAACGATATTCGATACAATGCATCTTGAGTGTACATCATCGGGTTTCGATTGTCGTAACACATGTAATACATGTCGTCATATGTATTACATGTGTAACTACTTAATTCTTTGACAAAAAAGACAGCAATATGATACAATACAAGTATCGTTGCAGTGAAAATTCCCACTAGTATTCTAGAACAACAAGTTCGCGATAGAACGATAAAGAAATAGAAAAAAACACTAGATCTTTGTACACACATAAATTAACTGTCGCACACACTGAGGGTTTAGCAAATGAAACCTACACTAAGGGATGGTGTACGTGATTCTGAGTGCGGCAGTATTCTTTTCCACGTACAAGTATTTACGCGTACTTTTTTACTGTAATCATATTGAGTTATAAACGGTTTGCAACAAGAGCACAGAGGTTAAGGGGACGTGACCGCTAACTGACGTCAGGGGTTCGAGACCGATTACTTCGCCCGCTAGATAGCGCCGATGTCGTTGTGTTAGATAACAGTAAATCTCAGCTCATATAATATTTTTATTATCTTTATAAAAAATATAATTAAGTTGTGAAAAACTGACCGAATATGATCGTGCTTTTTTCATTCGCAAAATCCACAGAGCGCCGATATATTAAAGTACTCACATTTATTGCATTATATTGTGCTATTACTGCATTACACTGTTTGTGTCGGCAAGCCCAGAATGTCATAATTAATAAATACGTTTGTTTAAACACTCTTTCCTTCTAAACATTAGAGCCGTAGCGCTCAGACCTTCATATAAAGAAATACGTCAAAATCAATTGAAATTATACTTTGTTATGCATCAATTATGCAATTTAACTACTTATCAATCTTTGTATAAAGAAACATTAAAAGGCTACCTGACAATATTCTTAAAAATGTTACAAAATCAATCGATCGGTTTAGGTACATTTAGGAGAAAACAAACACATTGTGTGAAGGAACACACAACGGTGAACGAAAACATCGTGATGCAATGTCTTAATGTTTACGAAAATATGGAGAATTTATAGATTGCAATTATTCTAGAACAACGTGCCATGGTCACAACTTTTATTTATTTCTCATTATCTATATCTTATTAATCTACTTATTACTAACTTATTACCTAACTAATATTATAAATGCGAAAGTTTAGATGAATGGATGGATGGATGGATGTTTGTTGGAGTTTGTAGCCTAAACGGCTGAACGGATCTCGATGAAATTTGCCATAGTTGTAGAGGATACTCTGGAAGAACACATAGGCTACTTACTTTTGTTTTTTTAAATTCCACTCGGACGGAGTCGCGGGCGAAAGCTAATATATTATATTATATAACATTATAAATGCGAAAGTTTAGATGGATGGATGTTTGTTAGAGTTTGTACTCGAAACTGCTGAACAGATCTAAATGTAATTTGGCATAGATGTAGAGGTTATTCTGGAAGAACACATAGGCTGCATACTTTTGTTTTTTAATATTCCACACGAATGTGGTCAAGTCGAAACCGGGCCTAAAGTTTTCTGTTAGCACTAAGGAAGGGTTTTTCAAAATTTGTCCTTTAAACGTCTAAAAGGGAGGAGCGTTAAAGTTTGTGCAGAGCAACGTTTTTCTTTTAACAGACTTACTTAAAAATTTACATAAACGCTTTTCATAACAAACAATACCGAATAATATCTATGCTAACATAGTTTAACGACTAAAGACTATCATTTTCTCCGGATGTCATAGAGCAGTAGCTTTCGAGATACATTTTATGACATTACTGGCCGTTCCCTTGCGGCTTCATCCGCGTGGAATTATAAAAACTTTATTTTATTGTTTACATTTCTCAAATTATCAATTGCAAATGTCAAAATGACATGACATGGTGACAAACCATGGCAATCTTGCTTCTTTGATGTTGGCAGCAACTTATGTGGGAAAGACCACATTAGGGTTTTATCCAAAATATTTACCCCCTAAGTTTAATGGCGTGAAAATATATAGCCTAAAGGGTGACGTAAGTGTGGGGCTTTTTATTAAAAAAATAATTATTCAAAAATATGCTGTAATCTGCTGACATCTTAGGCAACAAAGAAGTGTGTGTTTACGCTTTATTATATTAGTATAGATTTGGTTTTGATTGATTTTTTATATTTTGAAATAGATGAAAAAACAACTTTGTAGGTACTAAATGCTAAAAACCACAAGCGATATTTTTTTATGTGCTGAAACACAAGTCGGACATGTAATATGTGATGATAAGATGGATAATAAATAAATTATCACCGTTCACAGATCGAATCAATTTCATTCGATGTCCAATCGATTTAGGTGTAAACTGCAGTAAAAGCCTCGGCGTAGCACTATCACATTATGACCGAGAAGTGTTCGCTCCTATTTGTACTGGATTCGACACGGCCAGCTTTACGATCACAATTGTACCATAAGGGTCAAATGTACCTTACACTTTTCTTTTTATCCAACATTCCTTTAATAAATGCATGTAGGATTCTTATTAACATTGATACTTATCCCCAATTGGATTTACATTGAATATTCATTAATCTGCTATATGTCTTGAGTGTAGATAAATTAAAATCAAAGCTTGTGTGTCCCCTATGGGTTCCGAAATCACTTTAGTTTTAGAAGAAACATCGGTAGAACGTTTGTGTGCTTAATCTAAAAAATTTAAATATTTTTAAATTAAAAATAATAGCTGTTTTTAATAAAACTTGCTTATAATGCGCCATAATTTAATGTTTTTCTATTTTTCACTTTTGTCATATCTAAGTTTGGCTTCTTTTTGTTTCTAGCAGAAGTATCTAGTACTGTTGTGAGTCTCCTTAGTGTCTTTCACTTGCCTTTTACTTGATTAACCAAATAAATGACATCATCCAACAACTACCAAGAGTTATAAAATTGTATCTATGATGTAAATCAGATCCTATTTCCAACTTCAAGGATTCCTATACGTGAGCTGAAATAGCAGCGATTTTAAGAACGGCACCGTGCAACCGGACGGCATTAATGACTTGGCAATTTACTCGCCGAATCGAACCCCACTATACGTTATTTCAGTGCGGGCGATTAAATCTATCAATGAATTTCCGGCACCCAACGCCTGACACTTTTAATATCGACAATCAACCCGCTGCGTTCTCAATGAACAATGCTGGTATGGTCGTAAATAAATCCAACTTCGTGCTAACAGTGGGCCGTTTTAAGTTCGACTAACCCGTTGCTGTAGCCAGAGACGAGTTGACGCTACGATGCAATGCGATGCGAAAATTTCAAGGAGTTCTTGTACATATATTTGAAGCTCTATGACTGTTCTCTCAGAAAATGTATCACAACAATATGGCGATCCTCCACATACTCTTTAAATAAACAGAGATGACAATAGTATTTCCCTACCTGTCGACCAATACGGTAATACGATACGTCGCCCAACCCTAGTAAGTCGTAATCGTAGCACCGACAGCAAATTCGGTAAGGGTCAACATTGTATACAAAACATTATTTCTCGGAGCAATTCATAGACAAATATTTTAAATATATTATCAAAGCTTTCGTTAGGCATATTGAAGATCAAAGCAGAGCTGCACTACTACGAACTTGAAAATAATTAAACATCCGCAGTCACCATACCTACCATAACAAAACAATAGCGATAGCATACTTTGTATCTTCTTAGGCACGTCAATAGACTTTGGTATGTGTGCGATCTTATGACAAAGAAAAAAAAAATAGTTGTATTACTTTTTCAGAGAATATTAAACACAAACGAATAATTTGACTTTTAAATTTAGCACAAAATAAGTCATTATTTTTCATCTATACTAATATAATAAAGCGTAAGCACATATTTCTTTGTTGCCTAAGATGTCAGCAATTACAGCATATTTTTGAATAATTCTTTTCTTAATAAAAAGCCCTACACTTACGTCACGCTTTAGGCTATATATTTTCACGCTATTAAACTTAGGGGGTAAATAAATTGGATAAAAATCCTAATGTGGGAAAGAGACCATAAGTTGCTGCCAACATCAAGGAAGCAAGATTGTCAATGTCAAAGACCTTAGTTGTCATTTGTGCATTTGAATTTTGACATTTGACTAATGTAAACAATAAAATAAAGTTTTTATAATTTCACCGTGATGTAGCCGCACAGGGACAGCTAGTGCTGAATAAATTTATCAACCTGTATCCAGTCAAATCTGTTGAAAATTAGTGCATCTCTAACTCTTAAATTTTGAAAATCATACCTCCACTACACAAAAAAAAGTTATCTAGAAGGAACCTCACTACAAATACCAAAAATATTTTTGTATGACTTTTACTCACGTGAATTTATGGTACACAAGCCGCGAGCCTTACAAACTTGAGGTTAAGTAAAAAAAATACGTTCAATCAAAATTCAAAATCTGACCAGTGATTTAATAACGACTAGGGACAAATAAAAAACGTTTTGTACATGAAAAGTATCAAGACTATCGTCGTATACTTAACCCACATACATAAGTCAAGAGATCATGTATTACCAATATAGTGTTGAAGTTGATATCGCTGGGAAGACTTTGATATCCACCGCGGTATTTACTGTTATGGCTCAAGGCATAATTGGTTACTAACACCCGACTTAATACGGCACGTTTCTTCCTACCAACACCCTGTATTAAATTTCAACGGAGTCTTAATTTATAAATAGTCAATTATTTCAAGATGTTATTACGGTTTCATGATTATGAAATCGGATCTGAAAGTAACAATTATTATAGCTAATGCAAACGGCATTTTTACCTAATTTTATGTGAATTGGTGAAAAGGGACAAAAAATCAAAGAATCCCGAGAAAGCACACACCATTTGATTTTACTAATAAGTGTAGGCGTTAGAGTCGCCCTATAAATAATATAAATCCATTAATAAGTTTTTGGAAATATTAATAACTAGCTTTCGCCCGCGACTCCGTCCGCGTGGAATTAAAAAAACAAAATTGAGTAGCCTATGTATATGTTCTTCCAGACTATCCTCTACATCTATACCAAATTTCATCGAAATCCGTTCAGTCGTTTAGGCTACAAACTCTAACATCCATCTAAACTTTCGCATTTATTATATTAGTATGATTGTAAAATCACAGTACAGTACAATCAAAGTGAGCTTAAAATTTAGAAGCGCCATAAACGCACAGCTTGAAACAGCCGGCGAACGACACTCTACGTATTAGCGGCGTCTGCTACCTATGGTCCTTTATGGCGAACGTCTACTGCTGAACTCCTGAAGACCTAACAAATGTAGATAACACCAAAATTTGTAGATTTAACTAACCTGTCAGTTGCAGGCCTCCTGTGCACAGACTTGCAGACGGTGCCAATGAGTATGATGGTTCATCTTTGGGCTTCAGCAATTCGTGCGTAGATACCGCATGGATTGACAGCTCCTAGACAAAAAATTCAAATAAAATTATAAGCTTAGCTACAACTATATTATACTAAGGATAAGCGAATAACGTGTTGTTGGGTTATCATTTATCATACAGCTAGACTTTGTAGAAAAGTATGGAATAGGTGCCTTAGGCCTCAATTATCGTACAGAATACAGAAGTACAAATGCACTTACAAGTTGCTGGTATTCTACGAGAACCATATACTTGCCTATTCTAATGGAATCAAATAAGTATCTAATTTATTCTATAATGTCATATCTATACTAATATAATAAAGCGTAAACACACACTTCTTTGTTGCCTAAGATGTCAGCAATTACAGCATACTTTGGAATAAATCTTTCGTTAATAAAAAGCCCTACACTTACGTCACGCTTTAGGCTATATATTTTCACGCCATTAAACTTAGGGGGTAAATATTTTGGATAAAAATCCTAATGTGGGAAAGAGACCATAATTTGCTGCCAACATCAAGGAAGCAAGATTGCCATGGTTTGTCATCATGTCATGTTATTTGACATTTGCAATTGATAATTTGACAAATGTACACAATAAAATAAAGTTTTCATAATTTCACGCGGATGAAGCCGCACGCGAACAGTTAGTGTTTTTATAAGATAAGTGGCAGGTAATTATTTCGATTCGAAAAATATAATAAAATTAGTTTTCGCCGGCGACTCCGTCCGCGTGGAATTAAAACAAAACAAAAGTAAGTAGCCTATGTCTGCTTCCAGACTATCCCCTACTTCTGTGCCAAATTTCATTAAAATCAGTTCACCCATTTAGGCTACAAACTCTAACAAACATCCATCCATCTAAACTTTCGCATTTATAATATTAGTAAAAGTAAATATAAATCACAAATATTTATTATAGTCCGTTAAGGCTTTTCTTTTCTTTTATTTTATATTTACATTTCGCTTAAAACTTCACCATATTACTCAACGAAAGTAACTGAAAGGCGCAGTATTATCATTACGTATACTTATATAGTTGGTAACGAGAATAACTCAGCTCAAAAAGATCAATTAACAAGTTTCTTATCGTCCTTATATATTACAATTTAATGTTTGTTATAATAGTAAAATTTCTAGAATAATATACGTATCTAAATGTAGTAAAGTGTGTGAATTAATTAATTTTATCATTTAAAATTGGGTCTTATTCAATAATTAATTTAAAAGTGCCCGATTTCAATAGTAGGTAATAAATAATTACGTATTAAAAGTTATCGAGAATACTACCTTTAACTCAGTGATAATGTAGATTCGCCAATTTTTATTGAATAATAACCAATTTTATTTGCTAAAATCAATTCCTAATTTGTTGTTAAAGATATGTCACCCGAGCAGATAAACAGACCCGCTACAAAGTTCGTTTCCGAGAAGCGACTATTAAGGACCGCCGTACCGTAACTTATGTAGTTGAGTCTGGGTGCTATCGGCGGCAGCACTCGGACTGCTTGAAGCTGTACGTGTATGGCAACCCTTTGTTTAAAATTTGCAGAGTTGCAGTGTTTGCGTCAAGTAAGGCCTTGCACGTGATAAGCCAATACGTCAGCATTACATGAATTCTGTCGCGTGCCTTTCAATTTAAAATTCTTGTGAAATCGCTCGACATTTATCACAAAAAACGGTTTGTAACATTTGCTTATATAATTAACTTAAGTACCTAAGTAACTACTTATTATCAACCCGTGCGTAATAACATAATGCTGATATGACATAATTCGCCTTGCATGTTTAACACGCTTCGTGAAATTTCAACTTTATCCAATTAAATATCATCATCATCATCATCATCATCATCACCAGCTCACTATACGTCCCCACCGAGGGGCTCGGAGCCTACCCTAAGGTTAGGGTGACTAGGCCATAGTCAACCACGCTGGCCAAGTGCGGGTTGGTTGACTTCACATATATCTTTGAATTTCTTCGCCGATATGTGCAGGTTGCAGCATCACGATGTTTTCCTTCACCGTAAGAACGTCGGGTAAATTATGTACATATGAAAATTCGAAAAATCGAAAAATCACATTGGTACATGGCGGCGGGATTCGAACCCAAGACCTGTAGATTACAAGTCAAGTGCTTAAACCACTGAGCCACCGACGCTCTAATAAATTAAATTAAATATACATATATGTAATACTAGCTTTCGCCCGCGACTCCGACCGCGTGGAATTTAAAAAAAAAGTGAGTGGCCTATGTGTTTTTCCAGACTATCATCTACATCTATACCAAATTTCATCGAGATCCGTTCCGCAGTTTAGGCTACAAACTCTAACAAACATCCATCCATCCATCTAAACTTTCGCATTTATAATATTAGTGTGATATGAATATTCTGTCTTATAATATTTAAAGAGTCAAATTAAAGTGGTTTTCATTTTCTATATTTAAAACGAATAAATTTCTGGAATTTAGATTTTTCCCTTTAATTATACGTTGACTTCTATCTACGTTCAAGTTTGTGGGACTGCTAGAAGTACCTTAGAATTATGATTACATGTGCGTTTCTGTAAAATGTGGAGAATTCAATTAAAGATATTTCGTCAACTACAAACTGTAATTATAAATTATTTTCAGTTTGAAATGTCTAGCTTTATTTACGACGAAGTAACATTGGGTTTCAATATATTTTCAATGAAAATATAATTTCTTTTAAATTGTAAAATTTCAATTTTTTTTCTCCTAAATGTATAGACAGAGCGCTGACTAAATTCTAAATTTCGAGTTTGTAGCACCATTGGAAGTGCATTAAAATTACAATTAAACACGCAATTGTGTAAAAAAAGTGAAGAGTTAATTTTAACTACTAGGTATAATAAAAAATATAATGAAATCCGGAATATCTATTGATGTTCAAAATGTCAACTTTCTTTCTTTATCTATACCGTAGTGACGTGGGTGTCAAAAGTGCACTGAAGCGCTTCGGAAAGAGAGTGTTTGTCGGTGCTCGCCTCGACGGGTGCAGTGCCACGCACGCAGATTCTTTCGCGTTGCAAAAACCAACGCAATAATTGTAATTTACTTTCAAATAGTCACAACAAGCCTTTTTTGTTTCCTTAAATCTTTATACATTTGACGAGTAGCGATTGTAATGTTCTCGAACAATGATTAATAAAAAAATATTTTTTATTAGCTTTAACGGTTTTACATAAAGATATTTCTCATACATCTTCCTACAAATAGATGAAACGCTTCTAAGATATTACAACGTTCTCAAAGAAATTAGCACCCATCGAACTAACACGTGCGTACGATATTTTTCTAATGATAATATTAAATCGAATCTCAAAGAGATGGCCAATAAATATTCAACAATGTCTATTTTTAAATACGTAGGACGCTTTCTCCGATCTTGAATGAACGGCAAGGCGACCCTCCTCGTAATGTGTTCGTAGCGGCACAGAGCATAAGAGATAAGCGGGAGGCGACGAAAAATATCCACTCACAGTGAAATTCCACTGCTGTGACGCATTGTACATATTGTTATTTCAAAGATAATGAAGGAGATGAAAATATGATTTTGTTCATTTGCTTTCTCAGATGTATTTTTATTATAAAGATCTAGAATATTTAAGCGTCCGATTTAAACTACTACTTGATACAAATATCTGTAAACAAAAATAATTTATAATACATTTGACTACTTTTTGGTCTTTTTAGATGTAGAGTCTGACACATGTTTGATGCTCGCATCTGCAACTTATTCTATGACTCTTTTTGCAAGCAACTCTTATTTTTTCCTATTATACATTTTTTCCCCCCATTAAACTTTTCACTCGTATATCTTCGCTAACGAAACTTTAAAAATCCACTTTTATAAAGTTTTAGCGAAATATTTCTCATCATATGTTTCGTAGATGTTAAAAAAAGTGTACTAAAATCTCCCGTTTTCCAAAATATTGAATTGAAATATGTAAATAATCAAGATATAACTTTCTTGTTTTTAGAATTATGCCACTGCCTCGTGGGTTTATGATAGATAGATAGACTTTTCATTTGTTACTGAATTGGTCTTATTTGGTATAGCAATAAGTTTCCGCTCAGGTCTTGGGCCGAGGAGTTAGCATTTTGACAGTGTCAGCTACACCCGAGCTGATTTGTTCGCAACAGCTGCGGGAGCGCACCTATTAACCGCTGATACATGTTTGTCAGCCGGCTATTAGGGTGAAAGAGATAAAATTTAGGAACCATCTATAAAAGAGCGAGATCGATTCATTTCTCCGATTCACGACCAATATTTATTTGCTGCATCGTGACATTCGAGAAAATTTCTCGTACAGAAAAATTGGAATTGGAATATAAATGCGACATCTTCGCTGGCAGGCCATTCCTCTTGTTTCTATATATAAAAACATCGGTCAAGGAATATTACATTTTTAATGATCCAGTCTTTACTCTAAACTCGTTATTATTGAAAGATTCATAAGCTGTGAAATAGACGGATATAAAAATGTTCAACAACTTTAAGAGGAAATGCACAATTACATTTTGACAAAATTGATAAACATCTTGTGAGTTGAACACAAACATAATCATCGAGACATTTATTAGATGTCCCTGTTTACAGAATATATATTGTTGGTCGGATATTAACCATGAAAATTTGTCAACGCTACGTTAGTTTACTAACACGGGAGCAATAAAACAAATGAATTATGTCCTTCCTCAAGTTACGAGTAATATCTCACGCACGCTGAATGAATCATTTTTGCACTTTGTTATACATTAATCACATGTTGTGTTCAATAATTTTAACTGTAACATGAAAAGAATTTTCATTCAATACTTTCATTTTTAATATTTTTCTTGAAACGTTTATAGATTTACAATATTAAGAAGTAGTCATCATCATCAGCTCACTATACGTCCCCACTGCGGTGCTCGGAAACTATTAGGACAGGATTAAATGTTTCGAGATATCCACTGATTTCAATTTATAACAATTCTAATAAGATGAGTTGCTTTTAAGAACCAAAACTTTTACCTACAACTCGAAATGATTCCTGTTTTGGCGATCTTCCTATTCCTAACTGTTTATTTTGGTATTATAAATAATCTTATAATACAACTAGCTGTTCCCGTGCGGCTTCATTCGCATAAAATTATAAAGACTTTATTTTATTGTTTCATCATCATCATTATCATCATCATCATCATCATCATCATCAGCCTTTATCTGCCCACTGCTGGACATAGGCCTTCCCCAATACCTTCCACAGATTGCGGTTTTTCGCCTACCGCATCCAACGACTTTCGGCCGTGCGAACCAAGTCTTCGGTCCACTTGGGTGGAGGACGCCCTACGCTCCTGGTCACCTTTCGCGGCCTCCATCCAATTCCAAATGTCAAAATTACCGTTACCATAATAATTTTGCTTCCTTAATGTTGGCAGCTTGTAGAGAATGATCCTTTTCCCACATTAGGGTTTTTGTCCAATTTATTTACCCCCTAAGTTTAATAGCGTGAAAATATATAACCTAAAGCATGACGTAAATAAAGGGATTTTTATTAAAGAAAGAATTATTCAAAAATACGCTGTGATTGCTGACAGCTTACGCCACAAAGTAGTGTGTGTTTAAGCTTTATTATATTAAGTATAGAAATAGATTACATCTCTAATATTATCTTATTATTTTTTAATATCATATATGCGAAATATAACTCATATATATGCGAAAGTTTAGATGGATGGATGTTTGTTAGAGTTTGTACACTAAACTGCACAACGGATCTTGATAAAATTTGGCATATATGTAGAGAACAGTCTGGAAGACATAGGCTACTCATTTTTGTTTTTTTAAATTCCATGCGGACGGAGTCGCGGGCGAAAGCTAGTTATTAATAAATATAATTAAATAAGAAATACCATAAAAGTTAGACAAGTTGTATTTGTATTCCACTGATAAAACACGTAGACTAAAATAATAAAAAAGCATACGAAAAAAAATCTTTAATAACTGATAAACTGAGTAAAGAAACAACGTAAAGAGTTGACTAGTTACTACATTTGAATGTATTACCAATACGATCCTAAAAGTTGATGATTTATATTGTTATGATACATGCCGTAGTTTTAAACATGTTATCGCCCTAAAATATAGTAAACGACAAAAGAAAGAATGCGTCAATGATTCGTTACAGCGATCAAAAACTGAATATGTGTAATAGGGTTGTCAAAAATATACAACAAATATAATTTTTCATACTTGCCTATTCGTATTACGAGGAATTCATTGTTTTCCAAACCCGTCCCCCAAAGTTCGCGGGATCGTAATATGTAATTGTCTTAAATATGCTCATTGTGGTTGGAAACAAACAAATGTAATGTGACTGTATGAAAAATATCTGCCAACTTCGATATACCGTCGAAGCGACAGTGGATCGCAGGATGGGATTAAACGAAAATAGCGTGGTAATTAATGGGAGTTCCCGAGCCCACAATCTCGGAACGGGACGCATTTCTAGAATTTCAACTCGATTTTAAATATTAAGAAAAATTATAGTTCACTTAAGGTTACGCTTTGAGTTTTTGTAAAAACATCTAGTTACGTTAACAGTCATTATTTTGCGGATATAGGAGTTCAAAACATTTCTCAATGAAGTCATGTGTGAAGTACTACTGGTGGAGTACACAATACTGAATAACTCTTATTGATCCCTTAGTCCTGTACCGATGGGATATGCAGAGAGAGGGTTTTCCATTTACATCATCATCATCATCATCAACTTGCCCTTATCCCTTACGGAGGGTCGGCACAGTATGTGCTACTCTTCCATACATTTCTATCAGCCGTTATATCTGAATCCATTCCCTTCTTAAGCATATCCTCTTTCACACAATCCATCCATACTTTCTTCGGTCTTCCTCTTCCTTTGTAGCCATCCACATTCATTCTTAACACTTTCTGGTTTATGTCCCCATCGTCTCGTCGCATAACATGTCCATACCACGCTAACCTTTTGCTTGTTAATTTTTCCACCACTGGCGCTACTTTCAAACTTCCTCTAATATACACATTCTTAACTTTATCCTTTCTTGTCACACCACACATCCATCTTAACATTCGCATCTCAGCCACATGCAATCTCCTTTCATCCGCAACTTTGGTGGCCCAACATTCAGATCCATACAGTACGACAGGTATTATGGGTTCATGGTGGTTACCATTACACCATTTCGAAACTGTTTCGAGAACACAGGGAATGTATAAAAAAAGCATTTCACTCAATTAAGTGACTTTTAACGGTGTTATTGTTTTTGTAGATTATATTGCACTACCCCCTGCACTTTGTTGGGGTATTGTCGTATACAAATGTAACAATATTCGAACTTTTTATTGAATTACATATGCGATGACGTTATTTATCCTTTGAAAAACTGCTTCTAAAACATTTTTATTTTTAATTGCTGTACGGACACAGTACAAATACCTGTTATTTTACCAGTAGTTACTTTATTTATTTATTATAAGGTTCAATCGGCATGCTTGTAAATACCAATGTTTGCTTTGACTATTCGAGATTTTATCGTAGTAAAATGTGCCGTCATTTCATTTTTTTATTGTACAGTGATCGCTCAACTATCGTGGTTGAATAAGTCAAAACATAATACGTGAAATAAACCAACATATTTAAACAACGAATATATGGTATTAAAATTAATTTTAACCTAGTTTGTTATTTTTATCTCTGCCTTTACCTGGCCATGTTCCGAACTGTCTGTTTGATTGCTGTAATTTGTATCCCAAACGCCTGAAGTATAGGCCTGAAACAATTGCAACATTACTGAAATGTGAAATATAAACATACTAGCTTTCGCCCGCGACTACGTCCGCGTGGAATTAAAAAAACAAAAGTGAGTAGCCTATGTGTTCTTCCAGACTATCCTCTACATCTATACCAAATTTCATCGAAATCCGTTCAGCCGATTAGGCTACAAACACTAACAAACATGCATCTAAACTTTCGCATTTATATGTAGTAGTATGAATATGATATGATTTTTTCCGCACGGATTTAAGCAAACGCTTATAGTACAAACGGTCTTTTTAGATATTTTTCTAGACTTTTTTATATTCGTTTTTATATTTTTTATCACTATTTCTCGTTAAGAATGGATAATTTAAATCTGTTATAGAGTATAGACTATGACAACATACTATAGTAAGTCGACCTTAACACATCCATAGCTATTATATCGATATGTTATATAAATAATTGCACACCTGTAGATTTATATTCGAGAATAGCTATTATTAATTAATATAAGGAACTCCTGTCTATCCCTCCACGTGATACCTTTTTTATTGAATTCCACAATCTTTATGCGCCGTCTTAAAATTCATTTATTCGAATGCAGAAGCGTTTTGTACGATCTAAATAAAAACAAATTAATAACTATACCGAAAATCTTTTTCCGGCATCGACGTGATTCATGGTAACAAATTATTTTTCAACGGCTAAGGACAGTTGAAATCTGTTGAATTTATGAACGACGAAAATAATTTGTAACGTTGGCCTTAACTGTGACTCGGTCAGAGCTATACTTCTTTTAAACCAAAATTATTGACACTTATAACCACAAAAAGAAAGACTAATTATGAAAAAGGAACTGTAACGACCATATTATCAAAAACATACTAAAACACTAGCTTTCGCCGGCGACTCCGCCCGCGCGAAATAAAAAAAAAGTGACTTATGTGTTCTTCCAGACTCTCCTCTACATCTATGCCAAATTAAATCGAGATCCGCTTAACAGTTTAGGCTACAAACTCTAACAAAAATCCATCCATCCGTCTAAACTTTCGGATTTATAATATTAGTAAGATAAGTACTTAATATTACTACATGTGTGCGATGTAAGCGGGATAGAAGTATTCTAAAGTTTATTTTTATACTGGTTTAGTTAACACTAGCTGATGCTCGCAACTTCGCCCGCGTTAAATTAAAAAATATAGCCTATGTTACTCACGGATAAATTACCTTTCTAACGGTGAAAGAATTTTTAAAATCGGTCCAGTAGTTTTTGAGTTATTTCAATACATACAAAAATACAAATCAATCCTCTTTATAATATTAAGTAGTATAGATAAGCAATACAGAAAAATATATGAATGTAAATAGGTAGAGGTAAAGAAATTCGAACAGTCTGAAAATAAAATACTGTAAACATTTTAGACATACTCTCGTTATATTTAAGACACGCAACACCAATACCTTCTAATTGTTTTGCATAAATAATATCAGTGTACGATACTATCGCTAAACATTTACAAAGTTTTTATAAACTCGCCGTGTATTGAAATCTCGTACTATTTCCCCGAAATGTTTTACTTATGTTAAAAAGATTTAAACAATATTTACGTTTATGTTAAATACGTCTAAATATAATCATACTTACTATAATCTATATCTATATCTATACTAATATTATAAAGAGGAAAGATTTATATTTTTGTATTTTTGTATCTATTGAAATAACTCAAAAACTACTTTGCCGATTTTAAAAATTCTTTCACCGTTAGAAAGGTAATTTATCTGCGAGTAACATAGGCTATATTTTTTATTTTCACGCGAGCGAAGTCGCAAGCAACAGCTTGTAATATTATAAATGTGAAAGTTTAGATGGATGTTTGTTAGACTTTTAGCCTAAACGGCTGAACGGATTTCTATGAAATTTTGTGTTGATGTAGAGGATAGTCTGGAAGAACACAGGATACTCACTTTTGTTTTTTTTTAATTTACGCGGACGGAGTCGCGGGCGAAAGCTAGTACGTCAAAAGTATTAAAGTATTAAAAATGAAATTATAGTGATATAGCAAACGAAAAAAGAAAATAAACAAAATAATCATTTCAGTATATGTGTGTAGACCTACGACTATGTTTGACTAAACAAGCACATATTTATTTTACAACTCTGAAACTGCACGTCATTTTGAAGAAAGTACAAGAAATATGAACGAATCTGTTCAGTAGAGGCTAATGTAAGTAGATTTATAAAATAAATTTATGTAAAGTCGAAGTGAAAATTGTCACGCCACATTTCATCGACCAAAAATCAATCTATCTAATGGAGAAAATTTTGTCGAACATTTTGTTGATATTTACTTTGAAGTAAGTTCCAGGTAACCTTCCTTAGATCTCCTACAATACTCAAATCCCGTCTGCTGTAATTCAAGGCATTGAAACCAAAACAATAGCATAGACTAAGTGCGTCCTGATAAACCGTTTAGTAGAAAAGCTGAGTATCCGAAATTGAACCATAAATAGGGTTAAAATCTCTGCCTTTGTGTGGATGTGCAAATTAAAATTCAAACACTGAAATCAGTGTGCTCCAGGCTTGTGTTTGTGTCTCACATAGATATTCTAAGACATACTAGTGTCCTGTCCTGTCGCGTTCTATCTCATCGCGTTTCGCTCACGCTACGCAAGATCTTAATGACAGTTTTCGTTTTGTTTGAATATTTTATCGATGATTTGTGTCAATGTTACTTAAAGTACCTTAAGTTAAATAAAATAGGTGGGTTTCTTATGCAGAAAGACATCTTACTATTGATCTATTTTGATTGGGAAATAAATAAGCGTGCCTTCTGAAATCTTAAAGTTTCTAGATAGTCGTACAAAATCCTGAACTGGTGTAAGCCTAACATTGTAGTTAACTTTCTCAATAATGAAAAAGGATTATAGTTTTGCTATCATTTTCTAAGATTGAATTATATTTTGTATGAAGTCTAAGTATATATATTTTTTAAAAATAAAACACAAAGTCCATATCACCTTGATACAACAGTAATGGTTCTTATAACAAACCACGATTATTTAGTAAAACATTATATTAACATTGATATTTAACAATACATGCTATTAGATAAAAGATAAACATAAAATTAAAATCACGGGCTTCCGTTTTCACATTTCTCTTGCTTCTTCCGCACCCGCCTCTATGCGAATAATTAACTCTATAAACTTGATTTCAATTTTTCAGAAGGCTTTTGTTTACTACTATTACTTATTCGACATCTACAAGTGTTGCACTTGTGTTAGAATTTAAACTTTATTCAGAAATATGTAATACTGGCTGTCGGACGAGACTCCGTATGCGCGGCTTTAAAAAAAAACTTAATTACTAGCCTCTGTTTTCTTCTAGACTACGGTCTACATCCATGCCAAATTTTATTGAGGTCTGTTTTACCGTTATGCAAATATACGTATCTAACACGTACTACGATAACAAATATCCATACGTACAGATACGTCCTTAGTATAGATTATATTGTTGTCCCTTTATCACGAGTTATTGAAAAATGTATCCCTTCCTTTCGTGCTTTGGTCAAAATAGTCACCAAATGTTTGTTTATTTCAAAAATAATGTATACAATATTGAATTTGGTGGATAAAAACATATTTGTGGCTAATTAGTTACAGCTTACAGCCAAACTTGCGCAGTTGATAAATGTACTAACTTTCCAACATGGTGTAGTGACGCAAAATGTGCCTTGATCTCCGACAATACGAGTCCGTTTTCCTTGCAACTACTTAATTATGAAATTTGTAAATACGTTATCACTAATACTTAGAATTATTATGCATTCAATTTAACCAAAACGAAATATTTATCGGACATCGCAAATATGTTGTGAAAATGTCGATTTGATACTGCTTGACAAAATAAACATACAGAATATAGATCAAGGTTGATGTACTATAAAGTCAGCATTTTCATTATTAGTTAGTAATCACGAATTTTTTAACAATTTAATCAAGGTTTCACCTTGACCGAAAATTACTTATGCAAGAGTTTAGCTAGAATGGCACAATATTTTGCATCACAATACGTTTTTACTCTTGGAATTCGCTGAATGATCCCTTTTCCACTGACCATCTTCATAAATGAAATATTCCAAGAACCACATAAATGTCTACTATTATGTCTATGGGCAGAGGTCGCTTCACCATTTTGGCGGATTCAGGTGGCTTCGTTTGCCACTTTATGATATTAAAAAAAAAACTTAATCCAAGAAACTTGGATTATTTAGTAACGTATTATAATTTACGGTCTCCATAGCAAACAGAACTTCTATTTGAACTACGCACAGTGGAGGAAATCCACGGTTTTCCACTTAAAGAAAAATTGCAAACTTGCAACGAGACAAACTCCGCCACTTATAAAAAACTGATTAAATTACAGGTTGTGCAAACAATGTGATAATAGAATAAGATAAGGTGGAATACCACCACATTCCCCGACTGTACATATAATAACTACGTCGCACGGTTAGCAAAGAATGTCTATGATCTTTAATGTCAATGATCTCAAAAATATTTGATTTGTTTTCACTTTCATATAACTCGATTCAGTATTACTATTAATATTTTTGTATGTTTTAAATTCTTCGAGAAGTGAAGCTCAGAAAGGAAGTATCGAAGGTCGAAGTAAATATAAACAAATGTTGTATGGGGCAAAATACTATTTAAAGAGGAGAGTGGAGAGAAAAATACTTGTACTATGTTCGCCCATTGCGTTCTTAATCGCCGATTTTGACAAAACTTTAGAAGGAATTTTTTAGGTCGATTTTTTAATTTAACATCTAATATTTTTATTACAATGTAAACAAGGTGTAAACATTACAACAATATAATACGTATCATTTTTTCCGAGTCTTCGTATTACTAGATCGTATTCAATTTAATGCAGTTGCAACTCTATTTTTTTAACTAAATTTAATTTACTAGCTTTCGCCCGCTACTCCGTCCGCGTGGAATTAAAAAAAAACAAAAATAAGTAACCTATGTGTTCTTCCAGACTACGTTCTACATATATGACAAATTTCATCCAGATCCGTTCAGCCGTTTAGGCTACAAACTCTAACAAGCATCCATCCATCCATCCATCTAAACTTTCGCATTTATAATTTTAGTAAGATTAGTAACATAATATACACTTGTATAACCAAAGCGTGAGTTGTAGGTACGACTTTGAAAATCCTACGTACATTATATCTATCGCAATAATTCCAAGGAAACGCGATTAAAAATAAAATACGCAACAAAGTCAATCGGTTCGTGAAATAGGTCCATTGTGCGGAGCACTCGACCGAATTAGCTTCGTCGACCTAGCAATATTCGCGATAAGCCTATACCCCTTCCCCTAGCGAACCTCCTAGCCTTCACCTTAAGATCGTATTTCGGTTGAAGGCAAGCTAAATAAGAGTTGACTTCCATGGTACTTATATAAGTAAAAAATACACGTCCTAGTCGACCACCCACGAGCACAGAGTAAGGAACAATCGTACAAACTAAATTCCGCCGCGCGTGTATACTTCAACGTAGCGCACTTAACAATACACAGTTTAGAAAATTATTCCTCGCTTACTTACTGGTTATTTTTTTATAAATACAACATAGATGTTTGTCTATAAAACTAATGCAAAAAGTAAAAAGAAATATGTATTATTCAATAAGATCAAACTAACTATATATAATACATTTTTGAGAATTTCTTAAATGGTGGAAATATTTATAGAATCGTCTGATATTGGTAGACAGGCGCCATATTTCTTCAAAACTTGAAACATACGCTAAGGTGATGATATGATAGTAACAAAGGAAAAGCAAGAACCAAAATAGATGTGGACTTAGAGGGCCCGCACACCTTTGACTAAACTATCGCACCACTGTTTAGTCTCGCTTTGTTTCCTATGAGCTTACATAAAGGTTCGCACACTATTCAATTTTTAGTTGTCCAAATAAACAGTTGAATTGGCTGCGAAACAATCGACAATTGCACAACAGTTGTGCGATAGTTTAGACAAAGGTGCCCACTCTTTATCATCGTAATTACAGTCAAGAATTTAACGATTAGTTTGATAAAATCTGGCCCCATCGAGCCATTATCATCCATCAAGAAAGTTATCCCGGTTAATTATGTCAGAAAGCATGTCAAACCTAAGTACTTAGGCTAAGAAAATGAAGCACAAAACTGGACATCATAAGAGAGCCGACAGCCAAAGAATCCTTATTTTGTGACATTTTTTTATTTTAACAGTGTTATGTTACTGAGCTGTTATCATTTAGTCACAATAATGCCTACCTGGTCGATAAGGTCTGTCTATAGTTGATTATCCACACAGAATGTGCACAAACTCAGTTTGTACTGGCCAATGGATTGAATTCGACGCAACATTCGACACCGAACGTTCAGATTTGTAATTCAATATGTTAATACTCCATTGCATTCCGCGCGTTCCTTAGAATAGTTGTGTCGAAAATGCAACCGTACATATTTTAAGATTAAATATAAGTTAAATACAAGAAATGGAGTAAAACAATTAATTTTTGGTATGCTAAAAGTGGCAAAAGAAAGCGTGGAAGACCAATTAAAAGATGGGTTGATGAAATTAAGGCAGTAGCGGGACATATTTGGAGCAGGACGGCAACAGAAAGAAAGGAAAGGAGGAAGTTGGATGAGGCCTATGTTGGTAACGGACGAACAGACATTTAATACTTATAATTTAACAATTAAAATTAATATTGTAAATTTATTTATCTGAATAAAGGCTATTATTATTATTATTATAAATACAAGAAGTCATTGTACAATTCAATTGAATTAAGTTTTTAACTGAATTGTGTTAGTTATTGTGTCGTTTATAACCTTATGTTAATTTTATTAAAAGAAACTACATGTTATTTGATGTTTGTGCATTTTAAATTAATTAATTTATTTTATATATATTTTTAATGAATTAATAACGTTAATTTCTCCTAAGTAGGGTTGGCGACGGTAGGCAGGCGGGAATCATTATAACATAATGTAAAATTGATAATTTTATATAATAACACTCGTCACGACTTTTATTACAACACTATTAAATACGTTTTTTTTTGTAAAATAAGAAAGTATTTTGTCCAAAATATGTGAATCAAGTTTACTTAGTTAAAAAAAAATATATTTACTTAAAAAACAGACGGCGCTAATTAGTATCCAGTACGGTCTCAGTAAGTCGTGCTTAAATCACTTGTGTGCAAATCAAGTTTACAAATGAATAGGCGCGATGTCCATGAACATACTAATTAAAATCCTCCAAATGAATTCAGTGAAGAGCTTATTACGCTTAATCCAATATACTTTCAAATCATTTTAATACGAGCTTCGGAATCAATGTCGAAGCGGCGAGTAGGCAAATAAACGTCGACGCACTTTACAGTTCCAATACTTTACACATTTGTCACAGCACTGGTCGGATTACAAAGGAGTCGTACAAGTCGACCGCGCACTCCGACTGGTATTTTATGGCAGGGTTGTCGAAATTATCTGCTGATTTTGACAACCCTATAATAAGAAACAAAATAAAGTTTAAGATATAACTATGATCTCATCACCATAATAATAGAAGCTAGAGGACGACAACAACGAGTAGATCGCATATGTTTAAAACAGATGAAACCAAAAACTCATTCCAAAATGTAGCTAAAGAGAACCTTTCTTCAGCGGAACAAATAGTTTTAATAGTGTTAGAAATATTGCAACAACTAAATAAAAACTGGCTCTACTAGGGTTAAAGGACATACCAGACGTCATATTTATTCAACACTAGCTTTCGCTCGCGACTCTGTCCTCGTGGATTTAAAAAAACAAAAGTGAGTAGCCTATGTGTTATTCCAGACTATACTCTACATCTACACCAAATTTCACGAGAATCCATTCAGCCGTTTAGGCTACAAACTCTAACAAACATCCATCCATCTAAACTTTCACATTTATAATATTAGTATGATTCGGACGACTAGCGGTGGTGTAATAGTGAACTTATATTAACTAGATATTCAGGCAATACTAACGATCAAAACACGAGGCAAATCTATCTATCTATTAATCTATACGTTGTATTTAAGTCAATATGCCACTGTGGTACAGAGGTAAAGGGGTCACAAACGTGTTTACTTAAACACAATATACTCGTATGCGATCGTTTATTGCAATCGTAATTTACGTAACAGAGTATTCAATAGGAAACGTTTACTAGTGATAAATATTTCTGTTTATATCGACAACCCTATTCAGACGTCAGCGGCCAAGACCAATAGTTATTATGTAAAAACAATGCCAGTTGTTAAAAATGCACCACTTTTTTACAAACTGCCAATATTTCATCAAATCCACTTCGAGTCCGCGATAACCGACAACAAAGAGTTCTTTCTGATAAGATGTGTGAGATGTTATTAGCCGTCACTAATAATGATACCTACAAGAATTTGAAGGTAGTTAAGTAGGTGAGAGAGTAAGCAGAGAAATGTTTTTATATGTAAATTATTTTATTTAAAGTTACATAATCATCTTGATTGTTTATCATCTCCAGAAATTAATAATTATAGAAACAAAATTCAAGTTACCAATCGCAATAAGTAATTAAACTTGGAAATGTTGAATAAGTATACGAAAAAAGTTAGTCAAAAGTAAAACGTTGTTACGTGACGTACGCAACTGAATTTATTTTAAACCATTCAAGCTTAAAATGATTCCGTAACGAGAGCTAATTGATTGAAAACTTTTCAATTGTTTTACAAGATTATAGTCCCATTCGCATGGGCACTTATTTTAACGCCGCGTTATAACTTGGCGTTCGCGGCTCTCGATGCTTTATATTCACCCTTGTTTCGTTTTCCCAGGGCTCAAAATGCGTCAATGTGCGATAATAAACCGTCGCGTTTTAAAAACCCTGACGTAAAATGCATTTGTTCTATTCGAACGCAGTTTCAGCGCGCATTATATAAGTGTCCGTGCGAACGGGGCTTTTATAGTATTACAGTCTTCATCATTGTGATGTCCGAAATGTTATGATTTAAAAACAAACGTTGAAATCTGGACATCGACAATAACTTTTTTAATATAATTGCTTAAATATTAAAAGGAAACTAGACTGTAGTAATTAAGACATTACACACACCCACTACCTAAGGAATCTTTTGAGTTATACTTATAGTGAAGCATATAGACTAGTATTTATCGTTATTTTGTCTCGTATTACAACCTAAATATGCCATATAGTCTGCGGTGCCTTTTATAATCATGTCACAGTAAAGGATTTAGAATTATATGTCGCTATAGCTTCCCTTTCCGTGTCTAGGATTTATCTCTGTTTTGATTAATGTTAGGGTCATAAGTGCAATTTTTATCAATAAATATTATATAATAATTAATAATATATGGGTAAATCGCTCTTTACAATAAAATTAAGTTCTTTATAAAACTATTTTTATTTAATTAATAAATACAAGATGAAATCAATCACAATGCTGAAGTCAAGAAATGTTGTAAAAAAACATCAAAGTGGGAAACATTTTTCATTCTACTCAGAACATTCTATTTTAGTACAATCTATACGATGGTATAGGACCACATTAGGGACAATCAAAGCTTATTTATGAATGTAAAATAATGTTACAATTTTTTCAAGGTGACATAATAATATCAACATAATATTACGTCTAAAGTAAGCAACTCTTTTTATGAAATATCAAAGTTATTTACTTCGGAGACAATATCGATAAGTTCATGTATAGATAATGAAAGTTGAGCAAAACATTGATTTGGCGCAACATAAGGTTATATTGAAAGTCATCAGTATTGGTGCATAATGACTATTTTTAAATCGTTCACCAGGCAACAGTAAAAGTAAGATAGATATTTCATCATATTTTTTTAAAGACAAAGTTGTACGTATTGATAGGAAATCTTATTGACAATCTGTTGTTCGGTCGCCGGCGAACCCGTGTCATGGACGTCTGATAATACTTAACTCGCTTTAATTACTTTTAATTTAAACTATAATGGAATCGAATCGTATGTTATACATGTTCCGATTCTATTATATTGCATACATTTTTGGTAAACGTTACGTAAAGGCGGTTTGATTTTTACAAGTCTGTTGTACAGCACCACGAATTACCTTCCGTTTATACCTAAATCGAAATCCTATACGTCGACATTTACACTTTAATCAAATGACTAATTTAAAAGAAGTAGATCTACAAAGGATTTTGAAAAATCTCACAACAGACGTGATTAAATAGTTTTTCTTTTAATGTATGTGGCGTTAAGCGCGAGTCGGGTTCAGTTACTTAGTGAGAAAATCTATACTAATATAATAAAGCCAAAACACACAATACTTTGTGGAGTTTCTCAGCAATTACACCATATTTTTAAATAATTCTGTCCGTAATACTCGAAAAAAGCCCTACACCTACATCACGCTTTAGGCTATATATTTTCACGTTATTAAACTTAGGGGGTAAATAAATTGGAAAAACCTTCATGTGGGACAGAGACCATACAGTACAAGCTGCCAACATCAAGGAAGCAAGATTGCCATGGTACAGTAATTTGTATTTTGAGTTTTGCAATTAAGAATTTGTCAAATGTAAACAATAAAATAAAGTTTTTATAATTTGATGCGGATGAAGCCGCATGGGAACAGCTAGTATTTAATAATTATATGCGAAAGTGAAACAAACAAGGTCCATGATGTAACTGTGAATGACAAAGTCGGGTCGATGGCAGAGTTCAGTGTTGAGATATCGTTATTCTTACTAATCGAACGTCATGCCTGTCAGGGAATTATGCATTATAATATAATAATAATATGGTATAAAACATATTTTCTCACATATATACTCGTGTAAATAAATTATTAAGCATTTTACAAGGAATAATATAATTTCATTTTTATACATATATACCTGTAAGCAAAAAAAAAACAATAGCTAATCAATAGATAGATTTAAAATATTAATTCCAAAAGTTTAACTTGCTTCTTCAGGCCTCTAAATCTAAACTTGAGCTCCTTGAGCAATGATTCCTCTCAAATATTACTCAAATGAGGTTCTTTATTTTTCACGTCAACCACGATACAGGTTATTTATCGTGATATAAATCTCAAATAAAAATTATGTGTCGTTCAATATAATTGAAATGTAATTAAATTCACACGTATAAAACAAAGGTGGTAAGGCGTGTACAAAGCGAATGAGGTCTCGGAGCCCGGTAACTGAATCCGCTCACGGTAAGCGCCTGTTCCCTTAAATTGTTCTTATTTTCACGCCATTTATTTCGTCTGTGCAACGTCATTTTTGCATTTTATTGCTTTAGTGTTTTATTGTTTATAAATACGTAGGTGTTGTGTTGTCGAGTTTTATACGCAGCTTATTAGTTTGTTACGACCACTGGTCTTGTGCTTGTCGCGTTAAGTTTTGTATTCGATAAAAAATTACACAAACATAAATATACCAGTTGTTTTCATTATTATCATCGTTTTGTAATATTATTTCTAAATAGACGTAATGTGAATCTATAAATAATTTTTCTGTACTTCATACTTCCACGTAACTGGAACTTTTACGAAACTTCCAAATCGCAGCTTACTCAAGACAAAAAGGCAATATTACAAAGTTACAGAATTAGATTTCGTATTTTTAGAATTATAACTTACGATGGTGAAATTCGTTTCGTGCGTTAGAAGGAGTTCCCGGAAAATTAGAGGTATAATAAAAGCTACTTTGATTTGAAAGGTTCGTCCCTTTTGGTTACTTTTGTCGCATTATCCCGCTTATCTGGAGACTGTTACGCTAACACGTGTCTCGGTAGTTACGTATTGTACACTGCATGAGGTTATTCATACTGAATACGTTGATACTGGGCCATATATGCCAGGTCATAAATCGGAGCAAATAACAAAGGGTAATGACTCACCGTGGGATGTAAGTGTGCGTGAGAATACAGCTGCATTCTGCGCGTGTCAGTTGTATACGACGTTGGGGGCAGATCGTTCATTTCGAAGTTGGTCTGCAGGCAAGGATTCAGCCGCACGACGTCCTCGTCGGATGCCCGATGGAGCCCCGCTCCATCGGCACTTCGGGCCACTGTTAACAACAAAAATTAAATCAACAAAATAAAACGCATAATTTTTACACATGTTGTCGTCAAAGACCTACTACACTTTGATACTAAACGACAACCACTCAGTACTAGTCAACCCTAGAGGGAAATAACTATTGAGTTTCACTATTTGATACTTTTTCTTAAATAGGCATCAAATATACTATATAAACCTGAAATTGTTTTATTTTTCACCTAGAGATAATGTAGAAAAATGTACCATTGATTTCATTATAAAGTAACTAAAGCCTACTGCTCTGTCGCGAAAAGGGGGAAACGAGAGGGAGGCAACGCGGTGCCAAAAGAAATCTGAACTTGATAAATTCATCTAAGATAGTTTTATTTTATTTTGTATAAGGTATGATGGGACTCTGACATGTTCTAAGGAACCAAAGTCCCTATAAAAATAAAAAAAAAATCAACATACTTTAAAATATGTCAGCGCTATCATGGTACGTGCCTACGAGCGATGTAATTGTGTAGCGAGCATTTTAAAGTCCATAATATATACACCTCAGAAGTTAGTAAGATGTATGGTCATAGTCTAACAAGCAAAATAAAAAAACTGTCTACACCCTGGTAATCCTGGAAATAATACGTTTTAAAGACATCATAATCTTCATACCATTCAAAAGATTTGACTGATAATGCAGAGCAACACGCACTAACATATTACACAATTACTCGTACATATCTTATACAGAAGACACGTAAAAACACTTTTCTCTGGGAGTAGATCCCAATAGTAAATCGAATAAGAAGTATTCGGACATCTTTAATCTATACTAATATAACTTTGTTGTCTAAGATGTCAGCAATTACAACATATTTTTGAATAATAATTTTTTTTATAAAAAGCCCTACACTTACGTCACGCTTTAGGCTATATATTTTCACACCATTGAACTTAAGGGGTAAACATTTTGGATAAAAACTCTAATGTGGGAAAGACACCATAAGTTGCTGCCAACATCAAGGAAAAAAGATTGCCATTGTTTGTCATCGCGTCATGTCATTTTGACATTTGCAATTGATAATTTGACAAATGTAAACAATAAAATAAACTTTTTATAATTTCACGCGGATGAAGCCGCAAGGGAACAGCTAGTTAGATGTACATAAAATACTATCTCATCTCATCAGCAATAAGATGGTTACACGTTTACTATTAAACACATAAAATATTCTCTAACGAGCTGTCGCCCGCAAACTTCGCTAGAGTGGAATATAAAAAAATTGGCCGTCTATAACACTCCCGCGTGCATCTACTTTTTACCAGCTACCTTCCAGTCAAAGTCCTGTCCAAATCGGTCCACCCGTTCCTGAGATAGCGGTCCGGTCGCCATTTCGATAGCGCGGAATCAAAAAATAATGTAGCCTATTTGCCCGACTATGTCAGCTACCCTCCAGTGAAAGTCCTGTTAAAGTCAGCCCAGCCATTTCGGAGATTACGAGAAACGCGGCTTGGGGGCAGACAGTCAGCCAAAAAATTTTTAAATGCATTTTTCGTTATCAGCAACGCAAACACATCATTTTCCCGAAATCTGGAATTTTCTTTTGATATTACAAACAGACACTCCAATTTTATTATATGTATAGATAAATAAGATAACTAACTACGTTGCCTCACAGCTGTAGCATAATTAATATTGCATTGATTACCGTACATAGTATGCTGTTATATAACCGCAAACTTATAAATATATCAAAGTACGAGTACTTCGATGAAACGCTAATAAAATGTTAATAAAAGTTGAAATCCTACCTATGGAATCTTAATGCACTAACATTACAATAATAAAATGATACTCTGACAAGGATATTGAATTCGATAATCAAGTTCTAATAAGTAACTAAATTATATACAACTAGCTGTTGCTCGCGACTTCGCCTGCGTGAAATTAAAAAATATAGTTACTCAGGGATAAATTACCTTTCTAACGGTGAAAGAATTTTTAAAATGGGCCCAGTAGTTTTTGATTATTTCAGTACATACAAAAATACAAATCTTTCCTCTTTATAATATTAGTATAGATTAAGATTTGTGGGTATTAATAATGTCACATAGAAAAAAACCTTAGATTATTGTCATGTTCATCCAATTAAAGGAAACACATATAAAGAAATTGCACTGGAGTACACGGGATTCGTATCTAAGGTGTTCAAATTAGCAATTAGCAAATCATGTTAACAACTATGGGAAGTCTAAGACAATCTTGGACAAGTTGATATAAAGTAAGAAGATGTTTTATTTTATTAAACTGGAATACGTACCATTTGGAAAATCATAAAATTATTGGTGAAGGTAGAATTAAAAAATGCGGATTATAACGAACTCCAGCTCTATTAAGTAGGGTAGGTTAAAACTTGTAAGAAATCCGTACATCATCAAGTTACAACACTTCATGTAAATATCATAGATAGATCCGCAACTAGTTAAGTCGGGTGCAACAAGTTAGGGAACGCGCGTACCTATGAAGGGTTGTCAAGCACTGCGCTGTTAATAGGTAACAGACAAAAAAATTTAAACGCGATTTTCGTTATCAGCAACGCAAATACATCTTCCCGAAATTTGGAATTTTCCTTTTGATATTACAAACAGACACTCCAATTTTATTATATGTATCATATAATAAAATAAAGGTTAACTCGAGGTCCACTTTATCTATCTATCGCACTCAGAGTCATCTAATGGGCACTTAAACAGTCCTTAGTGTATAGACACTTACTAAATTGATTAGGTTTTACATGACACATTTTTGTAGGGGAAGCGAGACTCGGCATTTTTATCTATATCTTTACTAATATTATAAAGAGGAAAGATTTGTATTTTTGTATGTATTGAAATAACTCAAAAACTACTAGGCCGATTTTAAAAATTCTTTCACCCTCAGAAAGGTAATTTATCTTTGAGTAACATAGGCTATATTTTTTTTAATTTCACGCGGGCGAAGTCGCGAGCAACAGCTAGTCTATATATATACTTCTATATCTATACTAATATTATAAAGAGGAAAGATTTGTATTTTTGTATGTATTAGATTCACGTAAAAACTACTGGGCCGATTTTAAAAATTCTTTCACTTTTCTGTTTCTTTCTATCTATCTGTAACGGTTTTCTTACAATAACCACTTTTTTGTTAACAAAATGAATTAAAAACCGCATGCTATTTGCATCGCTGTTTTATTGGTTTCAATATTAATCCTTACCCAAATAAATGCGTTTGTTGTCAGGAGAATTTAATGTAGAAATAAATTGTCCTTTACAGTTTTTAAATTGGACTAATAGTTTAGATATCGTGAACACAAACAATAAGGGTAACCGAAAAATCAGAAAATTGGCATCTTGCATCAGTAGGTTTCTGTCATTACGTAGATTACTACTAAGTTAATACTTTAGGTGGTAGGTTGAAAAAAGGAGCGAACGTAAGTTTTGAACTTTTAAACTCCACGCGGACGAAATCGTGAGCAACAGCTGGTTTTTCATATTATAGATTTTTTCCCCTTTAATTATACGTTGACTTCTATCTATATTCAAAATTTCAAGTTTGTAGGACTCCTAGAAGTACCTTAGAATTATGATTACATGTGCATTTTTGTACAAAAGTGAAGAATTCAACTATCTATAATTTGTTAACTACTAGCTATAATTAAAAGATATTTTGACAATATAATGAATTTTCGTATATCTATTGATGTTCAAAATTTCAACCTTCTATCTTTATCCAGGACGAAATTACAAGGGTGTCAAAAGTGCCCTGAAGCGCTTCGAGAAAATAGTGTTTGGCAGAGCTCGCCTCGGCGGGTGTACTGCCGCGCACCTAGATCTTTTAACAGATATCCATTGTCATTCCTTTTCCCATTTTGCATGGGGTCATCGTTACAAGTTTTCGATCACATGGACATCGCCAGGGTGGTAAAGGGGGAACTAACACCTCCCCCCGACCCCAGGGAATCGAAGCTGAAACGGTAGCAGCCCCCCTGTTCTGTTTACCTATTCAGATCATCGGCTGGCGGCGACTATGATTCCTCAATAATCATACTGATATTATAAATGCGAAAGTTTAGATGGATGTTTGTTAGTGTTTGTAGCCTAAACGGCTGAATGGATTTCGATGAAATTTTGGTATAGATGTAGAGGATAGTTTGGAAGAACACATAGGCTACTAACATTTGTATTTCAATTCCACGCTGATGGAGTCGCGGGCGATAGCTAGTCTTCTATATTTAAAAAAGCAATATCGGTAAAGTTATCAATGATTTTACAAATCATACTGGAAAACCTCGGCATTGCATGAATATGGTATTGTTCTAGAAATATCTATTGAGTAGCGTACACACCTATTATATTAATATCTAATGATACTCATAATCCTGATACCTATTTATTACTTCTTATATTCCAGTATGTTTGAGTTCGTTGTACACTGTTGACATACTGAACTTATCTAAAAGACATTATTTATACAACTGTGTAGTGGAAACTAACATAAATCGGAATCGTAAACGGATCCCAATCTCTGAAAATCCATCCTTTGCATAAAGCTTTGCTTCTTAGTAGTACCGGAAAAGAAAAATCCACTCAGAAAAGATGTGTGCTTTAAAATCTTAAACGTTTAATAATAAGAGATCTCTCAATACATTTCTTAGGACGGATTTGTAATGAAATGCAAGCGAGCACATCACAGACGATTTCAGAAGTAGTATAAGTTTATTTTTACAAATATACTAAATTTAAATTAATGTTTGAATGCGCTAATCTCAAAAGATATCAAGGGGATCTCATAAAATGTTTCTGAAATTGTCAACTGAATTATTAAAGAAGGTTATATATAGGTTATATATATAGGCTATGTAACATCACGCTACGACTCTTAGAAGCTGAGCAAAAACAACTAACAATTCTTAACAATTAACTTTATTTAAAAGAAAAAGAAAAGAAAAATAAAAAAGTAAAAATGAATAGTAACTTAGCAGAAAACTGAATAAAATGTACCGTCTTAACATAACGTAAAGTATTTCTTATCTAAGATTGAAACTTTAAATACATATTATTTTATAAATTTAATAATTTATTTATGTACCTTAATAACTATATCCTCCTTTCCAATATATTGAATTATTTAATGTTGGAAACAACTAAAAAACTTTAGGGCTATCCTAAATATTTCTATTCTAAAAAACTAGAGACAGTCACTTTTAAAAGCCATAATCGTTTGTTCCTAGAAGAAATACTCGTAAAATTTCAGAAATAAAGTTTCAAACTTATAAACCTGTGTATTTACTACTTACCCACTTTTTATGATTTGACTGCGATGGTTGAGTATATTCCTCTCCTTATCTTCGTATTATTCAGCATCCAGGTATTAAGGGCATTTACAAAATCTGATTTGTTTGAACATATTAAATTTATTCAACACTTAAAGTTTTTCAAATCACAATGTCAAATATTAGACGAACTTTACAAATAAAAACAAATACAATTTCCAATAAGTAGGGCGTTCGGTAAATATTTTTAATTATGTATTATTGTTTTAAAAATATTTTAGTGTCCAAGCACGTTGGGCGGGCGGCTGTTTTCGCGTGTCGCGGTTTACGGACAGAGCATCCAGTAATACGAGTGACGTGTATCGCGGCCGAGGTGAGGACTGAGTGGCTGCATCGAGCCCGAGCACGCCACTCGCTCCTGCTCTACGTAAGCTCGTCGCTGCCGCGTAAGCGACGTACAATATGCCAACCGGCGCTGTGATGTAGCCAGTTTACACAATTTATTATTTACAAAAGAAAGTAAAGACGCACTTAGAACCTGCGCACTACAAACCTGCTCAAGGTCCTTTCTCTCGTAAGATGCGTAACAATAGGGTAATCGTAATGAAATTTTCTTTTGAAAATGGAACATTCAATCGCTCAAGGAAAACGTAACTGTGAATATCAAACAAGTGGGGAAGCACGTGGCGCCATTGGCTGATCTTAACCGTCTAAAGCCAATGGCGCGCGTAGGAGGAGTCGCATCGTAATCACTATGAAATTTGGTGAGACAGATCCCGTCTTTTATTCTTCCACGTCATCTTACAAGAATAGGGTTCGATGCGGAACGTAATATTGCCCTCAGGCGGGCCACCCAATCGCATTTCCTGAATCAATATACATACGTGCCTAAAACACATTGCGGTATGACACATTAAGATCACATCCACAAAGTTTCAGTTACTTGCTAAACAATTCTTAGATTCAAAAAAAACTTAGGAAAACTGAACTTAACGTAGCTAGATTGGTCAAATATGTTAGTTACTTAAGTTACCTGTCAAAAATTACAGTTCTAAAAAACAACTACGAGTAAGTCATTAAATAACAGGGTAAACACAACTCATAATAATCTAACACTCAGTTAGAACTTAGCTATCTAACTTTTCGTGTGAATAATATTAATTCTCATACATCTTCAACTATAGAAAAACATTTTATTTCGAAAAGGAATCGAACTGGAACCGAAATGTAACCTGACGTAGCTACTAAAACACAGAGAAGTCCATTTTCTTTTTTTTTTACTATTTTAATTAATTAAACAACTAAGTATATTTATACGTTAGTTTGTTGTAAACTATAATTGTAGAACTTCAAACTGCTTAGAGGAGTCATGATATTGTAACTGGTTATTTAAAATAGCAATTATTAGAGTGATTATAAAAGCGGTTTTCCTACAGATGTTGTTTCTACGGTTGCAACTCCTAATGTTACAATTAACATGTTAATCGAATTGAGATAGCTAACGTACTTTAAAACTACGAGTTGTGTTGTCTTATTTACTAAATCAATGTCTCTATAATTCCTATATTTCAAGCCTTGGGTTTACTATTTCTACTATTTACAAACTGTTCAATGATATAGTGCACAAACTCCTTTCGCTTACAATTAGACCATCCATCCTACTTACACGGTTCACACATTACTTATTAATTCATTAACATGCAGTACAGAGCAGAGGTTACAACTATAAAGGTAGGACATATGTGGATCTAACTATCTATAGATTATCCAGCTCCCAATGTCCCTACTGAGGGGTCTCAAAGCCAACCCTAAGGGGTTAGAGGATTATCTAGTCTACATATGAATAAAATTGCCATGTCTGTATTCATTCATACACATGTATTTTTTTTTTGTCTGTATATCTGTCCGCAAAACCAACGTCCTGAAAATAAAAGATATTACAAGTTAACGAATCTTCTATTGAAATCGTATTAAACGCAATATAACACGCGGTATAAGCATAATGCAAGTAGACAACAATAGTAGCGTCAATATCCATTTACTACTGTACGGGGAAGTATTCCACTAAGATGTATACGGACTCACGTTACCGTCGTGGAAATCACGATACGCTGAGCATTGCAAGAGTTTACGAAAAAGAAGGATAGTTCCACTATCAATAATTGGTCTGAATTTCGTGGTCACTTTCTTGTATTGATGAAAATAGTACACAATAAACAAGCCCTTAACACACTACTAACAATTAGTTCTACAAAAGCGAATCAACTATACAGATTACGCCAATAAAATGTCTACCACTTCGTGTTGGCAAAAAATGATTATACTTGACTTTTATTTCTTACAGCCGTTATACGTCTTGATACATGGAATCGTAATAAAATAAAAAATCAAGTTTTCTTTTTTTTTTTTGCATAACCATTTTGCGCATACGCATTCTCTTGGCATTCGGGTCTTATTCAAAGCTCAATTCAATTATAAGAGAGTTGGTGATCGCACGTGTTTCACGTTGTATTTACGTTGTTTTGGCTGTTTTTGTGTTATTTTACAGATCTAGTAGTAGTGTAGTATACTTTTCGTATAATAACTCTTGGATTAGTGCGTGTTTTTCGTGAAACATAGATTAACAGTTCTTCGCCCAATAGAGTGAAACCTCTCTACATTTGCAAAATAGCAAGTGAAAACTAAGTTCCAAAGCTTAAATTACACTTGGAATTACTCTCGCACTGACTGTTGCACATTTATCGAGGAAGTATTCTAATTCTTGACTAAGAAATTCTCAGTTCCTAATAATTCCGTGTGGCGCTAGCGTCGATTTGTACTGTCATTTAAGAAATTAAATTAAATATTTTTAAATATTTAAATGTGTATTTTTACTATATATAATTAATATTTTAAGAAATTAAAGGCTTACTTTCCTCGAAAATACGAATATAGAGGAAAATTCAATAACGGTCTTTGTAAAAGTGAGCGGCCATTATTGAAAATCAAAATGTCTAAGACAGGGGTAGCAAACAATTAAGCATCAAAATGTCATTTTTTGAAGAAATGTTTAATGCGGTCTTGGACGGGCCATCGAATAATTTTGACTGCGATTTTTACATCAATTCTATGGTGTACGTAATTTTTTCGTGGTGTTTTTCTTTTTTTTTTCTTCTGATTGATAAAATCAGCGCTTGACCACGATCACACCCATAGTTAAGTGGTAACGTGGTCGAAGGATGGTACGCGCTAATTTAATAAGTAACCATTCACCCTTCACTTGAAGGCACCCACGTTTATTATCGACATGCTCAAAATATTATGTCGTGTGCCATTTATGGTACGCGTGCCAGTGGTTCGCCACCTCTGGTCTAAGGCAATACTGCTGTCAGTTCAGTTTTGCCAAGTTTTGCTTCTTATTCTTAGTAAAGAAACTTTTTTTTATTTGCACTAAAGACTTGAGACAACGGTATAATTTTAAATTGATAAAACGAGGGCATTTTATTACCAAATCGTAATCTTTATTATCAAAGATAGTAGTTATCATATTTTATTGTTTATCGCGACATTAGCTTATTTTGCAGTATTGAAGTGCAGTTAAAGTTAAAAAGTTCAACAGTGACTCGTGGTTCTAAAACAGCGATGTTAACATATTTATAAAGTAAAAAGGTATGTAATCTTTTTATTACCTATTATGAGCTTCATTTATTTTATGTACTAAATTGTTTAAATACTTCCATTTCGAAATTTTCGCGACAACCTTTTTTGTCAGTAATTATAATTATTGGTTATGTTAAGTGTTTGTCGTTTAAATCAATCTGAAAGAAATACTATACATAATCATATCCCAGAAACTATGTCATATGATAACTCATGAATCCATTAGCAATATTCATTCTTGAATTGATACTTACCTCATTAATAATTGAATACTAAACGACTATTTTCAACCAACATTTAGTTCTGATAAGCAAAAAAGCAATGACTACCAAATGTATTTTTTATCCTTAACTTATTTTTTTACAGGAACAAATGTTAAAAAACATGAAGGTTGATAAAAAGTTGCTGCCCATAAAGGGACATTACTTTCTTTTTAATGCTGGTGAGAATTATTTATATTAATTATATGTTATAACCAAAAACTGTAGCAAGTTGTACTGACTACTTTTAGATATTATAATATATATAAATTATGCAGTAGTTTACAAATATCCGAGCTGCTCTAAACTTCATATGAGTTGTTAGGAACACAATTTTAGGAGTAGCAGGGCACAAACAGTTGCAGGGGGTGCTGCACATCATGCCAATGATGTGCTTGGGCCACAGAGTTATTTGAAACTAACTATACACCATTTAGTTTTCCTTACAACCTTTCCGTTGATCACCAACTAAATATTAATTTGTGGTGTTCTGTTTTAGGTACTGCACCTTTGGTCCCATATCTACCGACATATGCCCGTCAGTTAGGATTTTCCTCGGCAACAGTTGGTCTTATTTATACAGTCTTACCAATATTTGGTTTAGTTGCAAAACCTTTGTTTGGAATAATAGCTGACAGGTATGTAATTATGCTAATTGCTCTAAATTAAGTAACCATTTTTAATTTTACTGAAATTATGCTAAGCAACAAATAATGATATATTAGTGTAAAATATTGGTGTTTGATATAAAAATGTTACATAACTCTCTATTATCTATGTCCGTGTTATCTTTGTCTTAATATTGGGACATTGAATCGCTTTTCTTATGATTTCAATACTCCCATTGTATTATTGTAAATATGATCTTTCATGATTTTAATTGGAATATGCTAATGTATTAGTACGTTTTTATTAAGTTTTGACTGATTAAATCCAATCATCGAACAGATTTTGTAAAACAACAAGGTATGGAATTACATGATACATATCAAAGTTTTTATATGAAATATGGCTAATAGTTGTGACACTATCCATAGATCCATAAAGTAATTAGTTTGATGAACAATGATAATGACTTTTGCGAGCCATTTTGACCAATTGTTATCCCAATACAGTAAAACATTTTTTCGACATGTACACTCCTTTAAACCTATAATGGGATGTAATTAAATTATAACATGCACCACAGGTATGCCAACCCGAAAAACGAGTTGCTCAATGTTATACCACAAACTACTTTTTTGTTTTTATATGCTTCAAGGAAATGAATCCTTGTGGAATGTTTTTGTTTCTTATTTTGAATCAATATGCAACATGATTTAAAGAGTTCATTTTAAAAAAATATATTACAACTCTTTGTTAACCTTAAAACATGTGCGAACTTAAATTGAAGGTTAGAAGTTAGAAGTAACAAGGATGTTAAGGGCTATATTATTTAAATACAATTTAAATTTATGTTACATTTAACAATTGAGAGTCGTAGATGTGACCTTACACACAGTTTTATGTTTGTGAACCGTGACTTGTCTTTGCAACCAAGGTTGAGATAACTAACACATATCTGCACTATTAAACAATTCATGCTTAGTCTATGCTTGCCTAATCACAGATTGTTTATTATTTCATACTTACTGATATTGTAAATGTTTGGATGTTTGTTAGAGCTTGTAACCTTAACAGCTGAACGGACATTGATGAAATTTGGCTTTGATCTAAATGATAGTCTGGTAAAAGACATAGGCTACTTTGTTTTCATAAATTGTTATTGTTCCTGTCGGAACTAGTCTAGGGTAAAACATGGGATACAATTAATTCATTCAACTTAAAGACATATTTCTAAAAAAATTAATTAGAATCATCATCATGTAAAAATTAATAAAAAAGGCTGTAAAAAGGATATGATAATTCGTTTTAACATAAATCCAACGCTTGTGTTTATCTAGCTGCAATTAAGATAAGTCCCTCAATATAATTATATTTCTTTAAGATAAATACTGTTTATGATATCTTACTATCTGCATAACATTTTCTTAAAAATCAGTACATAATTGAACTTTTAAAGAAAATATATTGAATACTACAAGTTCAAGCTGATATGTCTTAAATCTGCATTTTATTGCTTTTATAAATTACATTATTCTTATAGTTAAACTGATTATCTTTACAAGTTATGTAGCGGGAAAACATAATCTACACAAATACATGTTTTGTTACAGGTTTAAAAGATTAAAATCAATATTTATTTTATTCCAAATTGTGACTATAGTTAGTTTTTCGGCTATTTATACTATACCTGGTGAGACAGCGAACACTTCATCTGTACAATTGGAATGTGGCAACGGTGCATCCTTTCTCCGCAGTTGCTATCAAGATGCAAATTCGATTAATCAATGCAGTAAAAACTCATTAGGAAATCTGAATGGTACATCAAAATGTAATGTAAGTATATATGTATTTCTTCAGACGATATATTTATAAATGTCATATTATCATAGAATTTGTTGATATTATAAGCAAGGAGTTATAATTTTGTACATAGAAGTGTATTTATTTAAACTTTTATTACTTATTTTGTTTTTTTCAGATGAGTTGTGAAATGAACTCTCCCAAGATGTGGCAAACAGTTTGCGAGCATTGGCATATGCCGCAATACTGTTATAGCGAGACTGATCTAATACAATACACAGCACACATTAATAATGCTGACCTGAGAGATGATCAATGCTTATATTTAAATACAGATGCAGTAAAATTAGATGGTTAGTACATCATTTTTTGTATATGTTTTCCCCCAGTTTTGTATTGACTACAACATAGTATTGACAGAATTGTTTTTTTAATAATTATATGTTTTTCGTTTTGATATTTAGGATACCCTTATACACCACATTGTCACATTGGTGAGGAATATCGTGATCTCAATCAATCTTGCGCAATGAATTGTACCAACTCCAAGCTATCTTTGGCGATAGGCAATTCGAAGCCAATAATGACTTGCTCAAATAAATTGCTCAATTTCCGCTTATGTTCAAATGATACGAATGCTCTCAAAGACGCTGCTAACCAAACAAATGATGAATGCCAGGTAATTTAACATATTAATTATTAAAAAAAATGTATTTATCTCTGTTATTATTAAAAAAAAATAGTATAAAACATGGTCTATGTTACTCACAGATAATTTACCTTTCCTATGGTGAAAGAATTTTTGATATCGGCCCAGTAGTTTTTACGTGAATCAAATACATACAAAAATACAAATATGTCCTCTTTATAATATTAGTATAGATTATTTTTTAAACCAAAAATACCAAAAACTTTATTTGTAAATGAACTGTTACCATTTTTCTTTATTATCCACATTAAAACATCTACAGTTTTCTTTGAATTGATAAAAAAATATTTTATGACATTTCAGGTTTCATGTGACTTAGATAAATCAGCTCCTTGGCGTCTCATGGAGATCTGTGAAGCCTGGGGAGCTGATGCAGCTAAAACATGCCGTCCGAAGACCAAAATTGGTACAGAATTCCCTAAAAATCTCTCATTCGTTGGAAGTGTACTGCTTTCTACAGTAATAACTGAAGAGGAATGTGCATTTGTACAGCTTAATCATATTAAATTACCTGATGGTATGTATATATGGATTTTTTATATATTAAGCAATATATGACTAAAACAGACACTGCTTAATGCAATGTGTCTTTCTAATAAAATACTGGCTGTTGCTCGCGTCTTTGTCTGCTCGGAAATAAAAAAAAATGTCTATTAATACTCGAAATTACTCAGTGATAACGTATTATATTGGTGAAAGAATTTTTGAAATAGGCCAAGTAGTTTTTGAGTTACTTCAATACATACAAAAATACAAATCTTTCCTCTTATAATATTAGTATAGATATTGGTTATTATCTTACAGGTTCCATTCACTATCCCAATTGTATGAAAAAAGCTGCATTTGAAACTGGGAAAGATGTATTTTATCCAAGTTGTGATGTCAAATGTGATAATGTCAATGTAAGTATACTAGAATAAATTATGAAATAGAAAATGCATATGGATGTGAATGCTTTTTTTCTTCTTTTTACAGATTAATGAATGGTTTCAATCAGCAACAGAGAGTCGCAATAGTTCAACACAATATACAAGACAGTTTTGGCTTTTCTTCCTTTTGATGATAATAAGTTGGATCGGTCAAGCAGTTGTAGTGACTTTTGCAGATGCTATATGTTTCAATGTATTAGGTATGATCGTAATACTTATAAATATTCAGTATTTATTATATAAACTTTATTTTATTGTATGTTTGGAAAACTCCAAAATTTAAATGCACAAATGATGACGAAGGCCTTTGCCAATGGCTAACAATTAACGTGATATTTTTTGTTCCTTTCCTACATGAAAATTTTTGGCCAATTAATTCACACCCCCCTTAATTAAATAACGTGAAAATATATAGTCTAAAACCTATCATAAGTCTAGGGTATTTATTATTATTATTTTTTATTAAATATGGTGTGATTGCTGATGTCCTACATAACAAAAGTGTATGTTTACAATTTATTAAATTAGTATAGATATTGAATATTTGAAGCATTAATTATTTGTTTAAATGTTATTTTTATTTTCTTTCAGGACCGCAAGTTGCTTTGTACGGCAAACAGCGACTTTGGGGTTCCGTTGGCTGGGGTATATTCTCATTATTAACTGGTACATTGATTGACCGGTTCAGTGAAGGCGCTTACAAGGATTATACAATCGCTTTTATACTTATGTTTGTGTTTATGTGTGGAGATGTTATTGTTTCATGCTTTATTAAGGTAAGTAGTTTTTTTTTAACTTTCATTATAAATGTTATTCTTTTAACTATGCTATGGTCTCTACATTATCGTATTGTCTATTTTGTTCATTTTAGAATTTTGATTGCCAAAAAAATTGCTTAACACGTTTATTGCGGCAGAGATTTTTCTATTCTTTCAATTACTGCGATACCAGGCGTAGAACACCTTGTATATCATATGTACATTTCTTATTTGAACTGTAAGCGAGATACGTACCAGGTGTTTTAGAGCTGGTTTCTCATTCAATGTGTCTCCTGCTATTGTAGTCCTTCTTTTTTATGGAAAACAGACAACATTTGTACAAATGTTGGGAATGTCATAGTTATGTTCTTTGTTTCAGAGTGAATCAACAAAAATGTCAGTTAATATTTTAATAGATGTTGGTACTCTACTTTCTTCGATCCCTACGCTTGTGTTTATGCTATGGACGATTGCTGTTGGACTGTGTACCGGCCTTCTCTGGCAATTCCTCTTCTGGCTTCTAGAGGATATTTACGGCTGTGATAATTCTAATCATGTTAAAACATTGCAAGGATTGGTTAGTGCTATTCAGACTTTCGGCGGGGAGATACCGTTTATGTTTGCATCCGGTAAGTGATAAAATAAAATATTAATATACTTGCTTTCGCCTACATCCGTCCGCATGAAATTAAAAAAAAGTTAGTAGCCCTCTTCAGACTATCCTATACATCTATGCCAAATTTCATCGAGATTTATTCAGCCTTTTAGTCTACAAATTCTAACAAACATCCATCCATCTAAACTTCGCATTTATAATATTAAGTAAGATTAGTTTGCATTATATCTTACTTCTTACTATCTTACTAATATTATAAATGGCGAAATTGTAGATGGATGTATGTTTGTTAGAGTTTGTAGCTTAAACGGCTGAACGGATCTCGATGAAATTTGTCATAGATGTAGAGCATAGTCTGGAAGAGCACATGAACTACTTACTTTGTTTTTTTTTATTCCACACGGACGGAGTCGTGGGCGAAAGCTAGTAATATATAATACTAGCTTTCGCCCGCGACTCCGTTCGCGTGGTATTAAAAAAAACAAAACCAAGTAGCCTATATGTTCTTCCAGACTATCCTTTACATCTATGCCAAATTTTATCAAGATCCGTTCAGCCGTTTAGGCTACAAACTCTAACAAACATCCATCTATCCATCCATCCATCCATCCATCTAAACTTTCGCATTTATAATATTAGTAAGATTAGTATGAGTTGTAGAAACAGTACGAGTTTGTTAAATAGTAATTTTAAATGTTATTTTCAGGTTCTATTCTTAAAAAGTTGGGTCATGTCAATATGATGAGTTTAGTGCTGTTTGCGTTTGGTGTACGTTTTGTTCTATATTCTTTGCTGACTAACGCATGGTGGGTGCTTCCTATAGAAATGTTACAAGGTATGACATTAGGAATGTTTTACCCAACCATGGCATCCTATGCCAATGTTGTAGCTCCACCGGGAACCGAAACCACTGTACAGGTACTTTAATTATTGTTATATTATCCCAATTGGAATTAAAATTATGTATAGACAAGAATGAATCTACGTATATTTTATACTAGCTTTCGCCAGACTTAGTCCGCGTGGAATTTAAAACAAAGGTAGCCTATATGTTCTTCCAGGTTATGCTTTACATCTATGCCAAATTAAATCGAGATCCGTTAAGCAGTTTAGGCTACAAACTGATAAACATCCATCCAAACTTCCACATTTATAATACTAGTAATATATGAACAGATTTGACAGACATTAGTTTAAAATTTATATGAGACCATATTTAATGATGCAAATATTTCTAGACTAGCTTTCGCCCGCGACTCCGTCCGCGTGGAATTTAAAAAAAAACAAAAGAAAGTAGCCTATGTGTCCTTCCAGACTATCCTCTACGTCTATGCCAAATTTCATCGAGATCCGTTCAGCCGTTTAGGCTACAAACTCTAACAAACATCCATCCAACCATCCATCCATCTAAACTTTCGCATTTATAATATCAGTGAGATAACCAGTCAATACTATATATAACAACATTTTGTAATTGTTTTCAGGGCCTTGTTGGGGCAGTTTTCGAAGGAGTTGGCGTTTCCCTGGGCAGTTTTATTGGTGGAAGAATGTATGAAACATTTGGAGGTTCAAATACTTTCCGGTGGTTTGGTATTGGATCGATTATATGTTGCGCTGTTCACGTATTCGTCCAATATCTAATAAGGGATAAAGTTCGTCATGCTGAGCTGACGAAAGGTAATGAACCAGTGGTTGCTGAATAATTAAGACTTTTCAATGACGTTCCACGTATAAAAATTTCGCAACTTAAATCATACTTATGTTAGGATGTAACCGGTTGGCTTTTGTCTAAGTAATGGTTAAAAAAATCACTGTCATTTTCTTATTTTGCAATACTTTGGGTTATTAACATCAAATTATCTTAAAATTAATATTGATACAATTTGTTTTTATGAATAATGGCAATGTTAAATGTTTTAATGGGAATCCTGTATACTTAAACTTAATTTATATGCATTTTCCTAGACTTTGACTATTCCATCCCACCAAACGGTCCACTTATTTGGTATTGCATTTATCTATACTAATATTATAAGAGGAAAGATTTGTATTTTTGTATGTATTGAAATAACTCAAAAACTACTGGGCCGATTTTAAAAATTCTTTCACCATTAGAAAGGTAATTTATATGCGAGTAACATAGGCTATATTTTAAATAATACAACAAGATAGTTTTAAATTCCTTAAACCTTATTCTTTTAAAAGGTACCTTAAAACCGGTTTCCCAGTTTTCCACTACTTTTTTCTTTATTATTTCGCATTTTAGAAATAACTTAAGTTTGCAATGTAAATATGTATAATACAATTAAAAAAATTCGCCGTCTACTTTACGCTTAATATAATATTTATATAACTACTTAATATAAAACTTTAATTTACGGAATTAATATAAAAATTATTATAATTTGCAAACAAAAGTCAAATTGCTATAAGCAGCTATTGTGCAAAGTTGGAAAATGCTGTAAGCAATTACTTCCATTATTTATTATTATTTATTTCAATATGTTTTTCATATTTATTTTTTTATTTAATTATTTATTTTATAATGCTTTCTTCCTAAATTTTATAATGTGTGACAAATATCTAATAGTTCGTAGTAATATACAATGCTATACGAACTTTATATCGACTTGTTTCGCACGAGATAATGCCTAGAATCGTAGAAAGATGAATTATAAAGGCATAGGGACATAAAGCGAGGTGTAGGGAGTGCCATGTCATGCGCAAATGTATCAATTTTGTTCTTTCACAGTGGCACGAATAGCTACAAAGTTCTAACCTTATAATAATTATTAGTTGTTTAAACTTAGAGAGTTAGTATAAAATCATTCCAAGTGAAGGATGAAAAGAAATTGACCAGACTAACCGGTAAGAACCACTGCCCAAATGTTTTTATTAAATTTGCTTATGAACGGTTATAAACAAATTTAATAAATACTTTGTAATTTTAGGAAACATTAGAGTAAGATATATATTATCTATAAATACTTTTTAATGATTATATGTATTATGAATGTAATCATATTTTCCTTTATAAGGGGACGGTTGTTATATAAAACTAGCCACAGTCTTGCACATGTACTTAATTCGGATATGTATTCTATACTTTAAATTTTGTTTTATTATTTACTGTCGCATCTAACAAGAAGGACGTTAGTGACCTAGAAAGAGATGGATGGATTGCGTGAAAGGTGACATGATCAAGAAGGGAGTGATGACTGAGATGACGGATGATAGAGTTATTTGGAGGAAAAAAATCCGGTGCGCCGACCCTACGGGAGTAGGATAAGGTAGGGAGATGATGACTGTCCTAAAAATTCCATTTATCAAATCTAACGTAATTAACAGCTGTCCCTTTAAAATATTGGATGTCTTATTTCTATTAATTACGATATTTTTACGTAATTTCAATTTCTTGAATATTGTGGAATTTTAGTAACTTTTTTTTAACACTAGCATAGTGTAAGACTTATATCAATTATAACATTGATCAAATAAGAGAACAAATTATAATGTACTTATTGTATAGATATGTTTAAAAATTATTTTTAACAAATAAATGATTAGCGATATAAAAAAAATTGCTTTGCAATAGTCGATAGTTCTAAGGCCATAATTATGTGAGAAAAAAAAATCACCTTTAAAACAGGTCTCGAATGTTATATATTTTCACCACCATCCCACTGCACCATACAGTATGACATTACATCACTATTATCTCTCTCTTCCTCTCTCTCTCCCACACTCCCACTCACTCTCTCACTCTCTCTCTCTCTCTACCTATCTTTTTTCTCCCTTGCCTACGTGATCTTTAGAGCAATGAAGTAGAATATTTAGCCAAAAAGAATTGAAATTCAATTGTTTTTTATAGATACTCACTTATATATTAAGAAGTAATTATTGACTGATTACTGTTTACTATTATTTTGGTCTAGTTCCCAGTAATTAAATATTTGTGATGCATTTATGTATGGTGCTGATGTTAGCTCGTTTTATTGACTCGAATTACCTTCGTAAAATACTTAAATTACATTTCAAACCTTTAATTTATATTGTATATTATATATTAAGACAATTATTATTTTATTGTTTGTACAATATTTTAAAAATTTGGAATATGTTTCTTCTATTTTATTTACTGCTTTTGCTTTTTTTTTCTTTTTTATCATGAATAGAGATTATTACATAAATTCAGTTTAAATTGCGAAGTAGATTTACATTTTTATATGATATTGTTACTTCTGTGTGGAAGAGATGGAGTGGAAGATTAGATATGGAAGGATTTTGATACCCGGGAAAAACTAATGAAACCATGAAAGGCAGGACGAATGGAACTTTGGAAAGCGCTTTGATGATCAAATGTCTATTGCAACCAACATTTACGGCCACGATCATTGCCATATTTTTTTTAAATTAACCCAAAATAACTCACAATTAAGCTACTATGAAGCTTAATACAAGACAAACTGTGAACTATAATGGATGGATGAGTGCATACGTATGGGGACATAAACCAGAAAGTGTTAAGAATGAATGTGGATGGCTACAAAGGAAGAGGAAGACCGAAGAAAGTATGGATGGATTGTGTGAAAGAGGATATGCTTAAGAAGGGAGTGGATTCAGATATGACTGCTGCTAGAGATGGAAGAGTAGCACATACTGTGCCGACCCTCCGTAAGGGATAAGGGCAAGTTGATGATGAAATATGGACCAAACTCTTGTTTATGTATCATTTACTCTTCTATTGATGTTCTTGATATTCCAGGATTTGTGTTATTTGATAACGAACTGTATACTTTGATAAACATATTCAGTGTTCTACTGTATCCACCCAATTTTGTCATCCGTCATCCATTACAAACCTAACCTAGACATTAAATGAGATTCTGAGATAGTGATAACCAACATTAAAATGTTTCATTTTTGTCTGTGATTTTTTTAACCTTATAAAGGTTTTTTTGTACTTTTAATGATTTTTTAAATTAACTTTATTCCATACTCCTTTTAGAGTGCTCAAGTGACCGATTTAATCTTATATCCATTTAGGAATGTAGTTTTAGATTTAAAGCCAATGTCTTTTTGATGATTTACGTATTTTATTCATCATATGTTCCTATTATATCGAGTATTATGTTATTTGTGTTAGTGTACTTTTAATTTAAATAAACTATTAGGCATAAAGCCTGTGTTTGATTTATTCTTTTTGTAGTTTGAATACATTGTGAGAATTTAGGATGTCTTAAATGTTAGTATTAATATTGAGTTAACCATGCTATCAAAATGTATAACGAAAAATGTGTCGGAAGATATTTACCATACCGGTGTGTAAAGAAGCAAGTATATTCCAAATTTTTACTTTATTGCTTGTATACGTGCATGTCTATGTCTGTTACCATATTCACAAAATACTTCCTTGTCATTATGCATGTTTTCTGTTGCTAGTTGCATGTAATTAATTTTGTTTTTTTTTTTTCTCTTACAGCTTACTCATCTATAATACGTTATGAAAATCTGTGCGATCAAAATTATATACTCCAAGAGATGACAGATTTCAACGCGGCACGCTAAACTAGTTTACGTGTAGATTTTAGTGAAAATTCTAAGAATTATTTTGTAATATTTTTGTAAGTTCCTGTCTCAATATCGACTGTTAGCAAAATCTGTTAATGAATTTTACCTTTTTCTTTGTTTACAATCTTAAGATTGAGCATCGTGATCGCAATTTGACTCAACATGGCATAAATATAAGCTCTCAGTAATGCAGCGCTGTATTACGATGATAGATTTACGCAAGTAAATGTATGACGTAGTCATCGTTTTTTCATTCTGTTTAAAAATGATTTTTTTTATTCTGCTAAGCAGCTAGTAGTGCTATACAAATTTTTGTTCTAATTTACATTCTTAGCATAAATATTAAGGTTCACAAACTAGCTATACAATAATGATGGAATTGAAACTCAAAATAGTGATTGTTGCTTGTCTCCCCTTTTTTATTACTAAAGAATTATATTTTAGAATTTTTTTATTTGAGATTCATTATCAAGACCTAAATTTTGTGAAAAAAAAAATCTGTTACTGTAACAGATTGTGCCTACTGACGCAGCCCTTTTTACCCTATTTTACATTTTAGTCGGAAATGTCTTGTAGAAATCTTAATGAAAAACTAACTCTAATAATGTACGAGTATATTTTTTGTTTACTTGTTTAGGTCTTGATTTTGAACAGAACGTAGTTAGTTCTCTTAATCGTGTGCAATGGTTCTAGATTTAAGTGCTGGGTACTTAGTTATTAGTGTAATTGAATCTTTAGAATAGTATTACTAGAGAAATAAATAAAAAACTGTGTTTTATTGCCGTGTATATTTGAGATGCAAAACCATATTTCAGTTGATTATTCATCATTTGAATATAACAAAATGTTCCAGTCAACCACACCATGGGCGAGCCGCAGAAAACTTAATGCTTGAACGAAATACCTCTATTTTTACTTAGTCTGTCCTGCTCGAACCAGACCATCTAAATGTGACACTGTCTCAGTGCTTGCTGCTATGTGGTCACTTTGTACCGCTCTCTTCACTTTCCTTTAAATTCATCGTGAATGGTTAAGCCGAAGGATACGTATAGTAGAGATAATCTTGCAAATAAAAAGTGCAAGTAGCTTCAGCCACCTTTTAACACCAGTCTATAAACTTTCTACTGGTGTGTCTACAACAGTAAAACCACGACCTCGATGAAGTTCTAATTCTAAAACAAAACTAATGAAGCCTTATTACGATGTTACCAAATATTAGTTTATAAAGGTCAAACTCGGTCAAGATTAATAAAAAAACACCAATAAGTAAATAAGACGTACATTTTTAATCTATAAAACACACTCGTTTTATATACTGTGACACTGTTACTCTTTGGCATTTATAATTTTATAATCTACTTTACTTGCTCTTCACTTCAATTAAACTTCAGATTAGATTACTTCAGAACGAACGCCAGCGCCAACCGCCACAGTTTTATTAAAATTAAGTGATTTATAAGTCTGACTCAACAATTACATCGTCATTGAGTGTTTGGAATGAAAATCTATAAAAATATGATCACAACGATATAATGTTTTTGTTTATATAGTGGTGGTATCGTTTCAAAATATACGAGTTATTTGAAAATCTCCACGTTCGTCATGGGTTCCCGATTAAGGTAATTGTATAGATTAATTTTATATTACTAGAAGAACGAAATACTTTCCTTTCATTTTACATAAAAATTATATGAGTAAATCGTGGAAACTGTAGCTCGTCCGATTGTTGCAATGTTTTTGCAACACTAAGTTTTTGCTTCATCCGTAGCAACCGTACTTTCTTTTTGTGATTTCAAGTTTTTATTGTTTTGATTTGTAAAGCCTTTTACTGTTAAACTCAATATTTCCAGTTATCCTGTGTTATGATTAAATAAATTTCTTCTGTGTAATTATTCAAAGTTATTCTTATTAAAAAAGAAAATCTCGAAATATTCACTGCTCTATTTATATTTGTAGGCAGCATTTTATAGATATCAGTACCATTTCCCGTTCGACTATCAAATTATTGTATACATGAACTGTTTTGCTTTTATCTTTTTAGAAAGATTGTCACTTCCTAACTAGCTTTGTAAAAAAAGAATAATGTTAACTGTTGCTATTATTTGACCAAACAATTTGTATAGTTGGAACTAACTTGAATATAAACAATTGTATATTTTTTTTTATCAAATCTTGATGATTTATATGTGATTATGGAATACTAGCTGTTGTTCGCGACTTCGCCCGCGTAAAAAAATATAACCTATGTTACTCACAGATAAATTACCTTTCTAACAGTGAAAGAATTTTTAAAATCGGCCCAGTAGTTTTTGATTATTTCAATACATACAAAAATACAAAAATACAAATCTTTCATCTTTATAATATTAGTATAGAAAAGCTATGTTATAATTATATCACAAGAACAAATTACCAAAATTTATTTCTAATATATATTTTTAAATTCTTATTTTAAAAATATTCTATTAGTGCTAATGAAAATGTTTTGTACTTTCAGAGACACTGTACAAGTTCTCTTTGAACTTTTCTGCGAAGTGTCACCCGGTGATGATGTGAAGGAGCCCTTTATACTCAGAAAATATCCCGAAACATATGGCAAAGATGAGGAATTGAGAAATATCCCAAAGTTCACTTTTCCATGCAAAATCGATAAGTAAGTACTCATTTACAATAAAATTTCAGTATTGACACTTGTATTAGCACATATTGTTATTCCGGTTATATCAAAGTGAATGAAAGGGATGAAAATATTTTGCTATAGTGATGTCCCTATTACATAATCCGAGTGCAATCAGAGGTCATGGCAATTCCAAACTGATAAAAGTGTTTCAACAGTCGAAACCTATAGACATGACATTTTTAATCAAAAATTATTGTATTTAATGTATTTATAATATTTTTAATAATTTAATTTACTGAAAAACAGTTTCAGAGAATTTGATATCTGTTTTGAAGTTGGTTATAAAATTAGACACTAATAAGTGACATTGCCACATCTCCATTATTTTTTTTAAATCATAGAAAGGATGATTCATTGACAATGAGAATTTTATTTAATTATGACACTGGATTTTGATAAATATTATTCCGAAAATCTCAGTTTCATTATTGAATTATATGTAAAGAGGTATTATGTAACTTTCGATTTAAAAACATTGGTTGTATTTCATTTGGATGTGTTCATGTGCAGCATATAAATGTGTGTCTTTAAGGACTACTAATTTTGCAATCCACTTGACAGTATAATAATTGATATGACTGATGGTTTAACTGTGGCATGCATCGTTATTTAATGGTTATAACATTCCCTTAATCAAAATGTCTAAAACTAAATCCATACTAAAACACATTTTATTATAGTTAATTAACAAAGTGTGTCGTAGTGATTATTTTTTTTTTTGTAAAAGTAACTTATGAATTAGTTCTAAAGTTAATATAATTCATAAATAAGCTTGATAAATAAAACTTAAACAGATTAGTAACTTTTATTGAGATTGTCCTATAGAATGACACTGATAATTAATTATTAGTAGATTAGTCAGCATTCAATGTGAGATTAACAATTCCTTCACCTTGCTATGTACTATAACACAATAGTGGTGTTGAAACCTTTAAGGATGATACTTATATATATATACATTCAAACAAACTATAGATTTAATTAATTGAATTGATAGTGTTAGTATTTTAACCTTGCATTAAATATTATGGTAAAGGCATTCACTAAAATCACATTTATATTAGAGCACAGCCAAGAAATCTGTTTCACACTCTCCATATACTCGTAATTACAAGGTAATGATATAACATATATCCCAGCCTTTATTTCTTCTCATGATCGTTAAATTAATTTATTTTTACTGTACTAATATTATTGTATTGTTTTTTTCAGTACGTACATTCAACACTATTCATTTGTGTTGACTTCTGTCGATTCCAAGTACACGTTTTGTTTTTGCCGATACGACCCAAAAGTGAATACAGCGTTGGTGCTTCTTTCCTATTTACCATGGCATGATATATTTTACAAGTAAGTATTACCTGGATATCAGAAAACAATTGTGTGTAAGGCGATACTGTGGTACTGGTTTAGACTGGTGACTCTTGTATGCATATTGCCATTGACATTCTATAAATGGACAGGCTATAAGCCTATTTGTTTTTACCATTTTGATGCTGTTGGTAGCAGTTGAGAGGGGTATTAATTGGGGGTAGTGATTATTCGGACTAGTAATAGACATTGAATAAACTGTCAGTAAAATGAAAATGAGTGTTTAGTTTGGATCCATTTAATGTATATCGGAGAGTCTATCAGGTATATTTGCCTGACAGTACGACAGTTCAATGGAGAAAAATTTGTATTACAACCTTAACTGCACAAATCAAATACAAATTTTGTCAATGCCTAACTAAAATGGTCTGATTTATATTCGTGATAAGCTCCCAGTGCATATTGTAGTCTCTTTTGTCAACGTGAATAGGATAACAATATGTATTAGTACAAGCGTTGCAGCAGTCGAGTTCTATTGTTAGTTACAGACATATTGTTGTCTTTGTTATTTCAGAGAGTGGGAGATGGCAATATGATTGATACAAGGGCTTCGACAGTTGAAACCCTTAGTTATACTATGAATTTGAATATATGATTTTAAATACTCATGAATGTTACATGATATTGATTAAATGCTTGCGTGACTATCTCTTGCGCATGTGAAATTAACTTGTGCGCATATGCGAAAGCGATGTTGAGAATTAATCAATAAAAAATAATATGTGCATAATTAATTTTAATGTTAATCTGTTGGATATCAGATTAATGATGAATTTGTGAGCTTAATGCTGTTAATATAGACAAGAATATTTTAGATTATGATTAGTTATGTTTCAAGTACACTTTACTTTTGCAAAGCAGTTGACTATTTTAAAGTCTATGGAGCGAATTTTTTATTCTTTTTAAAATTGTTTGGGGAAGGTGTTAAGCAGTGGTGACAAAAATGTATGGTTTTTAATGATAAAAATAAGATAAAATCCCTAGGAAAATGTAATATTAAATTGAGTTATTGTTAACAAGTAATAAAAACGAGCAGTTCGGATATATTTGATCTTTATTTATTTTTTTATTAATAGAAAAATTGTCAACTTTTACTGAAAAGTTTTACTATCTTTTTATTTTAAGTGCTGTGCTGTTGAAATGTAAAGTAAATTACATGTATACAAATGTTTATGCCTATGCAATATGTTCTAATGTTAAATACAAAATATCCAGTGGTTAAAACATATGGGACAAAACACACAAACATTGATTTTAATATAAATGATCGCGTTAAAAATACAGTTAATATAATCTATCCTTTATATCCATGTCTGTTAAACATATATTTTTATTTGTGTGTATGTAAGTTTGTCAATCGTTTTTCTTTTTATTTTTTTTAGGTTGTTAGATAGCATCGCACAGTTATTAAACGGTTCAGAAAGAGATGGGTTGACGTCGTTTCTAGAAGCATGTCGCGCACACCCACCTATGTCCGGGCATACGCTCAAAGTTATTTATAATACCGGTCAAAGTATGTTCTCTTACCAGACGCCGGATAACAGACTTCCCAGTATACCTGAAGATGTGAGTATTTTAAGCATTTCAAATATAATTAATAATAAAAAGTATAGCCTATGTTACTCAGCGGTAACGTAGCTTTTAATAGGTGAAAGAATTTTTGAAATCGGCTCAGTAGTTTTTGTGTTATTTCAATAATACAAAAATCCAGGAATACAAATCTCCTTTTTATAATATTAATATAGTATATAATATAATATAATATCAATTGCATTGTATATAGTATCTTAATGTGTTAAATAAGATAGCCTACAACAAAAAAAAACTTACCAATATTATAAATGCGAATGGATGGATGGATGGATGGATGGATTTTTGTTACCACCTATCACCAGATCGGCGCAACGGATCTCGATGAAATTTTAGATGTAGAACATAATTTGGAAGAACACAGGCTGCTTACTTAGTATTTTTTTTAATTCTGCGCGTACGCAGTTTTGGGCGAGATCTAGTGTCAAACTTATGTTATTCTTTTAATCAGAGTAATCTGACGGAATACTTCAGTGCTGTGGACACGAAATGTATGGCTGGATTATGGGCAGCTTTACTCCAGGAGCGCAGGATAGCTATAGTCGGGTCAAAGATATCCCGTCTATCGGCGTGCGTGCAGGCAGCGAATGCGACGCTATTCCCTATGTCGTGGCAGCATATTTTCATACCTATACTACCGAAACATCTTGTAGATTACCTGTTGGCCCCAATGCCATTTCTTATTGGAGTTCCTAGACCTGTTATGGAGGTAAGAATCTAAGCTTAAACAAACAATTCTTAGTTATGTAGGATATCTGCTATCACCATATATTGCAATATTTATTAAATTTTCACTTCATAATAAACTATTAATACATTTTTGTATGCAGATGTAATACTATAAGGCTTTTTCATCAATAAAATAATATTGAATTTGAAATAAACCAAAGTTTAAATTTCTGTTTCCAGATTGTAAGAATGTCGGAGATAGGAGATGTAGTTATATTAGATATAGATAAAAATGAATTAAGATCTCCGTTTAATGATTTAGAAAGTCTTCCCCCTGATATGGTAAGTTAATAAATATTACTTTTGACGAAGCGACTAAACGCATGTGCAAGATTTTGCCTGCGCATGAATTGGCACGTCTGGTAAAAGAGTTTTTTTTAATACCAACGTGCCAAATGCGATGCTTTTTAATATATTTTCTTGCACTGATGTTTTTTATTTACATATTTTTTTTATTTTGTTTCAGGTGTCAAATCTAATAAAGGCTTTAAGTAATAGAAATGATATAATTTTAGGCGACGCTGTGTCAAGAGCGTTTTTAAGAGCTCTAGTTTGCCTGATTGGTGGCTACAGAGATGCTGTCCGGTGCGTTATTTTGTATTTATATAATTACTAGCTTTTGCCCCCGACTCCGTCCGCGCGAGATTAAAATAAATCTTAGTAAGTAGCTTGTGTTCTTCCAGATTATGCTCTACATCTATGCCAAATTTCATTGAGATCCGTTCAGCAGTTTAGGCTACAAATTCTATCAAACTTCCATCCAAGCATCCATCCTACCTTTCCTATCTTACTAATATTATAAATGCGAAAGTTTAGATGGATGGATGTTTGTTAGAGTTTGTAGCCTAAATGGTTGAACGGATCTCAATGAAATTTGGCATAGGTGTAGAGGATAGTCTGGGAGAACACATAGGTTACTTACTTTTGTTTTTTTTTTTAATTCCACGCGAGTCGCGGGCGAAAGCTAGTTTATAATATTAATAAGAATTAGTGAGATTTTTTTATTCTAATACAAACGAAATATGATACATAAGATGATCTTTAAGACAGGGGAGGAGATTACATAAAAAAAATTATCATATTCACATCCCCTGTCAAATACACTTCCCCTTCCCAAAATTTTCTTAATTAGAAAGACTAGTATCCTCATAAAAACATACACTCATAAGAATTAACTCATTTATTTATTACAGGATTGAAAAAGGTCAACTAATAACTTTCAATCCAGAAGCATTTGTTAAGACGAGAAAAAATATGCAACCGTTTCTGAAGAAAGTGCTACAATCTCAAATATTTCAACAGGTAAAATTTTGTTTATATTAGCATGGCGGTACTAAATCCATCGATATATTTGTGTGTAATGTACATTTGGAAATAATACGCAAGAGTATTTTCGCTGTCCATATCAACCATGTTACAAAATTGCCACAACGATAGTTAATATGTGAGAAATATACATTAACGACTGAATAGTGAAAGAAAAAATTAAAAATACGTCGCAGTTTGTATTATTCTCATTGACATCATCAAAGATAGGTCTAGATTTCGTAAGAGTTATCAGGATAAAGTGCGAACTCCACAAATTATAGCTTCAAACTATTTAATTGGAATTGACTATAGTTTTTTTTTAAATAAGGTTGATTAGTTGGATTAATAACGCTTATAAAATATATATTACTAGCTGTTCCCTTGCGGCTTCATCCGCGTGAAATTATAAAAACTTTATTTCATTGTTTACATTTGTCAAATTATCAATTGCAAATGTCAAATGACATGACATGATGACAAACCATGGCAATCTTGCTTCCTTGATGTTGGCAGCAACTTATGGTCTCTTTCCCACATTAGGATTTTTATTTTAAGTTTAATGGCGTGAAAATATATAGCCCAAAGCGTGACGTAAGTGTAGGGCTTTTTATTAAAAAAAGAATTATTCAAAAATATGCTGTGATTGCTGACATCTTAGGCAACAAAGAAGTGTGTGTTTACGCTTTATTATATTAGTATAAATAAGGAAATTTTTATGAAGCTAAATGCCGTACTTAATAGACGGGTATCATAGTAACGGAACAAACGCTTAGCCAACTTTGAACTATCGATATTAGGTTTAATTATAACAAAACATCGAACTAAAATTATTATTTATCTATTGATTTAGTTACTCTGTTATTAAAACTCAGTTTTAATTAAATAGTCGAACTTTCCAGTTAAAACTTCACATGTGTCAAATTTTTAACTATCAGTTGAAATGTATAGTTGAAGTTGTGCAACACACTAATTTAATTAAACGGTCAGAACTTTAAAACTGTCAGAACTGTAAAACTGTCAGAACTATAAAACTGTCAGAACTGTAAAACTGTCAGAGCTGTAAAACTGTCAGAACTGTAAAACTGTCAGAACTATAAAACTGTCAGAACTGTAAAACTGTCAGAACTGTAAAACTGTCAGAACTGTAAAACTGTCAGAATTGTAAAACTGTCAGAACTGTAAAACTGTCAGAACTGACTGTAGCGGGCTTTAAATTTCATTAAAATTTTGACTGTGGCCTAAGATTACATCACTAATGCTTAGTTTCTGATGTTTCCATTTATTTTACATTACCTAGTGATTCATTAGTGTTAGGTTGAAAATTTCGACGGAGTAAAACTGAAGTTACGTAGTTCGTAAACGCGTTCCATGAAGTTATCGAATTAAAAACACTAATGTATGGTTAAACGTAGCTGGGAAACCGGCCATAAGAAACTTGCGTACAATTAAAGACTAAACGTCAGTTAAACAATCTTATTATCAACTGTTTAACGGGATTTATCTCATTTTTCAGTTCATCGATGAGAGATTAGACCTCCTCAACTCCGGGCGCGGTTTCAGCGATGCTTTCGAAATTGAATGCAACAATTACGCTGAGGAATTAAGTACGGGCAGTGGACAGAAGATTAAAAAGCAATATCGAGATTGGGCGAAAAGTGTCAAGAAAGAAGGTGGTGCCTTTTTCAAGAATGTAAGAGATAAGGTAAATTGATTTGATATATGTGGACATACTCGTTCTTATATACCATATTTTATTTGTGCATTTATAAGGTAATACAGTAATAACGACGTTAAAAGGGATAGTATTAGTGTATTGTTGCGCATACGCACTTTGACAAATCACATATTTAGTGACCAACTCGAATAATTAACTTTTATATGGCTGATAGTTACGTTTCTTAAATTGATAGGTTACAGTTAGACATATTAAAATAAGATAATAAAAATAAAATTTTCGATAACAGTATAAAAGAGTGTTTATATAATTTTGTTATTGTTTAATTAAATAAAATGTTACTGGATCTTTTATCACAATCAAGAAAGACAAAAATGTAAACAATATTCAAATTAATTGAATACAATTAAAAGAATAATAATATCAACACTAATTGATTATATTGCTTAAGTGGTATAAAAGTTAATACATTTTGCTTCTGTTTTTCTTCGCTTTAATATAAAATCTATAACAAAAGCTTTATACTGCGTACGCAAGTAATTCTCCGTAATCTAAAATATGTTTAATATAAAATAAATATCATTTATGAAATAAGTACGTATAAATTAATCCAAACATCACTTGTAAGCTTAGCTGGGACAATGCTAATATGCCTTTAGTGAATAATAATATATCAATTCATAATAATTTTAATTAATGTGGTTAAGAGTATGTATTGGTACTGTTACTGAATGCAAGGCATGCTGTAAGTACATGGGACTTTTGCTTTAAATTGTCAATATTTACAGGCGAATCCCGCAGTAAAATCGGCTGTTAAAACGGTGAGTCAAAAGAATTAACAACTTTGGATGTCAATGTACTATTTACTTCTTTGTGGAACATACTTTCTATTACAAGACCTTATCTTTGAACATGTTTGTGATATTTAAAAATTAACATACTTGAAATCAAAAGACTTAAAAGCTATTGCAACTTCTGATTTTTTCTTATTCTACGATTAAATTCTATCAAATTTAATTTCCCGTTGTAAATAGTAATTTAATTTCTGATCACATTTCAATGTTAAAGTCAAGATAAATTATACAAGATTAGTATTTTATCACTAACCATCTATAGTTTATTATCGAAACTTAAATGAAATTGAGAATAAAAGTCTTTAAACCCTAATTTCAATGTGAAATATATTTTCATTAAAAATGTTGAATAAATTATTAGACAGAACAGACCCTAGTATATTTCATAAATCTTACATTTTCATACTCTCATTGCTTAGTATTATTTATTCATACTGCTTATTGATACTGCGCCTGCGCAGCGACCCAAAGTGGGTCTTAACCGTCGACACGGTAGATTGCCAACATATTGATTTATGCTTTACTAAATATAACCTTTGCTTTCGCTCTAATAAAAATTAACATTGCACTTATTTTTACAACATAATCTATGTTTTTACTAATACTTATTTATCCATCATTTTCATTATTCTACTATTATTAATCCTGTATAATGCGGTCTTTAATCCCATGACTCGAATAGAATATTCTCGAATATGTATTATGTGGGCATCTTTAACAGTAACCTAAAAGAAGTTACCAAACATTCTTAAATTTTATCATTTACAAAGTATGTTATTCACCAAGTAGTAAATATGTGATATATTTCAAAATTCTATAATAATTCTGCACAAGATTTCCAGCACTGTTTTCACTATGGATAAGGGTGTTGATTGCATGCATTTGCATACCGTAACTTGCTAATAAATACACATGCACATTAAAAATAACTCTCATCTTGTTTGTAAGTTAACTTCAATTAATCTTCCATAGTATTCTATTTAATCTTCCATTATTTAATAGCATGTACAAGGATATATTAATATTAATATCCCCATACATTATCTAGCTTTAGTTTTGACTACGATGTGATTATATTGATGATAGATTTAAGCTTTCAAAACATTATCCATTGGGGTATGGACAGTACTATTTTATTTGGTCGAATAAATTTCACGATTTAGGCTGCATGATGTGGTTGCAAAATGGCTGAATTAAAAAATATATGGGAACGGAATTACTAAGAATAATTGACATTGTCTATTATCGCTTCTTATAATTATTATTTATAGTCGAGACACGAGATTAGATTCTGCGCAGAATTGAAATGGAACACAATGCGCGTGCGCAAGATTTTTAATAAGCGCTGTATTACTCAAAGGACAGTCGAATAATTTAATTGTTGATAAAAAGTTTAAACTACATCAACATAAACAATTACAGTAATACGTGCGCAAATGGTTCAACTTTTATGTTTCGACGTAATTTATACCTAAGGAGAAAAATAAATATAAGTTCTGGAGTGCAGTTTATTTAATTTGATATTCCAGATGTTTCATGTCGATACGAAGAAAACTTAGCTGTTTTTTTTATGTCGTCGAATTAACACCTAATGTATTATAATCAAGTCTTAAATTTTAACATTAATCTACAATTTATTATCTATTATTCTAAGTATTATAAAACTATGTTTTTTTTTTGTTTGCTTGCTGTCCATCATTGTAAAAAACCGAGCAATAACAACAAGACTTCTTTTGATGATGTTTTTCTTTATCACCCCAATGATGTTCAAAGCCTCAAGGGGAATGGTATTTAAGATATTTTAAGGTTAAACTAAAGATTGCCAATATTTCATATTTTTCCTTATTTTATTAAGGTCCGACAAGGAGGCAAGAATGTTAAATCGGCTATGAAAGGACTGACAAACAGAATACCGAAGAGTGGTTCTAGATCATCATCGAGGAATACAACAGACGAGAACAGGTACGTTTTCATTGGTTTTACTGTTTAGTTTTTAGACAAATTATCAAAGTATAAAACTTCACGAGGCGCATATCGCATTTTACCACAAGAAATACTGTCAAACATAATAATGACAGTGAAGCTTTTAAAAACATTCAAGTGAAATGATAAAAAACATGCAGGTTAAGCTGGAAAAATACAAAATTCTTATGTAAAGGAAATATAACTGTCTACCACGCATGCGTTTATCGAGTTATGCGCAGGTTCTAAAGATGAGATGGCAAATTGTAACAGTACTTAAAATATATTAGATTTGAGAGCAACAGTCATGGGTTTTAAACAGTGTTGCTCATATATATTTTTTAATGTACCCTCGTGGGGACCCCAATGGCTTCTGCTATTGCCTATTGATTTAGTTATAGTTTTGCCCATGTTGGTGTGTTTTGGCTTCTTGTTTCCAACTCTTGATGCCAATGTTAAAATCTTGTCCGAAGTCGTCCTGTCATTTTAATATCGGTCTATGACTGGCTGAATTTCCAATACATATTTTGATACACTCCAATCATTTATTCTCTATGTCTTAAGGTTAGATTTCGTAAGAAGTTATTTTTCATTAATTATTTCATTATTCATAGAGCAATGTTTTTATCAACAGATTTTCATGTGGGTCAGCTTCTCCTGACTCATCAGGGTCATCAGGATCTCTGCCAGTCAGCGACATGCCGCTCGGAACCAGTCCATCCCTGGATGTACCTCCTCCCAAGGATCCACCGCCCGCTCTACCTCTAGATCTGTTAAATGAAATGGAGTTCCTCTTCTCAACGAACTCTGGTACCAGCACTGATATAACCCTGCGCAACAAACAGGTAAGTCATAAACTTAATTGGCATTTAAATAGATATATTCTTAATTTTATTAGCTGCTAGTTGTGTATATTGTCTGGCTTGATGTGCCTCATACTGTACGTTTTGATACACGCTGAAATTATCCTAATAAAGAATTACTGTTTTGTACAATTATTAGTACGCTTATAAATTGGACATATGTATGATTATAATGATAAAATTGTCTTGTAATTATTCATACAAGTGTATCAAAACGTATGCTTTTTTGTTTATATACTCGTACATTTGTGATCGTAATTCATTTTCATTTAACGTTTTGTAAATGCTTCATATGAAGAAGTTTAACACATTGTAAACATATTGTAGAATTCATAGATGTGTACATTGGTAAGCATGTATGCTCTTAGGAGCACCGTGGCACATTATTTAATTTTATTTTGCAGAAACCAATGGCACCACCACGCCTCCCTCCTCGGTTAATGGAACGTCCTAAACCTTCCGCTCGTTATCCCATTATATCGACAAATAAACTAGTCGATCTATCCGACGCGCCACTGCTCCCGCCGAGGGCGACTGCAGGGCCCTCTACGACTCACTTCATATCTAACATTACCAAGAGTGATGAAAAGTCAACTGATTTCCACACGACCACTATAAGCTTCAGCGAGGGCAAAGACAAAACTAAACTAAAACTGAGCACCTCGAATCAAAGAAAGTCTGTCACAAACCCACCTTGCAATGGTAACGCCCTAAAGCTACCGCCCCCTGTTAATAATAGACAGGGTAAAGACGGTGCAAGCAGCACATTCCACGTAGCTACTCCCGTTGCTCGACCTTTGTCCATCTATGAAGGAAGAAGCAAAGAGGTAATTTTGATATGCGCATATGTGATAATTTATATTATATATTATGTTTTTAGAGAGAAATATAAATGAAAATTCAACAAAAAACATGTCTTCCACTAACAATATCTTATTAACTTATATGTAACGTTGAGATTTAATAAAAAATACATATATGCATAATATTATTTATTGAATGAGAAATTTTTATTTTCTCCGACATATCAAGGTGCATCCCTTTATTCCTATAATGGCAACCCACTTTTACACTAACGATTAAAGCATGCGGTATAGCTTCGAAATTGGCTTTTTTATTCTTTCTACTTTTATACCTTATATACTTTTTAACTGCACGTTGTCATTAAAATAGATCACATTTAATATGATAGTGTCCTTCAAGATATGTAAAAATATTTGAATCTCACTGTAGAAATATTTGTAATTAACATGTACAATCAGCGGCATAAATATGTATATATTTATACAACTTGTATATGCCTTCGGTGTCAAAAATACGCAGCACCTTCGTCCGTAGACGTCGTACGTATTAACAATACGCGCATAAGTATTTCTGATTGAAAAACCGAAGGCATATACAAGTTTTATAAGTATTGTGTACATTTATGCAGCTGATTGTACCTAAATGTTATATTTTCTGAAGTATATGTGATTTATGAATACTCATTTAATCATTCCGAGTAAATAATTTGTGATAAAAATCTGACATATTGTCGATAACTAACATAATGAGTAACGCTACGTAACTTTCCACAACTTTTGTCACGTTAAAATACTCACTGCTGTGTATATTATACCTATTTCACTGGTTCTGTAATAACTTTTGATAAGTCATAAATTATGATATTTTAAAACTATAATATAAAATATGTTATAAACAAGACTAAGAAGGCTTTTACTTCTTTGTATCGTGTATTTTTTTTAATTGTAATGCGCATATTATCGAAAAATTAAAACATTGTTTTTAATACACTTATTTTATCTCGTCCACTGGTATACATTTTTTTAAGGAATTTATATACTTGTTCAGAAATTGCTTATTACATGTTTGTAACATTTACTTTCGTCTACGACTAAATTAAATTATTTAATTTAAAATATTAAACCGAATTGTATGTAAAGCAGTCATTGGAAACGATTTTTTGATTCTTTTATTTGTTTTTAACCGACTTCTAAAAGGAGGAGGTTATCTATTCGATTGGTCTTTATATAAAAGTGAATTTATCCTACCTCCTATCCTAAGTGTCCTACGAGTATGTTGTTTTATATAATTTTATTTCTGAATTACCTTTAGTAATCAAGGAATAATATTTTAAAACGTGTTTAAATTTTTATGATGTAATTATTTTGAATAAACATTTATTAGACGAACTAAATTTTATTAAAAGCTTTGTTTGATAGGCGCCTTTTTAGGTTGAACTATATTTTTAATTACGTACTCAGTAAAACACAAAACAATATTCTATTGTATAAATTAATTCGATAAAATTGGACACAAAATTGAATACAAACATAGTTCTTAATTGTCTCGTTTTTAAATTGTTAAAAGATTCTTAGAAAATTATTTTAAAGTATGTATGTCTCAAACAAATAAATGTGATAAGTGAATCTGAGATATCAACTCGTAAAATATCTAAATTAAGAATTCATTATATTGAACGTAGGTTATTTAAAAAAAATACCTTTCTTTCAATTAACAATTACCTTAAATCTTGATTTTTGTGCACAAACGTTTTGTTACGCCATTTATAACACAGTGAACATAACGCTCCTTTATTTGTAGAATATGATTATTAAATTCAGCTATATGTTTAGAAGATTACGTCATTTCTTGATGTTAAAAGTGTTACGGCCGAATTCTGAAACGAATCTTAAACACTTCGCTGCGTAAGCGCCGTTGAAAATCTCTCAGACTTCAACTTTTTATTGAAATTTGGGGTTTAAGCATGCCATTATCCATAAAGACGCTTCTACATATTTAAATGTCGTTTCAATATTTGGCCGTTAGTCTAATAACGCCCAATATTGCAAATATTAGATGTATTATTTATGACTAGATATAATTATTGTGGTGACGACATAAAATGATCAACATCCAATCAAGTTTTCATTGAACCCTTTGCCTAATCCATTCTTCCTTTAAATCAGATTTTGTTTCTAAAAACATAAAAATCTTTCAAACCCAGTTTGATAAACATACTGAGAAAAAAAGTGGTTATTGTGCGACAACCTTAATAGATAGATATATGCTATCGCGGACTTTAATTTAGCAAATTTAAAGGGCTACAATTCTTCCATACATCATTTTTATGCAAGTCGAATAGTTTAGGCTACGTAAGCAAAAAAAAAAGACCCCAAATTTCGTCCCGCGATTTAGAGCTAAACTATTTAACTACGGCGTAGTCTTTGACTCCAAAAATTAAAGAAAAATGGGCCCCACCTGCAAGCACTACCTTTCGGATAAAAAAAGAATTCAAAATCGGTCCACCAGGGCCGGAGCTATCGCGTAACACACGTAAAAAAAACATACAGACGACTTGAATACTTCCTTCTTTTGGGAAGTCGGTCAAAAAGATACTGCAATCACTATGCGGATTATTTCAATTATGTACCTTGTTTTTTCTTATTTTTCTTATTATTTTAATTCGATTTTTTTTCGATGATGCAATAAAAACGAAATAGACGTTTCCATACCATCATTATTATTAATATAATAACGGCCCCCGCGTACAAGCTAGTATATTTTGAGTTATTTAAAATTTTATTTAAATTTTTATTTAAATTTTGTTAAAATTCATACTTTAACTTTACCACAATTTCTTCAATAACCAAACGTTTGTTTCTGGAAATAAGTTCTGTAATTAAACAAGTATAGGTTTAAATAAAATTACGCACACCGTAAATACTTTTTAATATATAAAAAAATATTTTTTAACAACAATAAACTATTAAATATGGAAAAAATAATTTACAATTATGAAAAATTATAATTTTATGACCGCACACTTTATATTTGTTGAATTCTCACTGACATGTGATGTTGCATTTGCAGCAAATACCGACCGACAAAATGATTCAGTAACATGATTCAGATTCCTACACAATAGTTATTCATTGAATTAATATAATAAGATAATAGTCTTTAGGTTTAATTATGCTAGTTACGTATTGAATCGGTTGTTCATATGTTAGATTACGGGTTCAATGACCTGGATACGCGAAAATGTGTTACGTTCATATCCTACAAAGTCTATTCAAGTAGAATCGATCATTTCACTACATTGCATTGATTTGATTGAGTTGTAATTGGAATTGATATTAAGCCCACTACACGCTCAGTTGTAACTGTAAGCAACATTTTAACTCGAGTTAAAATTTTAACTCGAGTTAAAATGTTGCTTAGTGAGAATTCCTATGTATAAAAACCAAATTCGTTTTAGTATTAAACTATTTTTTTTCTGGTATAAACAATTGATGTTTTCATACCTATTTTGTATCAAGAACTGGTGATTTAGGTTTCGATCTTGCACATAAAACGCTTGTAAATGATGCACGTACACTATTCAACAGGTTCGTACTGGTTTATTCATTACTCTTTCATTGTAAACTTGCTTATTTTGTAAAGTGTACATATGCATGGATTTTTCACTATCTGCACGTATTAATGTCGGAATGGGCTTGGTTACGGTACATTTATACAATGTTTATAATCTAAACTAAAAATAAATAACAGTTAAAACTAATTTTACGGATTTTATAACTCGGACACGTTAAAACATTTGAAGGAAGAAATAATTTATTATAAAATAATTAAAGATCTGCGAACATTACAAACATAAAAAATCGAAATTATTTTTATTTAATCGTTTTTATAATAACGTAAAATATGAAATTTTAAGAACATATAGTAGAAGACAATTGATTGGGTTCTTCAACCTAATATTAATTTCAAAGGTTACGAAAATAATATACTCAGAATACCTATATTTTCTAATTATGTGAGAAGGGAGCAAGAAAAATAGGTCAGCATGACAACGGATCGATTCATGTCGGCACAGGGAGGAAATTGTTTTCGAAATGAAAGGGGAACGGTGTAGCGGAGTTCCGGTAACATTTCGAAAACTATGGAACAATCTGCCCCACGACTATGCCGTATGATGCCGAATCAGAGGAATGTCGTTTGTTTAACTGACTTCTTTCTTTTCCAGCCGTGCGCGTCAGAATCTGATCTGATTAACCTGGACGGTTTACCGTCTGATATAAAAGAATTCGATCCACTACAAAGCGATAGTACCGCTAAATTTGAACAAGTCAAAACGTCCACGGATAGTGCACTTTTGCATGAGTACGGCTTAGACTTTAGTCAATTCCAGTTTTCGGACTTTAACAGCTCAAGCGGCGGGGCCCAGGCGAGCTCCAGCGTCCCCAAAGGGTGGACTACATTTAATTAGTACACTTACAGCAATAATTTGTATATCTGATTTGTATTTTAGCATTTTAATTGTTCCCTGTGTTATCTTTGATAATAATGTTACATATCAAATATTTGTAAATTGATTTTACCATCCTTTTGATCTGTAAGTTAATGAAATAATTATAATTTAATTATTAAATAGATATTAAAGAAAAAATGTGATAATCCCTATGTTTAATATTATACGATTATTGAAATGTTTTTAATTTTGTGTATATTTTAATTATGTTTCAATTGTTATATCATGACTTTAATTTTTAAAATAGTAATAAATTATTTTTAACACAATGTTTTTGAGCAGATTACGTTTTTTTGCATGCACGAATTAAAAATAAGAATTAGTTTAAAAAAACTCGTTCCAATAAGCCTTTCGAAGAATCTTCTATGTGCTTGTAAATTGTATTAAAAAATCATTTAAACGGAACGTCATTACAAAATATGTAAAAATCGTGTTTCGACAATTTTATGATATGGTCAATATACATGCATTTCGATAAACAACAAAATTTTAAATTTATTTGCGCATTTACAGCCATGATCAATTTTTTTATTATATATATTAACGATCTAAGGGACATGAACGGAGGTCATGAGGGGAAATACGAAGGCTTGATGGATGCCCAATTATTATTGCTCATTACTAGCTTTCTCTTATTGTTTCCGTAACTCAGAAATACAGTTATATGTTGAAAGAGGCTAAACCTAATTATGTTTTGTATTAATGTGAAATAATTTTTGGCAGATCTTAATAAGATTTAAAGTTTATTCAGAGAGATAAAAATTATAATTTTTATAAATTGACGGATTTGATAAAAAAAGATCGTGTTTTTAAATGAAAATTAAATTATTGAAGTATAAATTATTGTTGTAGAGATTTACATATTCGCAGACACAACGCAATTTTCTATTTATGTGTGTTATTGACTATAGAAAAGTGTGATATCGCTTCGACTGTTACGAGTTAGAAAGAACATTATACATTCATTACTGGGACAATATTTTTTCGAAATTGTTATAAGTAAAAAAAATACAAGACGTGCCTAGTTCCATTAGACGAGTAATTTAGTAACTAAACGTGTTAACAATGAAAATATAGTCGTAGAAAAGTTAGTAAATGTTAACGATGATCTTGTAAAATCACTTGTGTACTATACTGCCAGTAGCGCGGACAACTTTTAGGCAGTAGAGTGTTATTAAATTACTGGCCTTGTGCTAACTGGGCATTAGTTCAATGCAATAAACAATATATACACAGCAGCAATGAGATTGACTAATACATATTTCAACTAACATTATTAAATCGTTATATATGGGTTTATAGAATTATTACAATACTATATGCATGCGAATTTGTATTTTTTTATACCTGCTTTATCGGTTGATAAGTACATATTTCGCTTTCTATGTTTCCTCATCTTTATCGTTTGTATAACATAAAAGACAAGCCACGGGAATGTTTCAAATGCAATCAGTAAATTAACGTATGCTTGTTCTCCTAACTAGCGGGCGCGGCCGCGATCGACTAGATCAAACCGGTTAAACTAACTTTACATAGCGAATACATTGCGAGTTCCGACGCTAGTTAGATATGAACAAGTATTAAAAACTAAAATATCCCCAGTTTGTATGTACATAATGTTTTTAAATGTAAATTATAGCTTATATCATTTCGTATACATCGGAGCTGTATCGACACTTGTTTTTAATTAATGAAAAGTACAATTAGCTGGTCATGATAATTCAAATATTTTCTAAATGTATGTCGTGTCATCAATCATAAATTATCTATATATTTATATCAAAGTTCAACGAAGTGCCGAAATAAAAAGACATTATTGATTTCACATTGAACAACATTTATGAAAAAAGATTGTTCTAACAATATCTTATGAAGACATTTATTAACTTCGTATCAGTTCTTATTAAATTCAGATGGCAGCTTGTTTAAACATTATTTATTATCTTTACAAATTGTATTTTGATATTATTTACATACTATGTTCTTTTCATCTCCGAACTGTCTAGCTTTTATCTTTTTATTTACCTATATAGGAAAGTCAAACGTATTTGATCATATTTGCTATGAAATAAATAATGTCTTAGTCTTTATTAGATTTGAAGCAATGTAATTCGACGTATAGCGAAACATGAGATTATTTATTATATTACCAACCTATGAGAGATTATTTCGTATAGATGTATAGGTTAAGATTGTATTGTATATCTTGCCTTTAGAATTGTATATATTATATGAAATTGTCTATATGTTATATAACCGTTGCTATTTTTGAATCGACATTTTTAAAGTACAAAGCTTTATTTTATGGACACTAGTTATTTTAAAGCATGGTTACGTTTTCATATTTGTCGCTTTCAATAAAAACCATAACCTGAAAGATTAGACCTGACAATTTCTCCAAAACCGACGTCTTCCCCTCTGTGTTTCCTCTATCATGAAAATAGGCTTTACCGATTACATTCCTCTTTCTCCGCGGCTTCACCTCGTCTGCGGAACCGAAGGATGTCCCTCAAGTCCCTTAAGGCCAAGTCGGACTGAGACCGGACCGGACCGGACAAGCACCAATGACCGGCCGAGGTTTCTCTTAGCTTCACCGTGGGGGACCAAGCAACTTGTAGAACCTCACCGCTACGACAAGCCGGGTACCGGGCTAGGGGAACCTGACCTACTTTACTTTTTCCCTCTCTGACTCAGACACTTTTGCGTTTTTCTTTCAATTAATAGATTTTTAATATTCTCAAGTGCAAACAAGTTCGAGATTGAGAAGTAAAACAGAAATTAATGTTTCCTAATTTTACGGCTCATTGACAGCTTTTAATATTTCAATGTTGTATATATTTAATATTTATTATTTAGTAGTCATATGACAAGAGGAAAATGTAACCATGCTTTATATTTTATATTGATAGACTGATTGATGGCCTGTTGTGTAAGTATCGTATGTGTTCTGTTGAAGATATGTAGTTATTTATTACGAGAGTCTGTGTATATTTTAGCTAGTCTTTTCTGAGATGTAAGTTATTGTTATAAAGTGGCAAAATTATAAATTATTTTGGTTTGCACAAAAGTTGGATAAATATAAAGTAATAGTGTATGTATTAGAAACTTCGCCAAAAAATAAATATTTACAAAATACTGTAAAATAATTCGGTTGCAAGCCCTTTTGGTGATTAGTTTTTTAGTCGCACAGATTTATCAAATACCTCGTTTATTGTCATAACAAATATATACTGTTTTATGTAAGACCTGACGTATTATAATGCAAATAGCTATGCACACCACCATTCACAAAAGATTTACGAATAGTCCTTAAGTAGGAAACTGGTAAATAAACAGCAAGGCAACGAAATAATTCTATATTCATATAATATATTTTGTAATTTATACATTTCTAAATTTAGCATTCGATCACGATTATACAATAGAAAACGGGAATTTTAACAAAAGCTTGATGATGATGATGATGAAGATAGTTATAGTCTTCCTTAGTATTTATAAAGAGAGTCACTATAGTTGTTGGTTTACCTCTGTCACTTATTGTGACAGAGGTAAAATCAACAGGATAAGTTTGACAGTAATTTGATTGGTACCATCTCAATTAATCTGTTGCCTCCAGCAATATTACTTGATTTTCATAAAGTCGCAGTCGCGACAGTTAAACATGCATCTGTAATTCTTCAAGTTTTATGGATAGATATGTACAATGACTCAAAGAATAAAACAATCGAGCGCACGCTTTTTATGTGACCAATAAAATATTTTCATGCTTGAATTTTATCATTACCTTTATAATCGTGGTCAAATGAAATTTATATTTACGACTTTTATTATTGACACAATAGTGCAACTTTGGGTATAAACAAAGTACACATTGTTAGCGTTAGATATGTAATAAAATTATGTGATTTATAATTCCTGTTATCGCATGCTTAGTGATCAATTAAACATTTCTATAAAAGCACACTTTTGTTTGAATAACAAATCGTTTAATGGATATGTTGGCGATAAGCTGGCGTATCAGAAATCCCCCAGATAAATATTGTTTCGAACTGATGTTTCTGATAAAACACATTGACACCTTCCTCTACGTTAAATGCCAACTTCAAACTCATAGTTTTAGATGTGGATATTAATAGTCACTTTTGCCTATATCATAAAGGGAAATGAAAGTCATAAATTCCATTATTAACGTGTAATCGTGTTTCTGTTGTCGAAGAATGAGTACGAAATATACTTTTATTCCCCTCATTCTCTAAGAATAAATCAGAGAAAACAATATCATCTACCGTTTTTTCGGCAGTGGAAACCAACAAATTCAGTTTTTATACATGTTGTATGTTAAATGCTTGGATCTACTTTAATCACTGCAAAAAGCTTTTATAGAACGGTGATTTCTGGGCTGGATTGTGTGGTAATACCTAATTGATTCATAAGTTGGTGAATTAATGTTAGATGGCCACCACAAGAAATAGTAATGCACAGTTTAAACTAAAGCTGTACCAACAGGTCAAAGTAAAGAGGTCAATTTATAGTCAGGGACATTTATTTAGTCTTAGAAATGTATGATACTGCTATAATGATCATCACCAGCTCACTATACGTCCTAACTGAGTGGCTAGGAGCCTACCCTTAGGGGCTAGGTCATAGTCAACTACGCTGCCCTAGCGCGGGTTGGTTGACTTCACAGAAATCTTGGAATTTCTTCGCCAATATGTGCAGATTGCATCACGACGTTATCCATCACCGTTATAACGTCGTTTAAATTATGTACATATGAAAATTGGGAAATTAAAAATCACATTGGTACATGGCGAGATTTGAACCCAGGACCTATAGATTACAAGTCAAGATCTTAAACACAACATGAAGATATGAAGATAAAAAAAAATTTTGATCCATAAAATATATAATCGATCCCTTACAGAAACTAGTTTTATTTTTTTACGGATCCGTAATTTTATTCTTTATTCCTTATAATTCTACGCATATTAGTAAAAGAAACTATTTTGACTCATTTTGTTAGTTCATTTAGAATCATTCACAGTATCGTAAAACTTTGCTCGTTTATAACTTTTCTTGCTTTGGTTAGTAGTTCAAAATAATGAAGCGAGTTATGTGCTCGAACCAAACTGACGTAATTGGGCTTACGAAGAAAATTCTAATGCCTATTTTTCTTAAAAGTAGTAAAATGTGAATTCTGGATTATATTCTAGATATGGCGTAAATGTCCTCTGTCTTTTTTTTTATACGATAAGGTGGCAAACGAGCAAGCGGCCACCTAAATCCGCCGAAATGGCGAAGCGACCACTGCCCATAGACATCCGCAATTGCAGATGCGTTGCCTACCCTAAATCGACGGAGGAGGAGACGCACATAAAGAGGATATTTCTCCTTCCTATGCGTCTCCTCCACCGTCAAATCCACATTCCCATCCAAACCTTTCCTTATAAGAAAAGCGCGGAACGGGAAAGGGACTAAAGTTGGACCTCCGGCACCACACTCATCAGACGAAACGCGGAATTACTCCCACTTCACGCCTGTCTTCTGTGTGGTCGTGGTATTGCACCGGGCGAGCCGACCCATTCGTGCTAAGATGTTAAAGCGGGCTCTACCACTGTTAAACCTACTCTACCTACTGTACCTACTCTCTAGAGACATCTCTATAATTTATTTAAAAGCCCAACGAAATATTTGTAAAGAAACACATTTACGTTGGCGGACAATACAGTAATAATATTTCTGCTTGTCACACGAGTTGAACCGATTGTGACAACTAAGGTGGTCAATTCTATTTTTCTTTTTGTTCACTCACACAAACGTTATCATACCTATGTCATGTAAAGTAAAATGGATCTTAAGTCGCAACTAATGGGACTTTTTCAAAACTCGAAGCTTTTTCAGATGTACATTAGCATAAGAAGGTATTAAATTGGCAACAAATAACTTTGGCAAACAACTAACATTGACACGGGTCAGCTAACGTAATTGAATGTTACATTCCTTATGACAGCAGCTCGTAACTTGCGAGAGGTGCTCGCAAATTACGACGCGCCTACCCGTCCTCTGCCCGTGTGAAAGGGCGTAAATATAATTTAAAATGTAAATTAATTTGCACTAAACTAGTATTTTTTGTATCTTAAAGTGGAAAATGTCATGTAAAAAATTAGATAAATATTACTGGTAAATACAATCCCTAATCGTAGTTTGCCAAATTTTGTCGCCTGAGCCCTCGGTGACCATCTTCGAGTTCAACGAAAGTTTTTAGGATCTCCAAAATCGGGACTTCCGGAGACAGGAGAGCAGCGTTTCTTTGTCTTCAGCACGGCTTACGATTATGGTATCTTGATCAGGTAAGGTATTAAACTAAGCAATTGACCAACCAAGTTTTTTAGTCAGTGCTACAGAATTATTAAAAAGTTAATATTGTTGCGAATTAAACGATTTATTCAGTTTTTGTATAATCCTCTATTTTCATAACTCTGACATAACAATAACATCCCCATAGCAACCCCTTCTATTTTACAAATCAAAGAGTATCAAAATTATAAAACATGTCACAAATTAAAAAGCTAATTATCAAAGAATAACAAACACGTAACAATATGATACTAAATGCCTTCGGCTAGCTCAAGGAATATAAATTAACTGTTAGGAAAATATATGTAAAATTAGAATTCTGTCTAAACCACTCAAACATGTTCAATACTTTTTTGCTTACGTCCTATTTTCCTCGCCCAATTCATGACAATTATTGTGAACCTTATGAATATTATACTGAGTAAGACTTATTTTACTAAACTTTGTGGCGTTTGACGTTTTTATATAATTGGAATAACATAGAAAAATATATCATTAAGTATAAACTTAATTCACATTGCTGATTAGTGTAAGCAAGCTTGTATTGTGCTGTTCTATTTTTTACATTCCACAATAGATTTAAAGTTATTGATATCAGCTGGAATTTAAATTAAAAAAGGATGTGGAAAAAAAAGAGCGATGTATCCAAGAAAGTCACACAAAGTCTGATGTGTGTGGCCTGCATTATAGAGCCGTATCGTAAATAAGTTTTAAAAACGCTGGACAATATAATATCAAGTTTGAATAAATTTTTGACCTAACATCACTAAAATCACCTCTGATTTCTGTTTGTCATACTAATACGAGTATTATAAATGCGAAAGTTTAGATGGATGAATGTTTGTTAGAGTTTGTAGCCTAAACGGCTGAACGGATTTCGATGAAATTTGGTATAGATGTAGAGGATTCTAATTCCACGCGGACGGAGTCGCGGGCGAAAGCTAGTATAAAATAAATTGCACAATGAAAGCCATTAAAAGTTTCGGGGTTTCATAACTTATTTAAACTTAAAGCATTAACGATTAACAAATATACAAACTATATACAGAATGGATCGACTGAATACAAAGTTTTCTGTCAGTTAGTATTATTTCGTCGAGCTAATTTCAATACAGTTAGACAAAGATTTTTATTCAAAGGTTAAAAGTGGTAATTGTTGGTCAATCAGAATATTACTCGTATAAATTAGCTAATTAAAACCTTATGACACAATTCAAAAGATATTAATGAATTTATTTTTAATTAGTAACTAGACGTAAAAAGGAAATATTCATTGACTAATATTACAACTTTTAAATATATTATCCAACTAGCTGTTGTCCGCGACTTCGTGCACGCAATATTAAGATAAAAAAGTAGCCAATAATATGTCCGTCTATGTCAGCTACCCTTCAGTGAAAGTCCGGTCTAAATTGGGCCTAATAATTTTCTTTTGATATTAGAAACAGACACCCCAATTTATTATATGTATAGATTATAACTATTACTGCCAGTCCCCATTAGTTTTCCACGAAAGTATTCGAAGCGGTTACAAAACGATTCATTATTAACTTCCGAAGAGTAAAAATATAACGTACAATATATTATAGGTACCACAAAAATACTCCTTATTAGAAGTTCTCTATAGCTCCGACTATCCTTGCTTTGAATACTATACCAATTAAAGCGAAACTGTTGCTCTAATTAGATGACGTGCTGGATTTATAATCAAGGTTTGCTTTAATTACTGTACATAAAACTTGCTGAGAATCATTATAAAGTTAAAACGAGTTGTTACGAAGACTCCCGCCTTTATATGCTTGGATAAGTTAGTTGAGTTAACATTACATCTTAAATATACAGCCACATACACATATATTATCATTAAGCGATCCGCTGCTCGTTTGCCCATTCCATAAAAAAGACTAAAATAAAAAAAAATCTAACTAAATAAAAAAAAAATCTAACTAACTAAAATAAAAAAGTTATCTAAGGTTTTGAGATTTGTGGCGTGAAGTGGAAGCAATTCGGCCTTTCGTCTGATGAGTGTCGTGCCGGAGGCCCAATTTTAGTCTCTTTCCCGTTCCACCCTTTTCTTATAAGGAAATGATTGGATGGGTTAGTGGATTTGACGGTGGAGGAGACACATTGGAAGGGGAAATATCCTGTTTATGTGCGTCTCCTCCTCTGTCGATTTAGGGTAGGCAACGCATCTGCAATTGCGGATGTCTATGGGCAGCGGTCGCTTTGCTATTTAGCGAGCTTATCATTACCTCAAGGGCCGGCAACGCATCTGTGGTTCCTCTGGTGTTGCGGATGTCCATGGGCGTCGGTGATCATCTCGGTGTTCCCGCCGCTCGTTTGCCCCCTTTTATTGTAAAAAAAAAGGTGGCCGCTTGCTCGTTTGCCACCTTATTATAATATATAAAAAAAAAAAAATTCTGAGAAAACACAAAATAAAATCAGCGTAATTACTCGACGTAAGTAAAAGTCGTTCCAAACATTTCAAATAGACACGCTACTTACCCAGCTCTCGGTATAAATAAAATGACAAATGACTCGCATGGAGTACTTTTAGCAAAGTTACAGATAAAAGCAACGTATTAGCCGAGCTTGATTAATGACTTTTGTTCTATTCTCTCATTAAAAAGTTATTGAAAGTAAACAACTTTTTATTAATGACACCTTTCTACCAACCTACTGACATATACCCGTTTAATTAGCTATAAAATAAAGACCAGAGTAATATTAAATAGAAAAGTTTTTTGTATCTGATAAATAAACTATATATCTATACTAATATAATAAAGCGTAAACACACACTTCTTTGTTGCCTAAGATGTCAGCAATTACAGCATATTTTTGAATAATTCTTTTTTTAATGAAAAACCCTACACTTACGTCACGCTTTAGGCTATATATTTTCACGTCATTAAACTTAAGGAGTAAATATTTCGGATAAAAACTCTAATGTGGGAAAGAGATCATAACTTGCCAACATCAGGGAAAATAATTGCCATGGTTTGTCATCACGTCATGTCATTTTGACATTTGTAATTGATAATTTGACAAATGTAAACAATAAAATAAAGTTTTTATAATTCCACGCTGATGAAGCCGCACGCGAACAGCTAGTAAGACATATTAATTAACAAGCGACTCCGTCCGCGTTAAAAAAAAAGTGTGTATCCTATGTGTTCTTCCAGACTATCCTCTACGTCAACACAAAATTTAATCGAAATCCGTTCAGCCGTTTTAGGCTACAAACTCTAACAAACATCCATCCATCCATCCATCTAAACTTTCACATTTATAATATTAGTGTGATTACTCTACTTTAAGAGACGTTATAAATAGTAGGTAATAACAAAATCTTTTGACCTATATTAGTTTCAACCTCAAAGTTCTAGTTAGGCCGGCATTAAGTCCCTATCAAAGAATTGTAAGTACCATTTAAAATTTAATGAAAGTCGTTACCCGGCCGTGGGATTATTTATTTAACACTAGCTTTCGCCCGCGACTCCGTCCGCGTGGAATTAAAAAAAAAACAAAAGTGAGTAGCCTATGTGTTCTTCCAGACTATGCTCTACATCTATACCAAATTTCATCGTAATCCGTTCAGTCGTTTAGGCTACAAACTCTAACAAACATCCATCCATCCATCTAAACTTTCGCATTTATAATATTAGTAAGATTAGTAAGATTTCTTCTTAACTTTTAATATTCGTGTTATAAAAGTTGATGTTTAATAAAATTCACTTTAATGCTAGCTGTAACTTTTTGAGAAGTTATCTACACATTGATAATATTATTGTCTTTAAGTTATTTAACAATTTAAAAGCGTTAAATAAACATGACATGTTTGTCACGTATGTGTTTTAATTGCGACGCTCTGTCGTTTAATTAATCCTTAATCAGTTCCTAAGTAAAGGTTTCTCATACTAAATCAACGCACTCTCCCTTGGTGACTAGAGTTTCTGAGAAGGGTAATTAATTACAGATAAATATTATATTGTAGTAATTAAGTAAATAGTATCTCGAGTACGAAATAATATTAAGTTACGGCAACGTTATTAGCTTAACAAGCTCTTATCAAATTTGGAATATTCACAAATCCATAGCCGTTGGACTTCGAGCACGTTTCCCCGATCGATGTTAGTCGGATTTATTGATAGCTTAAGTGCCAGTCATAAAGATATGAAACGTATTCAGACTGTTTATAAAAGCATTAGAAAAACTGAATAGACCCAAAAATGGATAAAAGTATTGATTTCGTATTGCCTTGATATGAGAACAGTGATAGAGCTCGCTTAAACATTTTCGCACGAATGGATGGGCGCGCCCGGTGAAATACCACGACCGCACAGAAGACAGCCGTGAAGAGGGAGTAATTCCGCGTTTCGTCTGATGAGTGTAGTGTGGGAAGTCCAACGTTAGTCCCTTTTCCTTCCCACCCTTTTACTTATATGAGAAGGACGGGAAGGGCACGGAAAGGGGAAATATCCTCTGTATGTTCGTCTCCTCCTCCGTCGGTTAAGGGTAGGCAACGCATCCGCGATTGCGAATGTTCACAGGCAGCGGTCGCTTCGCCAGTTTGGCGTATTCAGGTGGCCGCTCGCTCGTTTGCCACGTTTTCTAAATATAAAAATAATTTTATTATATAGAAGTCAAAATTAATACTGTTTTTATATCTACTCTTGATGAATTAAAAGGATGTAAGGCATTAAGTATCTTAAAAGCCATTTAATGTATTCACATGACGGATAATTTTCCCATACGCTTTGGAGTGCTATGACGATGTATTTAACTTTGCGTTCATAGATCACCCACGTCCGTAACAGCACTCACTAAGCTTTGATGTTAATAACTTTGCCATGTAATTAACTTTACAGTCAAAGAATTATATTCCCTTCCCACTTTGGATAGAGTAGAGGCTAAGGGTTTTGTGAACAGTGACACTTGTATTGAGACATATTGTTGTCTCTTGAAATCAACTTTCTACAGAACTTTGAACGATATCAGCTTTGCAAATCGATGATATCCTAACTGAGAAGTATTGCGAACGTATTTCTTGAATCCGACTTTACCGTGACCGCCCACATGGTCTCGAGTAGTAGTAATTCTGATATCGTGCTAGCTCAAGCCGACATATATTTATACTAATATCAGTGCACTCGTGTACTGGGTCAACGCGCGAATTAACCGCAAGGGTAAGTCTTCACTGCCAGACACCGTTACAACAAATTGTCATCCCAGCTGCATTGCTGAAACTATTTGCGTATTCCTCGTCGACTGACGTTTCACCGACGTTGGTGAATGCCACCGACGGGTAGGAAATAAAATTCCTCGACAATAAAGTTCACGTTTAAAACTTAAAATGAAATACTTTTATTTAAAAAAACTTCACTAGCTTTGGTGTTTGTGAATTGTAAAAAAATCCAAGCAATAAAATAGTGCTTATTAAAGTCTGAATTCAAAATTCATAAAACGGGAACTTGAACGTGTTAAACATTCAGTTTTATATTATCGTTTTTTCTTTGTGTTTGATATGAAATATTCACCGTAAAATCGCTTTGCAGCTTTGAAATATTTGTATCTTACATTGAATATTTTGTATAAACTGGATTTATCGCATAAGCGCTTGAGAGAAATTTTGCTTTATCATTTAAATTTCTCGCTGTAACAGAAATGAAATTTCTTTACAGAGATATATTGCGAAACAAGATTTATTCATGATGCTTCAACGTTCCTATAACTATTAATTAGTAAATCTCACATTTCCTAGAAGCTTTAGTTATCGATCGTATCATGTCCGCTAACTACAAGGTCTTACAGTTCAGGTAACGTTCTTAATCAATCTTAATAAATGTAATAGTGGTAGAGTCCGCTTTAACATCAACATTAATGGGTCGGCTCGCCCGGTGCAATACCACGACCAGACAAAAGACAGGCGTGAAGTGGAAGCAATTCCGCGTACAGTCTGATGAGTGTGTTGCTGGAGGCTGGCCGGTTCCCCACCAACTGGTTCCCGCCTTGTCGTGGCGGTGGGGCTCAGTAGCCGCGGTACGTCGAGGGCCTC